>QCXZ01000042.1:9917628-10312793 GCA_025024175.1 Rhyzopertha dominica | reverse complement strand
CATAAATTGTGTTAAGTGAATTTTCAACAAGTTTATCCACCAAGGTGATGTAGTTATTTACTGTTAGCATTATAAAGCTCTGAGGAAAATGGATGTACATATGTGGTAAGTTATATTGGAAKACCGTTGCATTGTTAGTTAACATACTGCTTTATAAAGCATGTCTTTAATTCAACATGAACCAAAAATACCTGCATAAAAATTACAAAACAATTGACTGTAAAACAGACAAGTCATAAAACGAAACTAGTTACATACCAGATGCTTGTGAATCCTTTCAATTGACCAGCTAAACAGACAAATTCAAGGCTAAAACCCCTCATAAACATTTTACTGCTACACTCAAAGCCCCAATAACTGGATGTAATCCACTACCCATCGAAAATTTACAGCTTGACTTAGGACCAAATGGCACGACATAAAACAAGTCTTGTAGTTGGAGTGGAAGTACTTAATTTTGAGAAAGTGGTTCATACCCACTGAAATGAGTACCTATTTTAGCACAGAGTCTGACATCATTCGATATTATTACATAATTAAATCCATTATTAAATTCAAATTGCGTGGGTTCAATTTAAATAAGTCCACAGCTAGCATTTCGTGTTATTAGCAAAGTAACTTTGTTTTTCCCTACGTTTTTTTCTACTGTGCTGGCTGCATGCCGCGCTTTTTTATCAACTCTGCTTGGAAACGAGTTCTTGCCTCCACATGCCGGTCGCGTAATTAATTAAATGGACTGCGCCCCTTTTTTAATTCATTCCGTTGTCGCCACAACAATATTTCAAGCTCCTAAAGAGGATAATGCACTTACCTCAGGCGAGAAGTAGTCTTGGGGCGTTCTGCTGTTCATCATTTCCTAAGCGGGACAGTCAAACAAAAACAAAACACTGAACTAAAAGCCGGGCCAACGGGGTTAACAGCGAACATTATCACACACAGCTTGTTAAACTAAAAAAATTGCAGGTTAAGTGACAAGCGGGAAAACATAACAAACACGCGTACGGTACCTTGCACCACGCCGATGTAAACTAAAGTTTTGTCAATTCGTAAACACGCATCGTATTGATACGGGCACGGACAACACAGCCGTTCGCAAGTGCCGGCAACGAACTAGCGAAGCGGTGCGCGATATTTGAACCACGGCACGGTGTACAGATAACACAGGTACCTGTATCGCGGTATCTGATTTTTAAGCAGTTAACCGGCTAGGCCGAAATATGGCCATAAAACAAATGTTGCCGCAACATRTCAATCCTTGCATAATTTATGGTTGTGTTTTACTTTCATKAGTAATACAACAAGTGGGTATCCGAWACTMTCGATCACGTTTGTTTAATTCTTACAGCCTTTTCCATATTATATGTTGCGTTACCATAGTAACATATCAGTGTACAATGTTGTCAAATATTTTACATTGGTAGGTGGACACTGACAATCGACTTTTCGGTAAAAGTATTCAGAAGATTATTTTTATCCCTTTTGCGATTGCTTTATTTCTGAGTAATTTTATAGCTGCTCGTTGCAGATCTTTGTAATTGCACAGAAATTACATCTCTGTGTTTGTATGCAACTTGTAACAATTCCAAATGTTCTCTCAACCTCAACATAATTTAATATTTTCTTAATGCGTCTCATGTCAACAAAATTAGAGCCTTTTTAAATAAATAATTACACCCGCATTTGAGAATTCGTCAGAATATTGAACGCACTTATCAAGAAATATGCCGTTAACCCTTTGTTTATGAAGAGACAATGTAATAATCACTTTGCCTTTTTAAACTTACATACGTTACAAAACTCGTCATCGGCTTATTTTTGTAAACGTTGGATGCATGCGACAAAATGGCGCCTTATGAAACTTGTTTTTTAATATATAGGTAGTATTTCCTGTTGATTGTACTTAATATTATTTATTAATTCATCCTAAACCTCCTCTAACGGACGAGCGGAGAACGGACGCAAACGAATTTGTTTTGATTTACCTATTACCAAAGGGTAAATATGTCAAAAGTTATATTCTTTGCTATTACCTAGGTCCTAGGTACACAATGCAAATTGGCGGGTACCTATTTTAAACCGTTAGGTGTCCACTGTTATAGTAAAAAGATCCTAATTGTTTATATTTAGTCCAACATATTGTTGTGAATGGTATGATATAAGTTTTATTAGTTCTGACGTTTATTATACATTGTAGGTATGATAAATAATTTATAAACTCTATTGTATTAGCAGTGGTATTATCATTTAAACTATAATTTGCCATGGCTTTACATAAGGAAAATGGAGATATGTAACTAAGTATATGAAGCATATACCGAAAGTGTTAACAAAAAAGGAATGGCCGCCATTTTAACAGGACCGGACATTACTTTTCAACCACCATAGATTTTGCCGCAACATTAAAAGGTTATTCCCAGACAAACAAAGGCGGTGGTGCAACATGACTTTTTATGCGTAGTTTTTAGGTATAAAAGTCGGGGTGGAAAAATCAGCTTTGACAAGTCAAAATAGAATTTATATACCGACTTGCTCTCAGTAGCGTCAATTTTTCTTATTTTTTTGGTTTCCACAAATACTTCAATATGGTGTCCAGATTTTCAGAATTTAATCAGGGGACACAGAGAAAAGGGCGTTATTGAGGTATACCCAAAATAGATGTATTAATTTGTTTCAACATTTCCGCATAGTCATATTTTAAGTATTAACCATATTAAATTTCTTATATAAATATATTTTATTGCCTACTATCCTGGATTTAGGGACTAATTTTTGTGTTCTTCTGAAGACCCTGAAAGGATGCTAATTATATGTCCTTAATTTCATTACAATCATCCATGCTTTTCATTAAAAAAATATTACAAATCCCAGATTATTGAAAATCAGAATTTTTGCTCTATTATCAATGGTAGCTTTATATTATATTTATGATGCGTCTATAACTGTTTGTTGGTGTTTCATGGAATTTTTAAGCACTAGTGACAGATAAGAGTGATCAAGTATAAGCTGTAGGGTGTCCAGAAGCCTCTATTTCGTTGTCTGAATAATATTAAAAAAAAATGTAGAATTTTCAAGTCATATTGTAAGCCTTTAAGGTTATATTTTCTTACCTTTTGTGTTGCGCTAGCTGGCAGGCCGCTTATAATCACATATTTTTAATATTCCAAAAAATTAAACACCAATTATTTTATATGAAATAGTGCAAAAACTAGTAATTATAACTTTTGCTTGAATGAACTACCTCATTTTTGAACAACTAGTACGTTTTTCATAGGTGAAAATGAAAAACAGCTGGAAAATGAAAATGTTTTGGCTGAAATAAAAGTATAAAAAACCCATGTACATCTCAGTTTTATTAGACATCAACATTCGGAATGAAGTACATAAAGAAGAAAATACAGAAAATCACACATAATAGTCTAGATCTGATGAAATTCTAATGCTACCAGTAACAGGTAAATAATAATTGAACCATAAATCATTTTGTAAATCACTCCGATTTATCGCTAGAGTTCTGGCGTTTCATTGATTTCAACGCCTTCTCCCTCAGTTTCTTCTCGTCTTCATTTAATACCTCCACATCACTATTGTCAGATTCGTCACTTTCAACCTTCTTCTTCTTATGCTTCTTGTGTTTCTTCGAGTGCTTTTTCTTCTTCTTGTGTTTCTTGTCCTTCTTCTTCTTCTTTACCTCGACTTCGTCGTCAGAGTCACTGCCGGACTTGGAAACTTTCTTTTTGTGCTTCCTTTTCTTCACGCTTTCGGCCTCGCTGTCCGAAGAACTGTCACGCTTGTGCTTTTTGATCTTTTCTACTTTCTCCGGTTCGGAGTCACCGCCAGAGCTCTCGTCACGTTTCTTAGACTTTTTCGGCTCGTCACTTTCACTGGAGTCGTCTTTACGTGACTTACGAACCTTTTCGGCTTCGGAGCTGCTGGATCTTCTTTTCTTCTTGTATTTTTTCTCGGGAATCGAATCGTCGCTGGTGTGTCGCCGTTTACGCACTTTTTCTTCGCTGCTGTCACGCTTCTTCTTATCCTTTTTTTTCTTCTCCACCTCGACGCTGGTTTCCTTTTTGCCTTTAGGATACTCCGGCTCGCTCTCACTCGAACTAGAGTCACGTTTCTTGACACGCTTTTTAGATTTGGTTTTCTTGCGTTCCTTCTGATCTTCGCTGTCGGAGCTGCTCGAGCTCGAAGACGACTCGCTTCTCTGCGCCTTCTTTGTGTGCTTCTTCGTTTTCACCTCAGCTTTTTCCTTGGAGCCCTTCTTTTTCTCTTCTTTCGTTGTTTTCGCTTTAGGGGGGAATTCGTGTGCCTTAATGAATGGCGACGGAGTTCTCGACAAGCTTCTGGAGTACCTCGGAGGTCCGTGAGGCGGTATGAGAACCTTCTGATCTGCACTCGTGCTCCTGGCTTCCGGTTTCTTCTTTTCCTTCAGCTTCACCTCCTCGACGATCCTCTTCTCCTCAACCACCTTCTTCTCCACCTTCTTGGTTTCCTCGACCCTCTTCGGTTCCTCCTTCTTCTTGGGCTCCTCCAGCTTCTCCACAACCTTCTTGGGGGCGGGTTTCTTGTCCCTCGACTCCTCCCTTCTGTCCTCCTTCCTCTCTACCCGCTGCTGGGCCGGACTCGGGCTGGGCTTCCTGGGACGGTCCCTGGACCTGGCTCGCACCGGCGGCGGCGACTTCCTGCGCAGGCTGGCCCTCTCCCTGCTGGACGCCCGGTGCCTAGAACGAGAACGTGACCTCCTGCGGTCCCTCGAAGGCGGACGACGGTAGCTGCCCCTCTCGCGACTACGGCTTCGCCTGATTCTACTGCAAGTTCAGAGTGTCATGCAATAATTGATCATGGGGTATTTTGGGGTCGGTTTGGTATGGATCGGTATTGCAGTCACTGAAGCAAAATGGCATGGAAATGTGTTACTTATTCATGAGACTTTTGCTAACTGCTTAAAGTCACCCTCAAGCCCAACAAAATCCAGTACTTCCAGATTCCTTTCTTTGTTTATTTAGTAAGTATATATATTTCAGGACAAAAAAATTTTGCATTAGAAATTTGTGATAAAAAAGATTTTAAAATGACCAAAATTATGTACACCTGTTATGTAAAGACCAAATTCTCTTAAAATATGTTAAAAAAAAGTTAAGTAACACCTAATTGTGGTTCAAATAACATCTATATATCATAGGTGGAAATTTAGGGTTACGAGCGAGTTATTCAATATTAGGTATATGGAATGTCCACGATGTTGTAAACCATGCTGAACAAATCCTCATACTCACTCATTTGACACACAAAAGAAAAACTACAACAGATACTAGTTAAACTAGTGGTAAATCAAATGGACCAAAGGATGGGACCTCTTAGAAACCAGATTCTCAAAACAAAAATAAAATTCATATTAAAATACAATTTAAACAATTTTATGTTAATTTGCGGAACACTATATTACTTATTATTTGACATAAATCTTTCTTGGAAAATTTGGGATACATAAATGCCTACAAAGACGTCTGAATAATCCTATACTTAGGAAATGGCATTCAAGTGAAGCAAATATTTATTATTTACTTGCAAACCATTGTGAGCGAAAACAACTCGTATGTATTCAGTAGTGCGTGAAAGAGATTTTATTTGCGTTAAAACTATTTAAAATAACTGTGTAGGATGGAAAAAAAATGTAACTTGGCTATGAAAGCTATTGTATTTATGAAAGACAAAAAAGAAAATAACAATAGTGAAAAGCTCACATCATCTTCTAAGAGGATAAGAAATAAAACAAAAATGGTTGACTCACCAGTTTTCAATAAGTTTGAAATTAGACATCAAATATAGAGTTGAACAAATGTAATTTGCCAGTGACACCTCGATTTGGAAATAAGATTTCTTTACAGTGGCAGTGTATCGAGTTTGAACACCTCTCTAAAATCTTTAGGTTTCACATAAAAGCATTGCAACTAGACATTTCTTTATGAAAAACCTAATAGTACATGAAAAAAAAATTAAGTTTTGAAGGGTGTTTAAAAAGCTAAAAGTAAACTTTTGTTGAAAAAGAGAAATAAATACATATGACAAGATGACCCAGTACTTTCCTGTAGATTGCTAAAAAACAGTGATGGGATGAGATGCAAATTTGTGAAAAGTAAAAACGAAAATGCAAATTTGATCTCTATGACAGCATCAGTTTATTATCAATTATTAATATTAACAGTTGTACAGTACAGACAAAGATAGGTGACATCTGCTTTACCACTACTTAACCATCTACTATACTCTTTCGTTTGTGTGCTAAGTGAGTGACAATAAATATGGTAGAGAAATGATTAACTTGGTTTACAAAGAAAAAGCGTCTGCGCACCTAAAAAAAAAATTATACCTCCCCATTAAGAAAAATTAAGTTCTTTCAATTTTCTGAAAATCAAAGTGAACGTACAAAAAATCTGAACTTTAAAAAGGTTTCTTTTGATACATTTTGATTAATTTTTTCATGTTCTATGGATTGGCGAAAACCGCATATCACTATGTATTTTACTCAGCGATAAATAAGTCATGTTTGAGTATGCTGCAAACATGATTAAAAAAAAAAGTGAAATAGCAAAATAAAATACAGGCAGGGTTGGGTATGTCGAACAATTGACATAGTCGTCGGTATTTTCGACGTGCTGAAAACTATTTTTTTACTCCAACAATTTTCGTCCATCAAATATAATTAAATTAAAATAAGTTTGTAAAATGAGTGAACTATTTTTAGCAAAATCCTTAATAATCACCCCCATCGAAACTGGACAGTAAGAGAACCACCGAGTGCTGTGAGTGCACTTTTACTATTGCTAATGTTTTGGCTCCGTCCAATGTTGCCAAACGTCACAGGTTGTGGATGAATGTTGACACGGTTGATAAGTAAACCCAAAACTGACTGAAAGTGGTGTCAAATAAATAGAATTTTTGACATCTTCAATGTTGTTCTCGACACGTCATTACCCAACCCTGTATACAGGGTATTCCATTAAGAATAAAAGAATAGAGCGTGGTGAAACTAAAATGGAATACCCTGTAGAATTAAATATATTTTTAATTTGTAGCCATTCACAAATAACACTGAGCAATATCACCCTTTTCTGTCATTCACTTCAATATAGCCTCTGGATTAAAACATACTTTAATACCCAACATCAAATTCCCACTGAAGCAACAATAAACGCGAAAATACCCTACCAAAAAAAAAGACAACTGACATCGAAAACAAATGAAACTTTACAAAATTTTCATCCTTCGGCTTGTCCACAACTGAGATCGGCTCGGTGCTAACATGTCTCTCGAGAAAGTTCAAAAGAACATTCATGACGCTAACAACTAAAAACAGTATTCTGTTACTGATGATGTTTATACAGACCTATGTACCGGACAAACAAATTTATCTGTCCGACAAACGTGTCCGTCAGCTTTGGGCAATCCACGGCGCTTCCGAGGAAATGCCAGCACCTAACCTCACCCAGCGGCGGCAGCCTGTAACCTGTAAAATCGAGAATCACCAAGTTAGACTTCGCTCGCAGACACGAAAGCAATGGAAAAACTATCAACATCTGTGTTACCGATTTCGTACCGTCCCGCCGGCCTCCCTGAAATGACAAACTGAAACAAAATGCCTTTACCGATCACGGCTTCGTCTCCTACTAGGGCTGCGTCTGCGCCGGCTGGGGCTCCTCCTGCCGCGCGATGGGCTCCTCCTCGGCCTCCTCCTGGGACTGGGGCTTCTGCGGCGGCTGTAGCTGCCCCTCACGCGGCTGACGCTGCGTCTTCTCGACGGGCTGCGACGCTTCGACGGACTGCGCCTGCCTCGTGACGGGCTGCGTCTACGTCTCGGGCTTGGGCTGCGTTTTGCCCTTGCAGGGCTAGCTCTGTGCATTTGGAGTTGTGATTATTTTAAGGGTTGCGCAAGGAAGGATAAAAAATGTATTAGCTATATAATAAGTTGTCGAAGTGCCTCAAAGGTTGGTCTGCAAAGTACCTACTGATTAACACTGGATATAACGACTTATAGAATTGAAGCTAAAAAAAAATAGGAAGTATTTCCATTTATGCATAGAAAGAAGTTCTAGAGAGTTCTTCAGTGCAATTCCAATCCTTAAGAGCAAAAAAATTTAGTTGTCATCTAAATACCAAGTATCCTAATTTAGGGTAAAACTGAAGTTTAATCAAATCAAAATCTCTACATTTGAAATGCTCTTTCATCCATGCAGGGTGTTTCATTTTTTTGGAAAGCAATTAACTCAATTATTTAAAATGGGACACCCCACACATTTTTATGTTTTTGAAATACCTGTTGAATTTCATCAGGTTGCTAACCACATATGTGATCTAAAACGATTCGTTTTGACAGCAAGATATTGTCAATGAGTTTGTGCATCTTTTTGCAAGTGTATTCAGGTGTGAACAAAGTGCTGTTAGCAAAATTACTTGTGAATTCTGTGATAAAATAGGATGTGCTTCTTTAAATGTTGAAAATAACTGTGACAACTTTCAAGTTCTCCACTCTTAGTGTCAAGGCCTGTGAAAAAATTAAATTTAATAATATTTGTAGTCCAGATAATACATCTGCATTTCTTGTTACTATTGTCTTAGTTGTTTCTTAGTTCCTCTTTGTCATTTTTACTTAATTTGATGTTTACGTCTATTTATCCATCAAAGTGCAAAACGTCGATTTATATCTGTGTTTAAATCTGGTGATCGATCTAAGGCACAAAATTACAAACTCACTGGTTCTAATGTAACTTTGCTATATTGTATTGTACTTTTAAAACTAAATCAGGGAAGTGCATTTAACAAAATAGCAGTATCTATAACTGACACCATTTACTTGAAACATAAGTCCATATACCTATACATATACATATACATATACCAATTAAAAAAAATAATATTTTCCTTTGAAAAAATTATGGCAATATTGAAAGCAGCGACTATTTTAATATCTGTAATTTCCTGACGGAATTGATTTAAATATCTGTAATTATCAATAAAATAATTGACTATCGATTTGTCAGGCATATAAGTAGGGACTGTAAAAGCAAAAAATCCAAATATTGCCTAAAACAGTTAGAGATATAAAAAAATATGTTGTCATATCGAAAGAAAATAAAATTTTTCATAAAGTATTGGAAAAAGCAACTAGCTTCGGTCGCGACTTAAACCTGAGGTCTCCAGAATGGATTCGAGCGAGTCAGTTTAATTAGTCTGCTTACCTAATACTGCAATATGTTATAATCATTACACAAGCGAAATATCAAATAATTCATTAAATTTTTCTTCTACTAATGAAATATCCCATTTTAAAAAGGAAGATCAATATAAATTTTAATCTAGGGGTAAAAACTGCACCTCTCTACCTTTTTTTTATTTCAAAAATGCTGCAAACATCAAATTTGAAGAAAAATCTTACATTATGTCAAAATCACATGTATAGTTAATAAAGTGATCATGGCATTCAACAAAGATTGCTAAAATGTAAATTATATAGTGTTCCTTAAAAAAATTAATAAAATGGGACACCCTATATAAATGAAAGTAATTTTAAAATGTAAAAGGTTTTGATTCGATTAAACTTTTTTTCTAATTTGTTTCACCATCTTTAACTCCAATTATTGTGTTATGTACGAATTCAATAAAAACTTGGTATTTCTTTAATGTCATTCAGTGTGCCAAATGTATCATTAAAGTATTTTCTTTAGTAAATTCTAAACTGAGCAATGATGGACCCTTGCAAAATTACTTAAAAAAGAAACTGAAAAAATGTGCTGCTAAAGTGTCAAATGAAATATGGAACACAATAGGTTTGTTATATAGCTGGAAAAAACTGTCCAGTTTCAACGCCTGAAAATTAAACCGACCAAAATCTAATGAGAAACGACAAAGAAAAAAGCAAGTCAAATATCCTGGGACTCTGTAGTACACCGTTTACCATTCCTGTTGAAGACAAAACAAATTCTCCGACGCGATACGATCCAAAAACCCTGTACCGTACCTTCTCGAAGGACTTCTCTTTCTACTAGCGCTCCTCCTGCCCCTCGAGCTGCTCCGCCTCGCGGCGCCCGTCGTCCTCCTGGGGCTCCGCRCCCTGCTCGCGGCGTGTCTCCGTTTCGGCGACTTCGAAACAGACTTTTTCCTTTTGCCCTTATCATTCTCAGTCTCGCTGTCAGAACTGTCTTTATTAGATCGGTAGTGACGTTTTTTCTGTACACTGTCTTCTTTTTTTCTTATCTCAAAATTGTCTTTAGAACCAGAACTAGATCTTGTCGATCGTCTCTTACTCGGTTTGTCTTTCGACAGTGACCTGGACTTTCTCGACGCCGACTTTCGAGAACGACTCGAAGATCTAGATCGAGATCCAGACCCTGACTTACTTCTAGATTTTGAACGCGAGTTCGACTTACTTCGGGAACGGGTGGCGGAGCGGGACCGCGACCTCGACGAACGACGGCCGCCGGCGTCGTTGCCGGCCATCGACATCAGTTTCGCCTGCAGCTTCGACACTGTCTGAGGAGGGTCGCTACACAAGAAAAACAGATTAAGAATTATCGATGGCATTTATAAAAAAGTCAGATATAACACAAATTAATTTAATAGTTGTATTTGCATTAACTGCGATGGAGATAATTATATTTATTTATTTATTTATTTATTTATTTGGATACATCACCAAACAGCCGAAGCCAATTACAGGTGAGGGGAAATAACAATAATAATAAGATATTACACATAAGGAGGGCATACACAATTCTCGATTTCACGAACACTACAGGAGAAAATGTCAAGTAAATCACAGACAGAATTATAGTTACTGCACATAACGTACACAGGAGAAAACTTAAGTAAATTTGTATGAGCGTAAGGTAAATAAAAACAATCGATATTACGACTAGCTGGTCGCGGAACTCTGAAGTACAATTGCACAAGTAAGGATGTACAATTCACCTGCCCAGATATTATTTTATATAGAAATATAATTGAATGAAGCTTTCTATGAGCAAATAAACTGTGCATTTCAAATTTTTTTAACAATAGATCATTAGGGTAACCTACAGCTGGATAGACACCATTACAAGTAAAAGACAAGAATTTAAGAAAACGTCTTTGTACACTTTCTAAATTATCGATGTAGGTGCCATATCCTGGAGCCCAAACGACGGAGCAATACTCTAATTTTGAGCGTACATACGCAAAATACAAAAGCTTCAGTGCAGCAACATCCGTAAATTTTTTTACATGTCTAATAATGAAGCCTAACATTCTATATGAGCGCGCAATACAGTCAGTTACATGGGGGACAAAACTCAAGTTCCTGTCAAAGATAACTCCAAGGTCTTTTATGGTATCGCGTCGGGATAGCTTGTTCTCGCCTATAATGTAGTCGAAAATAATTGGATTATGGACCCTGTAATATGAACATGCAAAACATTTTTGTATATTCAGCGGTAACTTATTGACCAGGCACCAATTTTCAATACTTTCGAGATCGTTTTGAAGATTATGTGCATCATTAAGGGACTGAAGAGAGGCAAACAGCTTTAAATCGTCGGCATACAGTAAACTATGACATTTCAGTCCTATCGAAATATCATTGACATATATGATGAAAAGCAAAGGTCCCAAAACGGAGCCCTAAGGGACACCTGAGGTAACATAGAAAGCAGGAGACACATGTCCGCGGTACCCGACGTACTGCCGCCGACCCACTAAGTAGGACGAGAAAAACTGCAAAAGTGACGGAGACAATCCGGTTGTAGACAATTTACGTATGAGTATAGTATGATCGAGACGGTCAAAAGCACTCGAAAAATCCGTATAGATTGCATCGACCTGCATCCCACAATCAAGACGCTCAGATATGAAATTTGAAATACACGCTAAATTTGTAGCAGTCGATCTACCAGAAATAAAACCATGTTGACAGTCTGACAGCAGCGGTCGTACGTGATATTCCAAGTGTCTATGCAACGCAATTTCGAATACCTTAGCAAAATTTGACATAATTGCTATTGGGCGATAGTTTTCAATCAATGTCTTATCCCCTTTTTTAAAAACCGGACAAAGTCTTGTTACTTTCCATGTGTTAGGAAAAGTATTAGTCTTCAAGCACAAATTAAATAAGATGCATAAAGGCACGACAAATGCAGTCGCACAATCACGAATGATAAACGAAGGAATGCCATCTGGGCCTTTGGTAAACTTACACTTGAGTTTTTTTATTGCCAAAAGAACTTCATCTTGGGTAAGTGATGTCAAACTCAAAACGTTTGAGAAACGAGCATTGTCTGCAACATTATAACTTGTAGTATTTGAAAGGTCAGGGGTTGCAAACTTAGATTGAAAGTATGAGGCAAAGGAGTTAACAATTTGCTCTGGAGATGATAGATGTGACTCATTATAGAACAACTGATCGGGCATTGAAGATGTGCTGTGAAAGTTACTCATATAGGACCAGAATTTTTTAGGATCGGCCTTAATCTGATTTTGCATAAGCAAAATATAATTCTCATGTGAAGATGAAATATTTTTCTTTATCTGAGCTCTTAAGGCCTTAAAAGCATTATGAGTGTCAACACTACCAGACTGTTGATACTGTTTCCATAACAGCCGTTTATGTCTAAAGATCACGTTTAATATCTTTGCTAAACCAAGGAGGAAATTTGCTCTTTTGAGTGGCACGTGTTTTTGGAATACATTCATCAAATATATCATTAAGGACAATATAAAACTCTTGACAAGCTTGATCGGCATCGATATGTTGAAGAAGAAAGTCCCAGTTCCTATGTGCTATCCTATCATATAACAAATAATAGTTAGCTTTTTTAAAATTATAGCTATAAGTATTGTTTACTGGAAACACTCGCCCTAAGAGATAGCATAGAGATTGTAAACAGATTTAATTGTTACTTTATAGGAAGTGTATTTTAAAAAATGCCTTTTTTCCTGAACTATAAAAGATATCAATTTCAAACTTGGTAGGAATCATAATGGCATAAGGTACAATTAAAAAAAAAGTAATCGGTAAGTTTCTAAATTACCAGTGGCTTGTGCTGGGGTAATACATCCCCACCTTAATAGAACTTTTAGACAAAACTAATACAATTTTGTAATCTCTTAATCAAATCTAAATAGAACATGTCACTTTGAAGTTTGCCATAAAATGACTCATTCGTCCATAAAAACGATTTTTTGATTGAAAAACACAACACCACCGTTATTTAGTGAAATCACATAAATGTTAATGAAGCTGACAATACTTGAAAAGCGATTGAAAATGCAATTTTAAAAACTTTTTTCTAAACAAAAATTTGTGAAAACACTTTGCTTTTGATATACAGGGTTTTGCAATTGACTTTTAAAAGATCATTTTTTAATAAGTACATGGAAAGTACCAGTTGAAGAAGATGGTACGCAGATAAATCATATACTAATAAATAGGAAAAGACAATCATTAATAAGCCAAATATGGATTGACATCACTACAGGGTTGAGACTGTAATAAAACAGACAGTGATAAAAGCAGAGAGAATGCAAGGAAAAAGGAAGTGGAACATACCTAAACTGGAAGATATTGATGCGAGAAACAGGTACATAGAAAAAGTAGAAACAATATAAGAAAAAAAAACTGTAGCTAAAATATAGAAGACAGTTGAAAAACATCAAAACGTGTGTTATAAGAAACAAACAAGGATATTGGTGTATTGAACAATGAATATGGAAATGAATGGTAGAATGGGAAATGTGAAGAAATTGTTACCCGAAGAAATAAAATGAGATAGAAATGGATTAAAACTAACGAACAAAGAAGCTTACATAGAGGGATAGATGAATAGGAGAATACCGGAAATGGAAAAATAGGGAAATTGAGGCCCAAATGAAGCGCATCAATATTAGTCTAACTAAATGGATGGGTGGTTGTATTTTCCAGTGTGTTCAATGGTTCACATTTTTTAAAATGTTACGTTAATTAGTGTGGTTTAGTTAAGTAAATTATGCCTGTTTATGAATTACTGTTTTCTCTTATACTTTATTAATAATTTTGTTGTATGCGGAATAATAATAAAAATGATAATAATAAATAAGCCAAACATCTTTTTCCCACTTACTGTTTACTGTTGGCAGTGTTTCCCTCACTCCCTTCATCTTTGTCAGTTCCATTCCTTTCTCGCTTCTCGCTCGGACTAGAATTCCCGTTGTCACGGTTGCCTATGCTGTTCTCGTCGCCTTTTGGTCTCGAATCTCTCGACCTCGACCTACTCCTCGAGCGCTTGCTGCTCCGCCTGTCGTTCTCCTTGGTCGATCTGTCGGGCGACCTCCGACGTTGCCTCGATCTGGATCTTGATCTCCTCCTAGATCGCGACCTGTCGCGGTCCCGGTACTTCCTCTCCTTCTCCGCCTTCTCCCGCTCCCGTTCCTTCTCCTTTTCTTCCTTCTCTTGCTGCAAAGGGGATGAGTTGCAACAAACTCAGGTATTTCACATTTATAGTTTTAAGGAACATTCCCTGGGTTTATAACAGCTTAGTGAAATTTCTTTTATCCGACTTCCCTCAGTGAACTGCTGCACGTTTATTTAATTTTATACATATTTTTTTATTATCCTAAATGAATTTAGATATTTTTCTTTTAAAAAGTGTCACAGAATCTTTCTATATTTGAGATATTTGGAAACCAAACATTGTGAAAAAACCAACCCAGTTAGAAAGAAATTCGATGCATAATGTTTTTATAAATTTCATAGGTATTCAATGGATCAAGAATCGACATACAATATAACACTTTTATCAAGTAAATGCTTGAGCTGCCAACGGATTACCAGCGAGCTCCCTCTAACCTAAACCAATGTAATCTAATAGTAATGACATTTATTAGTAAAATACAGGTTTCAGTTTTGTCACATGACTAAGCCCACGAGTGTGCACATTAAATGGTAAACAAACATTTTCCAGTAATCTGACGTTTTGTAAACATAACCTAGCACAGTTGAGGCGCACACACATCACAAATTGGTAGCAAAATGGAATTAAAAAAAACGCCTCTCTTAATGCGCAAACAATAACATCACTCAACCTCAATTTCAAAACTAACAACAATATAATATATTTTTCTTGCATATATATTTTGAAGTGTTTACATGATCATGATCTTTTATCATTGTATTTAATAGTGTCTTGTCTATATTTTGTACTATGTTATGTGTTTTATAATGTTTATGTTTTGATACTTTTTACTATTGTTGTTGATTAAGCCCTGCTATTTGTGTCTATGAATGTCGAGCTTTTCATATGGATTGCACAGGTACATGATGCTCACCCACCGTTATGGAGAGGTGTGAAGCGTTTTGTATAGGTGAACTCATTTGAAATAGCCAAGTACTATTCTCGACATATTAACTAAAGATGGGTGAGAGACGTCTTGGTTATTTGTAAGAAATGGTACYACTAATTTAACCGCGCGTGGCATTTGCGTAGACCCCTATCTATGGAACATTACAAAACAAATGGTAACGTTGACGAACTTACCTTCTTCTTCGCTAGTTCCTCCTTTTTCATATCTAGAAGTGAGTCAGGTATCCCTGCTGGATTCTCCTGCGCGGATATGAGCAACGCCCAAAGTTCTGCCATGAATTCCCGCGCATTTTTCCCATGCAAAAAACCTGTCAAGTTAATTTGAATCTTCTTAGGGTCTGGATACTAAAAACCAAAGATTACGTTATGAACACTGCAGATTTTTTGCTTAACCATTATAAGCACCTTTTCGTCAAGCTGGTTATAGACAAAGTCGACAACAACATCATCGTCAATTTTTAAAATTTCAGTAATCTTATCCTGGATCCACGGCTTAATCACATCAAGCTTGATCTTCGACATGTCAACCTAAAAGACAAAAATAAAAAGGAGGCGCATACTTTGTTAGCGGATATATACCCTCTGGCTAAGACAATCGCTGAACTTCATTTGTTTCAGCAACTTTTTCTCCTTATCACTGAAGCGGTTGTCCTGCTCCGTGTTTGTTCCCTGCAACAAAACGTTTTGTTTGCCTCTTGCGTGCCAATCATGCATTTTTTGACAGTTCTTTTCTGGTATTTCTATTTTTAGAATCTGAAGATAACGATGCTATTTCACTCACCGTATACATCATCATGGGGCCCGCTAATCAGTAACAGTTACAGACACAAAATATAACAACCAGTAGGTCAAATATGCGTACAAATGACCAGTTAATGTCCAGGTGAACCGGCAAACACTGTCGGTTAAGAACTGGATCACAAAACGATCACAATCATTTCCGTCAACACAGCATCACAATAGATCCTTCGTTTCACTCACTCAAACAGAAGCAACAAAATCATCTCCAAGGCCTTAAAACACAAGATTTGGGAGATAAATTACATGCTAGTCACACAAAATGGCGTGGCGTCAACGAAATCCATATTGGCAAACAGGTCGGTCAAGAAGTGATCTGCATTATCAACTGTGCAGTGTGCACATCTTGATACCACACTAAAAAAATGGAAAAAGTTAGTTTGCCAATTCCATTTTCAAAATACTGAAGTTTTCCTTACGTTTATCTATATATTGAAAAAAAGCTGTCTACAAATAGCTAGATTTGAAAATTTCGCTAATAACTAAATAACTTCCAAAGCAGTATTGCCAAATATGCTCATTTATCTTTATGCGAGACCTGGTATATTATTAGGTTATCTGTATACCTAATAAATAAAAGCAAAGCCGTTCTATTGCGTATATGTAAATACGTTACACACCCATTTTTCTTAGCAACACTTAAGTTCGTAGAGTCGTGGTTGTAACGTTGTAAAGGTGGATACTGGATAGTCTACTTTTCCACATTCATTGAGAATAGGTAAAGCAGTTTGATTGGGGTGGGTGTGAGCATTGGGAAGCTATGGGCACAGTGCACAGTACAATAAAGGAACCAGTAAAATCTTAAAATCACGCCCCACTTTTCTTGGGGTTAAATTTACAGGACTGATTAGTTACAGAAGTATGCAAGCATACTATTGGTTGTTTTCCACGCGGAGACTTGCTCGTTACCCTYGCAACGCACGCGCACGTGTTTAGCATAGTGTAAACAAAAACATATTCATGTCTACTAAATTCGAAGGGCAGTCCCATAGACAAGGGCAGTCCTTCACAATACAAATATGTGCTGGCATCTAAATTTACATTTGATAAACCAATTAATTAAAAGTATAAAAATTTATTAAATAAAATAAATACATACGTCACATGTACCTTAAATTAACTTATCGACTAAAAGTTCGTTGTACACGAAATCAAATTTACAGGCACACTTTTTTTAATTGCAGTCACAGTTTTAACCAACGCCGTCATTTACGAGGCGTTTGATAATTTTGGCTCATTTATTTATAGTCTAGGGATGGACGCCATGGCGCTGGATTCCTGACTCGAACTCGACGCGTATTTCGGCCGACAGACGCATCCACTCTCAACCAGGACGTAATCCTGACCTGTCAAAGTGACAGGACCGAGGGGAATCACCAGAAACAGATAAGGAACATAGGTTTGCGTGCACTCTCCTCTAACGACGTCACATTCTGAACTCTCGCAAACCTAAAAGATCAACGATTATTATAAAAGCAGAAAGAAATATTGTTTGCCATTCACCTCAAAAACTACTTGCTGTAAGAGGTCGGGAAATTTTTGAACGATTGTCACGGGTTGGCCAGAAGTCAGGGAAACCCCGTACATGGGCGCTGTCGTATTGTAGCGCGTCTTGCACAATCTAGATGGCGTGCCAGTGCATGCGTTTTGGGGTGGCATAGAGCTACTCATCGAAGCTCTGGCTAGAAGAAAGAAAATGGTTTATAACACTTGAAAAACTTCTACAAAAAATGAAATACTACCTGTGCGAGTTAAAGTAGGCGTCATGCCCATATTTTGCTCGTGGGCTGCAAGAAGGGCTTGTCTAGTCAAGAGAGGATCGATTGTCTTTCTCGATCGTGCAGTTCTTGAATTTGATGTCCACATGTTCGATCTGAAGGACCTGGCGATAGCTTCTCTAAAACTAAAACTGTTTACAGAACGACAAGGAATTATGAAGAAGACTTACGTTGGGTAAGGCAAATTATTTGGACCAGCACAGTCTGGTGAATCTGTTAGGGCATCTCCCCATAGGTATTTTAAACCGCCACCTCCTTCGCATTTCGACGTTAATTTGGAGAACGTGGCTTCGAAGATGGTGATTAATATTGTTGTTATCTGGAAGGAAAGATTTGAATATTAAAATTCTCGATTTAGAAAAGAATGATTCATATAAATATAAAAACACCTAATGTACAATGTAGGTACCTCTTTCCGTGGTTTTGGAGAGGTAGTAAAAGTTAACAATAATACAAAGTAAAATCTGCTAAATTAAATAGGTGCAACTAAGAAAAAACTTCATCAAGCGCTTTAAAATAATTTTATTGTGTTACACAACATAGTTTTTAGTGCTAAATAAATTTAGTGTACGGAGTCACACCTAAAATTTCCCAGGCTCATATTTTTTCTATTTTTTTAAGTACTCCCTTAAGGGTTTATGTCAAATTGTAGGTCTTTTTAAACTCTTTAAAAATTGCATAGTAAGTGTCAAGACATTTATTTGCAGATTTTGGTATTTCGCAAATAAAGTCAATTTTTGCAATTTTTTTACCTTACCCCGTATAATAAATATTGTTTTATAGTTAGATGCTGACTTTTTCTCAATTGTATTATTACCATTCGTGCTTAATTTTTCCTCCTTCTTAACGAAAAACAAGACATATTCTGCTCATAGGGCTGTTCAGAATTTTGTAAGTGTTAGTGTAACAGCTTATTACGCTACAAATTCTGCCTACATACACCCAATGCTACACATAAAACCCAAAAATTCTGAGTAGCTTTTAAATAAATCAAGAACACAGTTCGTTCTAAAAAGATACTATGGAAAGCAATAACCCCACGATAAGGCTAGTGCGTGATGTAAAAAACCAAAGCGGCATAAGTATAAAATTTTCAAATTTTAACGAAATCAGATGAAATTGACCCTAGTCGTTCCATTTTTAATAGGATGGGAATCAATTATTGCTTGWATTAATATATTACAAATAAATAATTTTGTTTCTGGCACGGATTACTTACTTACGTTATGGAACGAACTTTACACTTGATTTATTGGGTATGTTGGCATAATTTGTACCGTAATAAACAGGTAAAACTAACGCAAAACATTCTGAACATATATGGGGGCGACAAGTTTTTCTTAGTTTTCATTAAGAAGGAGTAAGAATTATTAAGCACAATTATTGGTAATGACACAAATTGAAATAGACAAAAGCCGGCATTCAACTATGAAGCAATATTTATTATACCGGGTAAGGTAAAGTAATATTTACAAAAATTAACTTTATTGTAAAATATCACAATTTGCATTTTTTTTGAAACCTACTGTGCCTTTTTAAAGGGTGTTTTAAGAAAAATACAGAAAAATAACTAGATGTGGTATCCATGACATTTACAGATGTTCCCGGAGCAAGGTTTGAATCACAACGGAAACGTCAGAATGAAGTCTATAAATATGGTTTAATCAAAAGCCTATTTTTAGTTGACGTATCACAAACAATAAGTACTTTTAAAGACAAAAAACATCACTAACTACCAAATACACATTGACATCACCGATTCTAATTAAACATTTTTCTAACATACAGAGACGCTTTCTCTTATTTTTATTGAACTTAATATTAGCTAAAAATCAACCCTGTAACCATTGCAACACCTTCAAGCTTCAAGTAAGGTATGTGATTAGTTTTTAAACAGAAAAATTATTGATTTTAGCTTAAAATGTAGAATTTGCTATAATAAAATATCATGTTGTCTACAAATATTTGCATGATTTAATATATAATATATTTATAAAATAAACAACAACGGGTGTAATGCTATCCTCTAAAATTCCTATACGAGTACTGTCTTGTATTTGTAATCTTGACCACTGTAATTATATGTAAGTATTATCAAACTCAAAATTGCGTTGACATAGCTTTCCGCAAATTTAAAGCGCCAGTCATCGAACACGACCGCTAAAAACTCAGTGGCCTGTCGAGATTAACTGTAAAACGGATGAACAACGTCTGTTTCTCACAAGATTTTGCCGTCAATTATCTGTCTACAAAGGCAGCGATTACCGACTATCTGGAGCGCGAACTGACACAGTAAATTTTTAAATAATGGTACCTATAGCAGTACGACTAATCAAGAATATTCCCATAAGTAATTGAGCACGTTTCATAACTGTTTTTGAACCTACATTCTGTATTTGCGATCGGGACAACGAAACGATGGATCGTGCGACAAACACAATGGATACTCGACTATGAAATAAATAAATATGTGGTGTTTAAGAGTGTTGATAAGTATCTATTACAATAAGAGATCGAGATTTTCCCGTCAATACGCGGAAGCCTTTACTGTTTTTATAAAGCGAATCATTTATAAATAAGTAGAGTACCTACCACTGACATTAATTATACTTAATTACTTATTAAATATTGTTAATTTGAAAAGTACTTCGAATCACTAGCGAAAACGGATGTGACGTATAAAGTCCTATAAGCCTATAATCTCTCATGTTTGATAGAGACCAGGCGGCATTTTTTGGGGGATTTTTTCGGTTTTAAAAATAATGTTTTTTTTAGGTAGAAGGTGGCGTATAAGTGTGGTATTGTTGTAAAGGGAGCTATATAGAAATAAAAGTGAATTATTGTTATGTAGATAACATAAAATATATTGTTCTGGTTTCAAAACCAGATTGGAACTCTAGGTAATAAAAGTCTAACTCAAGCGATYTGCCACGAGAAGAGTTAACGGTATATTATGTCTTAAATAAGATGAAACTTCTATAGTATTGATAATTATACACCTTATGTAATTACGCAATTYTGGTAATTAGTAACGAGAGCGTTTATATACTCGCCTTTTGTATTTGTTTCCCCACCAAGAAATGTATCACCTGCCGATAAGTCGTCAAAAGTCACTGACATCAAAGGCATTTGTATAAATTACTTTGCGGTTTGTAAATTCCGCATGTTGCTCCTTTGTTTCGATTCAGATATGCTCATTGCCCTTACAAATGGAACCAGATTATGCTTATGCTCAACCGGGGATTATCTGCAATATTTGACCGCCAGGAGTAATAACAGGTAACTGCCAAGGACGTTAAAAAAAGGTGAAGAACCGGACTGTTAATTGATTAATTAAAAAGGCAGTTTGTGATTAATCCTAATAATGAGACAAGCCAATGTCACTTTCTTTACTCCAGGATAGGTACCTACTATTCTGTTGCATTTGTAAATATTTAAAGAATAATAAAGTCGATGAAAAATAAAACAATTTGTCCTTGTTGCTTTTTTTATAATTACGTTAATCAAAGGTCAATAAATTACGAAAACACTATAAAATTAGTGTGGCTATTGAACATCACCTGATCGGGATGTTGACTACAGTATATTTTAAATAAAACTACCCCATTTCCACAGCAAATGCAATTAAGGGTATGGAATTAAACAAAGAAAAGTACTAAGACACTAACACCCTACAGTAATTTTTTTCAGATATTTCAAAAATATTTGGTGTTCAAACTGTCGTCTCGAAAAATTGAGAAACTTTCCCATTTAAACCACATTCTACGAATTTAAATAAAAAAATAAGCTATTGCAAACGATTTCATAAACGTCAACATGAGTTATCTCAAAATAGGGTAGTGGTACTTTAGTAGGTACTTACTTTTTTGTTTAATTTTATAATCTCTATCTAATGGGATATTCAGAATAGGATCATGCTATTTAAAATAAATTTGCTTTGTCGTTTATGTACAATTTTTTTTTGTAAACACCACCAAATTCTTCTAAAAAATTCATAAAAATTCCCCATTTAAACCACTAGTCTACGAAGTCATATAAAAAAGCTATCTGTTATAGATTATTACCGTGAACACCCTGTATAGTTAATATAAAATAAATCGAAATGCTGAAAAACAGGGAATCTTCTGTATCACTACAAAATAACTGAAGCAATTTTGGATACAGCCTTAGCAAAAGTAGACGATTCAGTACTACAATAAATAGCGCGTTTTTGTCTCGCTTTTCCAAAATTTGGGCCAGCGCGCCCTCTTTGCGTCATAATTAATAAATTATATGAATATATGATTTTGATATATTTACTCTGAATAACAATTTAATAAAAATGCAATTTAATGTACCAAAGTTCCGCAAAAGAAACCGCATTGAACTGAATACCTACACACTTTACTAATGTCCGTGCAACTTCTGCAAAGTGCTTTCCAGTGTAACAACTATTTCGAAGACAACGGTGAATTTAATTATTTATTCAGCCGTCTTTCCCGTGAGTGCAGCTTCACTTACCAACCGGTGCGGTACTATATATATCGTTCTTTTTGCTGGCACCCGTTACAGAACAAGGAATGGCAATAACTCCAAGAATGAGTAATCTCGCACCTGTCACAGGAACATAACCCGGGCAATACGTGATCGTTGACCCCGCACAGTTAACTGTACTTGGGATCTGTGTGGGTTACGGGGGGCAAATATTTTCGATATCATCGGTTACGTCACTCACCAGGAGCATCCTAACGTTATTGGAAGACGCCGCTCGGACCATCATGGCATATACTGGCACTGTTCACTGTGTGGTTGAGGGGGTGTGGTAGCTCTTCCTAGTTCATTTTCTGGACTTTTTTGCCGAATTTTTGAGTCGATACGCGCGCTCCCTGCCGGCCG
Organism: Rhyzopertha dominica; assembly: GCA_025024175.1. Taxonomy (NCBI): domain Eukaryota; kingdom Metazoa; phylum Arthropoda; class Insecta; order Coleoptera; family Bostrichidae; genus Rhyzopertha; species Rhyzopertha dominica. The sequence goes on along the minus strand of QCXZ01000042.1, from coordinate 10,289,974 downwards.
CAAAGAAGTGTGCCAGCAGACTGAGCTCTTGAACTTGAAGACCAAAGCCGTGACATAGCGATCGGCGCTTCTACCTGAATGGTAGGAGAGGAGAATTGAGGACAGGTGTGCTGGAATAGTGGGAGCGACGAAGATATTTTTTATACTAGGTGACCGGGTATATATGAGTCGCTATAATTAGTATTCAAGTCGTTAGGATAATGGTTTTCGATAGCTGCTAAAAAGAAACTGGAGTGTTGTAATTATTAAAAGTCTTCTTTGAAAATTGCACTCAAAATCCACTTTATTAATCTTTTGGTAAGGCGATTTCGGCTAACTAGTAGCCATCGTCAGTACCAAAACCAATAAATAAAAAGGTAACTTTTACAATTATTTTGACTTTGTCAAAAATATATAAACAAAATTGACCCCAAATCAAAAAGCACGTATCCTACATGCCAGCAATACAAACTTGTTAAGACCCTATTAAATACCCCGTTTAATTTTTTATCTAGTTATTAATGTTGCGGTTATTATCATTATCCCACTTCTGATAAATGCTAGGTTTTTTTTGTTGGACAATAATAATGATGATGTTTAGCTCTTAACAAATATTATATAATGTAAATGTACAAGCACTTACAATGCTGGCGAATGCTCGACCACTAAATGGGGTTTGGCCTCTTGCGACGGAACTGTTATAAAGAAAAATAGAATGAATACCCAAACACGAGTATCAACTATCCTTAATAAGGACAACTAATATATATTGATAAACAAAACAGGCCATCACCTACCTATCTACATGATCGTACAACTACTATCTACTTTTTTGTACTGCTGCACATTCATTCTACTTGTAGCTGCTAAAGCTAGTATACAAGGTATACAAAGTATAGGGGAAGCCCGGGCAAAGCAAAGCAAAGCTACGGAAAAATAAACACAAAAATAATCATATTAGGAACATCCTTTATTTTTTATGTATTGCACATATAATCATCTTTGGAGACATAATATCTTAAGTACCAAATTGTTACATTTTTATATTAAAAAATTTCAAATGATCCAAATTAGACAAAATTAAACTTTTGCAAGTTGTCCTGTTCTAAATTTCTTATTTGCATGTTAATTTTTAGTCAAGATTACTCGTTTAGATTCATTTGATTAGTTTGATGTCATAATATTTTCTTACTCTCTGTAAACGATGGCTTATTGGCCAAAATCATTTTACTTAATAATAAAATATAGTAATTTAGATCAAAAATAGAACGTAGAATGAATACATGTTTATGATAATGATACAAGTTTATTAAGATTCTCTGAAAAAGCATCTTTTAAGCTTCAAAATAAAAACAGACCGGACCCTTTTTATTTTCAGGATCTGTGACCCTGTAAGAGATAGAACCAAATGTTTGAAACAAAGCTTGTGTAAAATATCGCAGATATTTTAACCACAGCAATTTCAACCCCTCTTCCTATGCAAAATTTTAAAGAAATGTTCACATTGACAATTGCGCCCTCTTGTGGTTGATCGAGAAAGTTAGTGTTATTTTGAGCAAATTCCTATAGATCACTTTAGCTGTAAAATGTTTTTCCGGAGATTCTACAACCAGCCATTCATGAAATACAGCTGGTTACCGTCCTTGTTGTGACATAACTAAAACCTTTAACTTCAGTTTGGCTTGATTAAATTTTCATTAATTACAGCTAAAAGTGATTTAGTGTTATTCATATACTCATTAATTTCTTAACAATTGGTTGTTACATTTACCAAAAATACCTATATTTAACCCAAACTGGGACCTTCTTACTCTTTCCATTACAATATAGTTTGTTGTAGTGTATTAAAAAACTTTTTTTTGTTTTCTTTTAATTTTCTCTTTGTTGTTGTTTTTACCACTTGGGTAATTACTAAATTAACATTGCATTAAGATTCAAACAACCGTTCAACTTAATAGCGTTTCTTCGAATGCCCACAAATGTATATATAAGAAGAATTGCTGATAAAACTATACAAAAATTGACACTCAAACCGAAATAAATAGCTGTTGATGGATATGTGACCAATTATACATATACGCATATACATTTAATTATCACAAATATGCCCTGACATGMAGGGAAACACAATAATAATAATAATAATAATAATAATAATAATAATAATAATAATAATAATAATAATAATAATAATAATAATAATAATAATAATAATAATAATAATAATAATAATAATAATAATAATAATAATAATAATAATAATAATAATAATAATAATAATAATAATAATAATAATAATAATAATAATAATAGTAGTAATAATAATCAACAATCAATTATGACAATAGGAACAATAACAAGCAGCAGTTGCATATGGTAATGGAACAATCTACATATACGAGCCACAGCTTATACTAAACTTATTTATATCACATAACAATACCAAACCAACCTAGGTATATAAATTACTGCGGAAGTAACAAAATTTTCCTCAACTGCTTTCGGAATTGGCGTAACGAATGCAATTTCAGATTTTCAGGCAAACTGTTGTATATAATTACACAGTTAAAAGAAAATGATCTGCGAAACAAGGTAGTACGATATCTAGGAATCGATAGTGAAGATAGATTCCTTACATTAACATTTATGTCATCAGATCTAAAGTGAAACTTGCCTCGACGGTATGGAGAAAAGAAAAACACTGACAAAACAGTACCTATAATTATTATCTACTCTAAGTCAACCTAATGCCACTATTCTTGGGGACACTCTTTCATAACGGCGTATGCGATAAGCGAATCTATTCTATTCTAGCTATTCTGGATTTTCTGTAATCTTAACTTAGTTATTTTATCCACACATGAGTAAAACACAATGAAACAATGATAACACTAACGATTCACAAAGTTTCTTACGCATTCTGAAATTTATTAAATATCTGTAGCAGTACAGCAGTTTCTAAGTTAGATAAGCCTTCCTTACTATGCCGGCAATATGTTGTTTAAAACGAAGATCGCTTTCAAATATTGAAACCAAGTTTCTTACGCTGTTAACAACAGCCAACGGTTGATTATTAATATATATTTTAAAACCTATCAATATGGCTTTCTCGCAAACGATTTGGACATAACAACATTGCTGCACACTTTTTTTAAATTACTGTTTCGAGAATAATCAGGTATAGCCCTTAGGTCATGGTCCACGAGCTCGCAGGATATGGCAGTGCTTTTAGGGTTGAAAGAAAATTGTAACTGCGAGTCATCTGCATAACACTGAATACTACAATTTGTTACATAGTTTCAGAGCTACTTCTGAGGAAGACACCGACATGAGTGTCGAAACGTCAAAGTCTAATAACCAACGTGGGAACCAGCCCGGAAAACAACATGTCAAWTTGTTACATAGCTTTGGAGGTCCCAATACTGAGCCTTGCGGCACACCCGAAGTGATGGAGCGGCTTTCAGAATTCAAATATATTATATCAAAAACAATTTGGGACCAACTATGAATATATGAGTTAAAAAACCCACAGCCATATCATCGAATCATTAATAGCGTAATTTAGCACATAGCAAGCAATGATCTATGGTATCAAATGGTTTGGAGAAGTCGAGCAGTACTAGACCCGAAGCATTTGAGTTATCTAGTGCCCTAAAGACATTATCAGTGACATCAGCTGAAACAGATGTTGTACTATTTTCCTTACGAATCCCTGACTGGGCAGAAGATATAATGTTGTTTGATATGGCATAGTCATAAATTTGTCTTGGGGCTATTTTTTTTAAATTTTTGATGGCACAGGAATTTTAGTCATAGGGCGTAGATCAGTTATACTTTGTGGATTAGTTTTCTTTGGAATAGGATTAACCAGTGACCACTTCCACCTAGCTGGAAAATAACCAACTTCTAATGCACAGTTAATAATATGCGTAACATGTGGGCAAATTGCAGGTGAACACAACTGGATCATCTTTGCATTTATGTGATCAGATCCACTAGCATTAGATTTTAAGCTAAGAATAACCTTGTATACTTCATCAGTGGTAGCCATAGCAAGGCTAAATTTCAGAGCTCTATTGAATCTATTTCTACAATACCATTCGGATAAAAAATCTTTAGTTCTTAGTACTTCCAACAACTCTTCTTTCGTATAATTATCTTCAAAATACAGATCATGTTTCTCTAAGAACGCCATAATCCCTTGTTTTGGACTGCCTCTATTTGGAATTTTTTTTGAACCTAATGGTAGCCGACGTTGTCCATTATTATTACACTATTTGCAGGTATTGCCCGACACATCATCGTGATAGTCAATTGGGGAATGTTTTATATTTTTGCGCTTAATAGTAAACAATTTTTAATCGATCCCTCCTTTGATTCTGCGTGCAATATAATAATACGGTGCCCTTTGTCCACTAGCACATCCAATACACACTTTTCTAAATTATCTACCTAGCCCTTTTTACTGTATCATACGAATTAAACCACGTTTCGTCTAGATAGATTATCGGTTTACCTTCGTCCCTAAACGTTTTGATTTCTTTCAAATAATTCTCTATTCGCAAATCCTGGGCGATCCCATTAAAACGTGTCTTTTATTTAACGTTTTGTGATTAAAAGCAATGGATATTAACAATTTTCGCAGGGTGTCGACGCAAACACAAATTTTAATTATTACGGCGACTTTTTCTTGCAACATTCTTAGTGTCGAAACACAATTGTCTTTATATAAATCATAAATAATGGTCCTTAATAAACGAGCATGTTCACGTTCATGCAGCTTTCTTAAAGTTCCTTTGTTGTTGTTCCTTTGATTTTCTTTCCAATATTCCGCAGCTAATTATTGTCCACACTGATGGGTATGATATCTTTGTCAGCCTCGCTGTCTCTTTAATCAGTTCTTCATGTGCTATAATTTTATCTTCTTTAAGAGTGTTATACTCATTGATAATCATTTGTTTTTCCCCGGGATATAAAAAGTGACTTTTTTTTTGTTCAAACTTAACACATTTTCTTTTTCTCCCACTTCCAAATTTTCTTGATTTTCTACATTTGCACTCTGTTCACAGGACCACGGTCTTCACATTTTCGCGTACTTGCTTCACTCGTACCTGAGGTTCAAAAATATTTTTAAAATGTATAAGGTATCTATCCATGTGCGTACCGAAGGAGGGGCAGCTGCCCTTCCCTGGACCTGGATTGCCAACTCTGAGGCCTTCCAATTTCCCATACATTTAGCTGGTTAATTATGTGTGCACACCTAAAAATTGTCTTATTTACAAAATTGTAAATACAGTAAAATTTATAGGCAAGTGTATTTCACAATTTTCATCCAGAACTCATATTTGACCCTTGCAAATGACCTTCTCTAATAAGTCGTTGTCAAATGGTATCCAAGCTTAATCGATGCCATGTGCGTTTTGAAGCTGTAGCTGTAAGATTCGTGTTGTTACGAATCGTTGTCTTAGGGCGGATACAGCTTTAAAAGGCTATCTTAGTCAGGATGAGTCATAACACGATTTCTGCTTAGTTCAGCTCTTCTACCTTTTCCTATAAAGATTGCTCAACTAACTACTGTTATATGGAATCACATCAGAATCTGTCATATATTCGGTGATAACTCAAACTTTTGTACCAAATTTCAAAATTCACATTATATTTTAACAATTAATACAAAAAAAAACAAAAAGAAACTAAAAATCCATCCGAACTCACATTTATGAAAGTCAATTTATTTAATATAAGTTTTAAGAATTCAGTAAAAGTATCATCAGCACGAATTAAAACCTGGTGTGTTGTTAAAAATGCAATTAAATATATTTCAGTTTATTTAAATGAAGCTTAATTTGGTTAAAATATTAAGTTGTCGGTTAATTTTTGAGAGCAGCGCGCTGGAGATCTAAGAAGGTTGGCTTGACGCATAATACTGAAGCATTTGTCATTCTGAGTTTTAATAATGTTAGTTATCCATCGAGACTCTTTCCTTGGGGAGTAAAAATTACTACAATTGTATTTTTACCACCTATACATATGAACTTCCAGCTTACATTTCTAAAGCTTCTGGTGTAAGAAGTTAAAACTGGACTAAAAGCGCATCGGTCTTTGATATGTGTCAATTCTAAATCAGAAATCGTGCTCCTATTACTTTTAAGGTGAAATTTATGTTGCTTTGGTACTTCGTATGATATCATTGTACATTATGTGGATCGCGGACTTTATCCTCCCAAATAAAATGTATCAACTCATTTTTTGTTAAACGCGAGAGCGATGCAATTGAATGCGCCTCACCTAACTGAGTTCGTCAATAACAGGATTAGTAATAAAGGGGCTTTGTATGATCAAAGTACATAGAAAAGATATAAATAATTTGGGTCTTTATTTCACAGAAGATGTTTTAAGTCACCTTGCAGAAAATCCACGAAGATTATTCAAGGAATAAATACTTCATTAATCACTTAAGTACCTAGGTCTTATTAACATTTATTATTTCTATTTATGCTGAATTATACTCTACAGGATGTTCCTGATTTMCCCCCCCCCCTAGATCAAAKGCTGGGTACGCCCATGTATCTATTATTTCTCKGAATAAACCGGCCCGTAAAATTCTTCCAAATATAGACAAACTTTACACAGTCTGTTATCCAGGGTGCCTTAGGTTTAGTTACTCGAGACACCGTACATGGTGCGTGTCTATGAAAAAGAGATAATGTATTTTTAGAAAGATAATCAACTTTTTCATCGAGATTATTCATATACCCCATCCCATGCAGATCCTCCAAAAAGGCCTCCAGGTGGAAGTACCTGTACTGTCTATGACATATCATCTTTGGCAGAAGTTTATTCCAATGAATATTTAATTTGGAGCAGACAAGATGATAGTCAGATATGTCCTCTGCATGAAAATGAAAAAAAAATGAAAATAATTACACTTAATCAATAAAACTCATATGCAAAAACTATTGAATACTTAATCCACATGTCACAATAACAATATTTTCAATGTATAATTCTTTTTGGTCAAAGTAACCCTCGTTTGCGGTACAATATCTGCATCAAGGGAGCAGTGCTCCACCCCACGCCACCGCACCACGTCTAAAACAATACGCGCTCCCCAACGAGTTTTATCAGCGGCCTCGCGATAGACGCGTGCCGGCACTCGCTGTAGAAGGCGCACTTCGATCTCGAGCAAATACTGCCACCGCGGGACCGCTCGGTGTTTCTGTGTTTGCTTTCCGATGCTAGTTCTGAGTGCCCTTTTGTTGGATTACCATCGCAACACCTGGATGAAATTTAGGTAAGATAACCCTGCAGAGTTTGTTCCGTATTTGTGGAGCAATTAAGCGAAATCAATCTGTGGAAATGGTGATTGATTGCCTTGGACTTGAGCTGATAAGAGAGGTTTTCGATCTGGATGTTTTTAGTTCGGATCTGGGTTTTTTCGATTAGTGCTTTCGTATCGTCCGTGCTTGTTATTGGTTGATGGAAAGTGATTGCAACGATAGAATTGTTGGTTTTTACATTACAACCATCGGGCGACATGGCTGCAATGACCCATGTAATGAAGATTCTTGACATAATGATAAACCGTAAATATTAATTAAATACGGAATGGTGAAATTTTACCGGGTTAGGAAAAATTACCGGAACGGTCGATTATTTCAAAATATACAGGAGTTATCAAAAAACGTTTTATATAAAAGTTGCAAGGCTATTAAAAATCTACATACCTGTAATATCGCTTAAAAAGTTGCGGATAACTAAAGTTCTATTTACTTAAATATTATATTATTACTTATTTTGCTCGTCCTGTAAATTTTGAACATTTTCTATTAACTATACGTTATGCCTCAAATTAATTCGTTTTCTAGATATCGGCGTTTCAAACAATAAGGGATAATGGGCCACAATGAGACGATGTCTCATGGTAGTCTTATCGCTTTTTTTTTAAATTTTTTTGCTAACTCCTGTATCTTTTGAAATAATCGTCCATTCTAGTAATTTCTCCTAACCCTGTATATAGGGTGGGCCAAATAAATGTATTCCTTCCATAACCACGGAAGCGGATAGACCATTTTACTAGCTGGGGCAAAATCTAAATTTGCTGGGCACCATGCCAAATTGTGTGAATAAAAATGTTTTTTGTATAATAATTTTTTTATTAAAATTAAATTATTTATTAGATATAGGTACATGCATTTGCCAACAAATTAAACTCTAAAATAAAAATAAGCGTTATAAACAATCCAAAATGAAAATAACAAAAGAAATAGTAGGTATAAATAGTAGGTACCTAAGTGCGAAGCAGATAGTAACAGAAACAAAATACATAACTACATTTTCTAGCCTTTTCCTCGGATAACCATTTTGTTACATCCTGAACATATTTAATACATTTATAAGGTATAGTTGCAAGCAACAATCTATGAGACTCATTCTACGAACAGCCGATTACCGCTCACAATGGTTTACAAGTATTACCTGAAGCTGTCGTAAATAACAGACGGGTTCGGCACGTTCCACTGTTTTGCAGCGAGTGGACCATCCAAAAATTGTGTTTAGCATTTTTTAGATTTTTTTCCATACACATAAATCAATGAGCATTATTTGGTATTATTATTTGAACTACAAATATTTCTCATCTAATAGCTTTTAATGTATGACTTTCCTAATTTAATGAGTAGTATCTATTTTTATAAACATGAATGGTAAACATTCAAATTTCAATGCGGCAGCCCATACTTTCTAATGTTTGATCGCGGTGTGCAATCGTCTTCTGCCCTGTTTCTTCACAGGTTAAAATTTTGTCTCTTTTTTCTTTTTCATAAACGTAGTTTCTACCTGTATATTTTTTTTTTGGAAATAAGAAGAAATCGTAACTATTTTACTCCTACTATCTATAAACGGTATTGAAAGCATATGTATCTACTTATATTTTAAAGTTTTACAGCATATAAGCGTACCAAGTGCAATATTTTTTACTTATTCAGTCATACCTACATATATGCTTACATTTAGCCACTTATTAAGAGGCGTTTGTGACAAATAAATTTCGTAGGGCAACTGTGTGCTTCCGAAACAATTAAATATGTTCATTCTTATCACTAGGATCTGTCGCGGCATATCCCTGAGTGCTTAATCTCCTAATCTAACAATCTAACAAATGTAAAAAATTTTCTACTTGCTAAATTGTATGTTTTTATATTAAATTTGTATAAATTCGTTATGACAAACAAAGGCTTTTATTTTATACATCGGAAAATTTAAACAGAATGAAATATCACATAAAAATATATCGTGGGTCGCGCCAGTTAGCATCAGGTCTGCATTAAATAAAATTTGTTATAAAAGCTTCTGTTTTATTGATTGCTAAATTATCACAACTAACAAATTTCAAAAATTTATAGTGGAAAAGTTAAAATTTTAGCCACTAATCCCAATGGTCTAGGACGGTTGACCATCAAGCTGTAAAACCCTCTGCATAAGTCATTCTCATAGATCGTTGCTTGAATTTTTGAAACAGTAGGTTAACCTATTGTGTTGTACCTTGCTTAGAGCACACCAAAAGTCTGTGTGTATTAATTGCTGTTACTTCACGACCTCTTATCATATGATCGTTATTTGTGTTTTACTGTGAATAAGATTACAAAAAAAGAAAAAATCACATATGAAACTAGTGGTTATGTTCTTACTTATGTTCTTGCTTACACATTAATTTTCTTTGGTCCCTTTTTTATGCCGATTAACATGGCCATTTAAGAAATATGTAGAAGCACCTGAGAAGAGAGTATTGTAAAGGAAACATGGATTATTCTTGATACGTTTTCACCGTAGCATTCGCATGGAATCTATGGTTGCTAGTAGAAATCCAAACACCTCTGAGCTATATACAGGGTGATTCGCATAAGCACCGACATAGAGTAGATTCCAAAATATTGTGATTTAACGCTACTTACCTGCATTCTAAGTTGCATCCCTGAGAAGTTATGCTTCTTTAAAGCGGGGTTTCAAATGTCGAAAAAAAATCTATATCTCACTTATACTTGAACTTAGAAAAATGAAATTTGGTACACGTCGCGAGTATACCAAGAGGAATAAGTGATGATGCACTTTTAAAATGTGATGGAATTCTTTAACACGTTGGCTGACTTAAAAGTATTATTTTATTTTGTGGGGAAACTAATAATAAAACTTATTTTAGTCTTGTTATTTTGCAAAAAATCTTATCGTTTTCAAGAAAAACCTGAATAACTAAAAACGTGTATTGTAGCTATGTTATTTAAAATGATCGAAAATTCAAACGATGGCTATGAAATTAAACCTCAGACTTGATAGGTAAAAGTTGAAATAAGAATGGTTTAATAGAACAAAATATTGGCACATGTTTTTTTACGAGGGATTACGCGAGGAAATTAATTAAATTCCACATAAAATAAAATAACAATTTTTCAAGTACACCAACGTGTTAAAAATTCTGTCACATTTTAAGGGTGCATCATCCCTTATCAACCCTTCAAATATTCCATCTGAATTGTTGGTACACTCACAAAGTGTACCAAATTTGGTTCTTCTAAGTTCAAGTATAAGTGAGATAATGATTTTTTTTTGGAATTTGAAACCCCACTTTCAAGGCCTATAACTACTCAGGTGTGCAATTTAGTATATAGGTAAGTTGCGTTAAATCGTATTATTTTGGACTCCCCTACATGCACCTGCACTGTGTCCGATACTTATGCGAATCACCCTGTATTTGATAATATTCAGACGTTTACTTTGGCACTGCCATTAATTTATTAGCGCCGCTTGACTTCAAACGTTCGAATTTTTCACTAGCCCTATTTTCAACATATTAACTTTTGAATTCAGCGATTGTTTTGACAGATCCGCAAGCTAACATCTCGCCACCGCAAACAAATCATTAGGCAAACGCCTTGGCGTGCTGTTTGTTCTAAACCAATAAATTTTCTACGTATTACATTATTAACGTTTCCGAATATGTTTTTCTAATGAAGTGTTAAAACGGATGTTAAAAGATGTAAACATGTTTGGACGTCTAATCGTCGTTTAAGCGATTTAATTGCCAGTATTTTTAAGTTTGAGGTAGCGGAGGTTCTTAAAACAACAGGTGCGAAGTTTAATTTGTTTTCCAACTTGCCTTGAAAATTTCGGTCGTGCCTTCATCTGCTCACAAATTGTTGGTCCTGATTGCGAGCTCATTTGAATTCAMATTATTGTATTATCAATCGCAGCACGTTTATCAAGGAGGTGCAAGCGGAAACGCGAGCGAGCTAATGGGATCCATTTCCGCTTTAACCGCGCCGTCCGCATTAGGCTTGCTATTGGTGTTATCATAAKTCAGGATTTTCCTATATTAGTCATGCCATAAATTATTACCAGAACGGTGCAAAGTATTTGCAGATGCAATTTGCGAATTATTTGTGTATTGGGAAATAAATTCAACTTTACAAAAGAGCTTTTTATATAACTCTTTAGTTAATTATTATACAATGAAACCAGTGATTGATTATATAAGGCACTGTTTCAAAATATCATTGAACTTACTAATTCTGTAACACTTTTGATAGAGTCGGATGTCAGCATTTGTAAAACAGTGTATATGTTTTTTCATGCTTTTGCAACTTTGCGCGTGGTATTTATTAATGATTCCTATACAGGATCTACTAGATGCTGCTTTACATTTAAAGAATTCGACATCACTTTACTTTTAATTTTAAATATATTAACCAAAACTTTATAGAAAATCCCGTTTGTATTGTCCATAATTTTAACAATTCTAACATTAACAAGTATAACAAGATAACTTTTTAATTAGTTCGCTAGAAAAAATACGTCTTTAGTGCATAACACTTACCTAAATTATGTACTGTATCCGTTCTATAAATAGTTACATTTTTATTAGCATTTATGTTATTACCATTACATATCGAGCAGTCTTTTACAAAACAATAAAATAACATTTACTAAAATTTAGATAAAGGTTGTCATAACATACCTAAATATAAGATAACTTTATTTATTAGGAATTAAGCTTTTGAGTTTTGATGATTTTTTGTAAGGTTACGTGTCCTTATTTATTACTTATGTATACTAACGTAGCATAAAATTACAAAGAAAATGGGAAAGATTATTTAAAAAAACATATAACATTTTTTATGAAAGTGTAACACACATAAAAAAGATACATGTATAAATGTTTTTATATGGATTCTTGTACATTCTAAGTTCTTTAAATAAATTGTATACCACCTCAAAACATCGGGTACAAAAAATTAATAGACATTTTAATTGCATTTTCATAGTAACTTGTACTGTGTACTAGAAATCGTTTTACCTATTTTATATTAAACAAAATAGCCGCAACTTAAAAAAGACAGTACTCAAACTCTGTCATTTATTGAGGTATTACAAAGGGGATGAGCTATTTWAAACAAATTTCCAAAGTACCCCTAAAAGAGACTCTGTAAATAAAAAAATATCTCTTTTGTTATTTTATCATTAGCAAATAAATTCACTAAATTATTAACATATAACAATAAAAGTGTAATGGTCCTAGAACAGTTCTCTGGGGCACTCCCTAATTAAGTAGGTTAAAAAAGCTCACCTAATTACAAAACCTTAACACATTGAAAGCGATTTGAAAGATGCAATGTTGATCATTGTAACATAGTTATGTCTATGGTTTTAATTTTTTTTAATACCGCAGTGATAAATTAATTCTCCGCTTATGTTGCTACTTACCTTTCGTAGCCCAATAAAAATTTATTAAACGCTTCCTGGTATAATTATTTCAGTATAATCCGCCATTATCTTCAATTTAAACCGCAATAGCGCAGAATAAAAATAAACTGCCTTGCTACTTTGCTCAATAACGACCTTTTGCAAGTCGTAAATCTGCCATCATTGCACTTAATTGAAGTCTTATTGTGTTTACGTCTAAAGTTTGCGTTGTACCATTCAAGACGTATTAGCTTGTATAGAAATAAATTAGTTGCGCAGTCGTATGTTCGATTTATTACTTTCTAAATAAAAGCTTATTATCTATTGCGAGTAATTTCATAGTTTTCCAGTATATATGTGCAGTAGACCAGCTATAATGTAAAAAAGAACATTTAATGTCTCTAATAATAAACAATATATGGTGGAATATATTCTGGGATAACAGAATTTTATGAAACTGAGAATGATGGGCCTAAAAAAGGGTTAAATTTGAATAAATAAATGTTAGACGGGTACATTAATTTTCAAACAAAAACTTCCACCTCTCTTTAGGAATACACCACTGGAATTGTCAAAGCAATGTAACCTTCGAAAGAATTTTTAACTTTTATGCACTGTGGAAACTTGCGTTGCTTTAATACTTTATGTTCCTAACTAGTCGTTTCGTTGTTGGAACTTATACCATTTGGACTTTACTAATAGAGATCACGAAGATATTAACCCAGATACCGGTGACATATATCGTTCATTATTTACAGTTTGCTTGGCCTGACATTTAGTCTAACGTGTGTACCAGTTTTCTGGTTTTCGCGCTTGCATTTTTTACGTGGGTTACGTTCTACGCACTTTCTGTTCTTTCGATGTAATTAGTGATTCGGTGATGTAAGAATACATTTTGAATTTAGTATGGGCTGTATCCGTGGTATAATGGCATATCTTAGTACTGAAATCGAATGAATATGACCATAATAAGTTTTTAGTGTACTTAGCCTGAATCTCCATTTACTAGTAATTATTTTATTGACTCTTCATCAGTATACTTGGCTTAGTCTTGCATTGTTTTTAATTATTAAGGTGGCTAAAATGAGCTCAGTTTCAAAGGTTCTTAGCTTTACTTATACAAAGTGAATTCTTTTTACCAATAGCAGGTAAGTGTGATAAATATTCACAAATAATCAATCAAATATGGTGGGTGCTTGAATATTTTTGTGAACATTTTTGGTTGTGTTTGTTCTTAAAGGTATTACAAATGTACCCAGATCCCATACATGGTGACAACTCTGTGCAGAACTCTGAATCCTGTTTAAATCGGGATTCTGTACTCTTCGTACAATGCTGCACACTACCAAACAATTTCAGAAAAAAGGATGTATATTCCGCTTAGCTTAAAAAAACAATGTAAGTTGGAGTTAAATATGGTATCTGTGTTGACGGTTGCTTTAATTATTACCGGAAATGTAAACGTAACTATAAATCAGTTTATTATTAGGTCCATAAGTGAATACTTAATCGAGAGATAACAACAGATAAGCAACAAAAAAACAAATAAAAACATAAATTCGATTACTAGTAGAAACAAGGGATCCTCTTTTCTCTATTTCTTGTGTAGTATCAACAAAACTCCCGTGGATAAAAGTAGTGCTCCTAATCCTCCTAGTACTGCCAAGGAGTAGGCCATATTCCATTTCCATGCCCTCGGCTGAGATGTCTCACTGACTTCTGCGATGAATTCTTCTGGAAGAACCACTTTGAATTCCAAAAAAGACTGCCAGTCGGTCATATTCTGGTTGTTATCTGTTTCTCGTTTGGCTCTGTAGCGGCCCAAAACTGTGTCTTCGCATCTTGTCTGAAAATAAAATCAAATTTGGGAGTTAACAATGATGGGATAAATTAGTTAAAATATTGCCCCAAAGTAAGTAAAAAGAGTAACATAGTTGTCATATGTATCAATCTCATTAGGCTGTATACAATAAAACATGGTCTGTGGTTAGTTCTTCTACCATAAAACCCTTCGAATGTCCAACTCCTTGGACAATCAAGTAATTGGACTTATTTGGATTCAGTGATTGACTGTGTTCCCTGCTTAAGTTATACTTGCTGGGGAAATGACAGTATATGTTTTTTATAATGGCTTTCGATCCCGTAGGTATCTTCTTTCTCCTGGGGAACCGCAAGGATCACCCCTTTTTTTGAAATTAGCTATTCACTGATGCCATTCTCCTGCAAATCTTTTTAAATAAATTAATTGCATTGTGTGAACGTAATAAATTGTTGCTAAATATTTCTAAACGTACTCTCCTATTGTAATAGATCACCAAGTGTTTTTAATTACAATATTAACGGCACCATCTTTCAGCGAGTGGATAGCGTTGTAGATCGTGGTATAACTTTTGGACAATTATAAATAATAAATGGACCCTAATTTGGAGTATTATAATTATTTATATGAGATAATAAAACCTTTTTTAACTCCAAATTTGTTAATTATTAAGGGAATAAAACATTGTCACTTTGACGTATGTATGGAGACTTGACTGTATTTTTTTACATTTTATGACAATAAGCTAATTTTTTCGATATAGTTAAAATATCAAATAATAAATATGATGCGTTTATACGATGTAATTTATAGGTATCATGGCATTAACAATTTTTCGGGTTTTACAGGCAAATTTTTATGGAAAACATTTATTGCTCTGACCGTGATTTGAACCCTGGATCGTAGTTTTACGGTCTGGTATGCTACCCGTTACAATATCGAAGCCATGCTAGCATTGCTAGCCAATGCGGCCTATAAATGATAAGTATTTGCATTTATAATATTAACTATAATGCTTGCATTTACAAAGTACCTGATAACAATAAAGGTCTTAACAATTTCAATGAACTAGAGCAATATGTTGGTTGAGAGATGTACTGAAACAAAAAACTATCTAGCAAAATTAGCAATTTGTGGTCTTACTTGCAAAAGCATTACTTTTTATTGTTTGCTTGTGTCATGAAGACAAGGCGTTGCTCATTTGTGAAACAAGATCAGTCCACATAAAATATCTTAGTTTCTGTTTAATTGCTAGTCTAGGAACTTTAACAAAACTGTGGTCTTTTTAAGAATAGAAAACGTTGAAGTGGGAGAAATGTGTAGTAAATGGAAAACAGGAAAGTTAAAGCAAAGAAATACAACGTTACAAAAGGCATGTTAAATGAGACGTCGAGATTTACAGAATGATTGCATGCCGGAGTAGAGCGAATTATTAACCATGGTATTTCGAAAAGAAGCCACGTAGCCACAAAGAAACTAAAAAAAAGAACTAAACAGGCACATTCATAAGAACTATTATTTCTTTTTTTCCAGCATAAGACATATTAAACAAGAAACGTGTTTTATGGAATCAAGCAGGATTGGCGAATTTGAGCTAAGCGATACACCTTTATCAGTAAGAAGTTTCTGTTACCTTCCTTGCACTTCGTTTAAATACATCAACTTTCCGTCTAGCAACTGCTCTTGTGAATTGTAGCAGCATTTGSAATTTTATTTGCGAAAATGATCCGATCCYAATGATCTCCCATTTCAATGAACCATTGCCGGGGTTTGTTGCACTAAGCCGCTTTAATAGAGTCAAGATACAGGYAGAATTAGCCTAAGCGGCCGTTGCCTMATCAYATTTATGACCCGAATTTAAATAACGTTGTAAAAGCAATGAATTTTACAACCGTGTTGTATAATAATGCCATACAGGTGAAGGTTGGACAAAGTACTAAAGTGACTGCATACAAACGACTTGTTCGCTTTGAATAAATTTCGCAGGCCTTGTTTCTGGTGCTTGCAAAGGCGGGTGTTCTGGAAAAAAAGTTTTCTCATTTGTGCTGTAGTATGGGTGAGGTTGTCGATACTGACATTTTTTTATTTATTTATTGCTACTATATGAACAAATATTTTCCTTGATTAAAAAGATATATTATTAGAAAAAGATTATTCAACATATTGTGAATATTGTGGAAACATAAGTCATGGCTTCAATCAAAATGCGAAAGTCTAAAACTAAACGATAATTTTAAGCTAGAAAAAAAGTTGTTGCATTATCAGCTGACTAATACCAATTTTGGTGGACTAAAAAGAAAAGCGGGTGAAAGTGTGTTCACTAAACTGAAATCAAATTTGGGAAAGTCATTTTTATGCTTAGGACGTGTGGCACATGCACCAAGAATATTTTGATATTTTCATATTACGCAGTTCGTGTAACCAAACTGAAAGAGTTCTGTGAATTTGTTAGTTAAGATAATTAAAAAATTTTGGGACATCTTTCTGTGAAGTTGATGTCTTTAATGCACTACAAAGAGTTGTAGAAATATATGAACCATTGAAATAATTTTTCTTGCCGGAAGAACATTGTCTTGTAATGCTAAAGAAATTGTTTGAGAAGCCGGCAACGGAATTGCGGTTGCTGCGGCCCAAATTATATTCTATCTTCGTCAGAAACTACAAGCGCAAAGATATGAACAGTTTATTCCATCTATGGCATAACCATTGCTGACACAGCTTGAAGAACAGGGGCTATTAACCAGGGTACCCTTCTTTAATGTAAGAAAAGCTATATCATTCAAGGCACTCGAGTATTTAAATTCGTGGTGCCAATACTCTGATGATCATTTCTGAGCACTAAAATGCTGGCTTTTCAAACTGATTCCACAAAGAGACGAAGTTGAAAGTTCCTTGAAAAAAATTTTGTGACCATTTTCATATAGAATGGGATAGTCTGTTCAATAAAGTTACCTGTTTGCGAGCACTTTATAAAAACAAGTCCATCACATGCAGCAATTTAAAGAAGATAGCCGAATTCATAATATACCTTCCAGGAACAAACGTGTTTTCAAATACGAATTTTATTTCGACCCAGGAAAAATTAAGGATGATAGTAAAAAAAACATGAATTTTAAGGGGCGTTTTGCAAGTAATACAGGTATTCTTAAAGAAATATGTTCTTGTGAAAAATACGGTAAAAAGTTTTAGTTCGATTTGGTATGTTGTGTTGCAAATATCACTCACTATAACATATTATATGTAAAGGGATGATTCTTCTCTTCTCATATTTAAATAAACACATAAATGACTTTAATGAAACAAACATTTTACACAGACAAAAATATTATTACAAACGTCTAATAAAAGAGGCTATAGAATTCGCTTGAAATACTGATAACTTTAATAGGGACAGTGATAACTGTGACTTAAGTGATATTTGGAAGGCTATTTTGTAGGTTTCTTTTGTCAAATAGCTCGTGTATATCTAAAACAAGGTAGTTCCTTTTTACCATATCCGTTTAGATTTTATCAGGTTAGCATTGGCCCGTAGTTTTTATGAATTTTTGCTTAGTAATTTTTGGAGGTTCTTTTCTTTGACAAAGATTACAGGCGTAAGCAAATTAAATTAAATCTTTATGCATGAGATTTTATATAAAATCGAAACGTCGGATCAATAATTTTTTTGTCAGTGTTTGATAGTGACAGCACTTTTTCCGAWAACATAATTATCTATTGTATTAAAAATACGATTCTGTTGAATATTGAAGGTAGTGGCAGTACAAAATTTTTTTTCCTATTTTGGGTACACCTCAGTAACACCTATTTCTGGATTAAATTCTAAAAATCTAGTCACCCTATCCCTTGTACAACACCACCTTTGTAGGGCTATTAGAGCCTGCCGTGTCAGATTCGACACAGTTTCAATTCATCAATTCCATAAAATAGGACTTACCAATGTTCATTTTCAGCCTCGCCTTCAAAAAACAAAGAGAAATATTCAACAATGGGTACTATCAGTAGAGGAATGTGTATGAATCGAATGGCACTTCTGATTCAGACTATCACGGCGAGTCTTTAGCGTGAATCTCTTTCTCCATGAATAATACAGAGAAACTTCAACAAAGGCCCTTATCGCTCTATTTACGTGTCGTTTATATGAGAGGCGGTCGATTGAATTCAATGGCTTCTTTGGTGAAGCTGTGGAGCATTACAATAACATAACGGTCGTACATCATCCTCACAAAAGCTTATAGAACGTCGGGGAATTGAAGATATTCCCCGGCGAAACGTTTTACTGGCGTAAAAATCGTTATTACATACGGCTGGTTTGATGTTTAAGCATGATGCGCAATGAATTTTTAGCTTTTGCACTATTTACGGTATGAAACAAACACCTTTTATAATGTGGACGCCAGTTTAAACTGAATTAAAGTTCGTAGTAGTTACCGAATATCGAATGGCTCAAAAATGCTTGAATTCATACTTCCAACCAACTTATTTAATATTCTTGGTTTCATATTGGTCCAAACCTCTTCTAATGAATGAAATGAGCTATGACGTCGGTGGGCCTAATTTACTCCGCTTTTAGATCGAACCGTTGTAGCTAAAGACAGACGGATACCATTCCGAAATTTAGGAGGTCCAGATTAGTAAATATGCTTGAAATTATACAAATCGGAGGTGCAAAAACTTTAAGGTCCAAAAAGAACAAAGGGTAGCGCCTCTGATATTTTGTGATTTTTCGGTGGAAACTAATTTTAGCTCAAAATCGACACACAGATGTATTTTGAGCTGCAGATACCAAAAATTTGATCAGAAATGAGCTAGGACGTCGGGCGGCCTAATTTATTCCGCTTTTAGATCGAACAGTTGTAGCTAGCGACAGACGGATACCATTCCGAAATTCAGGAGGTCCAGATTAGTAAATATSSTTGAAATTATACAAATCGGAGGTTCAAAAATTTTAAGGTCCAAAAAGAACAAAGGGGTTATCCTTTGATGTTTTGCGATTTTTCGGTGGAAACTAATTTTAGCTCAAAATCGACAAACAGATGTGTTTTGAGCTGCAGATTCCAAAAATTTGATCAGAAATGAGATAGGACGTCGGCGGGCCTAATTTACTCCCCTTTTAGATCGAACCGTTGTAGCTAGCGACAGACGGATACCATTCCGAAATTCAGGGGGGTCCAGATTAGTAAATATGCTTGAAATTATACAAATCGGAGGTGCAAAAATTTTAAGGTGCAAAAAGAACAAAGGGGTTAGCCTCTGATGTTTTGTGATTTTTCGGTGGTAACTAATTTTAGCTCAAAATCGACACATAGATGTATTTTGAGCTGCAGATTCCAAGAATTTGATCAGAAATGAGCTAGGACGTCGGTGGGCCTAATTTATTTTACTTTTAGATCGAACCGTTGTAGCTAGCGACAAACGGATTCCATTACGAAATTCAGGAGGTCCAGATTAGTAAATATGCTTGAAATTATAAGAATCGGAGGTGCAAAAATTTTAAGGTCCAAAAAGAACAAAGGGGTTATGGGTTATGCATATTAGCCTTTGATGTTTTGCGATTTTTCGGTGGAAACTAATTTTAGCTCAAATAGACAAACAGATGTTTTTTGAGCTGCAGATTCCAAAAATTTGATCAGAAATGAGCTAGGACGTCAGGCGGCCTAATTTACTCCGCTTTTAGATCGAACCGTTGTAGCTAGCGACAGACGGATACTATTCCGAAATTCAGGAGGTCCAGATTAGTAAATGAGTTCATTTATGGTGGTATACTGTCAGTTATCCGCATATACTCGCCAAACCAATTGCGTTCATGTCAGGTGAACAAGAGGGACACTCTAACAATTCGACATTTTGGTGGGCAAATCAAGCCATCGACTCTCTACTAAAATAAATCCTCGCATTATTTTGTTGGAAAATGAAGTCTCGTTCATAATTGTTATTTAAAAAAGGCATTAAATGTTTCTCAAGAACTTGAATGTACTCTCGACTGTTCATTCGTGTTGATGGGTAAGCCATTGTTAAAACGCCTGCTTTTGTAAAGGCACTCCATACCATTAACGTACCACCTCCAAATTTTCATTTTGAAAGATACTCAAGTTCTCTCCTCAAATCTCGCCCATCTGGACCATCAAGATTAATTTTTTTTCATCGAAAAAGATAATCTGAACTTTAAAAAAATTACATGGTTTAATTCGAGGTTTAATTGTAAAGTTTTGGTCTACATTTTCCCAATTTGGATTCATATTCTCACCAGCAAATTCCAAACGGGCTGTTTTATGGCGAGGAAGAAGTCTCGGACATTTTCTTAGTCTTCGGTGTATGTACAATGTTTTCACCTCCCCATAGTCTATTTTGAAACATCAAGCCCGAACTGTTAGGCAATTCTTTTTCAACTTTTTAAAGTGCTACTCGCTGTAGCAATAATTCTCCTTGCAGCTCTGGGCGAAATTATTTTCTTAGGGCCACCTTTCTTGTTTGTGCCATACTGTTCAGGGTTTTGCAAATAAATGGCGACAACTTTACGAGAKCAGTTAATTCTTTGAGCAATTTTTCAGCGACTAATAAAGCCTTCATCCCAAAAAGCTAAGATTTTGCCTTCGTGACTTACAAAATCATTTTTGTTCACCAACAATTGATTATTTTAAGTTGCTGATCTCATTTCCAGTGCATGAACTACATTAATCTCTTTCTTACCGTTTCCTCAAAATGTTATGAGATTAAAAGCGGTTTACCTGGACCACCCATCAGGTTATTAAAAAAGAAATATATTATATATTGTTAAAGAACTCAACATAATTTACCATTTCAAAGCATTTTCAGAGTACAAGGATGGGGTGAGTGTATGTCGTAGAAAAAACTTATTGGAATTAAAATTCTCTATAAAGTTTGTATTATGACACTTTGTAATTAACTGCCATAACATTTTTATTGCACGGTAGCAAAGAACAATCATCAATTAAATTTTATGGCCGGGAAATATTCCAAACGCCACTTATTAAAGAGCTGTATTTGTGCAGTGGCAGATAGCCACTTCTCGAAGGACCATTAACATTATAGCCGATAGGTTTTTAATAGTTGCCGGCGTCTTTTTTGTAATCCGTAAACTTGCAGTTTCAAATTCAAGGCTCCGTCAGGCGTGTCGTGTAATTTCAAACGAGCCGTTGCATCACTTCAGTGGTGCATAAGAAGATATGAAAAGATCTATTCAGCTTGGGTGATTCGTCGCACGTGGATATGGTGCCGTTTGTCGACCTTCGTTATCACAGAAGGCAAGCCGGAAAGTTTATGACTTTTGCTGCAATTCGTGTATGAAGTCATGCAGACATGCCTAACTGTGATACATCGACAAATGACAAATGGGTGGTTCCGAGTTGAAGTGGCAGAGTCTGTGCTAATTAAGTTTGAAGTAAGTAGTTTTAAAGTTAATTAGTATTAATGAATTCTGTTCAATGTCTGTTAATTAAGAATGGCTATCGTGAACCTTACGTTCCACATAGCGCTTTATTGCCTTAGGAGATGGTCTCCACGCTGTCTCTTCTGGGACCACAAGAGCAAATGGTTGATAAGTTACACTTTCGTGGGGTATACCGACAATCACTGCGTCTTTAATTATAGGATGCTCCTGTCTCTTCTATTAGAGTGATCGAAACGAACCAGTCTTGAAATTTAATTAGATGTCCAATATATCGTAGGAAGTAGAAGCAGTAGTTGTCATATCAAGTATAATGACTGGGTATAAACAAATAGTCTACTACCGTTTTGACCCAAACGTATTTTGGACGGTATTGTATATTTTCAAGGCAACTGCTACTATTCTGCGTACCTCTGAAATAAAGAATATACGTCGAATAGGAGTACCAGATGATGTCGACTCATTAGATTTATCGGAAGCGCTCATAGCATATGACTGAGAATTAAATAAACAACAAATGTTTGAACTCAAACACATGCTTCCAAGAGCAAAGGTTTTCCAGCTAATCATAATGACTGAAGCTGGTGGACCTATTACCTTTTAGACCTATAAAGAACAGCTCTGACATATTTATGTTAAGGAGCTACGCATCTTCATGTGAGAAACCCATACCTGGCTTTTCATACAAGGTTGTTGATTTAGACACCGACAAAAGCTTTGGTTCCACGGAAAAAGGAGAAATGATGGTTAAAGGCAATGCCATCACCACGGGCTTTTTCCGTACTGACTGACCTGACCATTTTAACTGAAGATGGATGGGTAAAGAATAGTATTCTACCTGACCTGACCATTTTAACTGAAGATGGATGGGTAAAGACTAGTATTCTAGTATTTTTTCACAGCATGACAATAAGCTAATTGTAGACACACAGTTTTTGCCATAAAATTCGTACACAACTCTTCGAATTCGGTCTTCTTTTTTCTTTGTTCCTTCTTTCTTTTTTTGTGACGGTCCAAATTTTACCAATCGCCTCTCTCTCTCTCTCTCTCTTTCATATATCAAAACAACATAGGATAGAAAGTTACGTTTTCTTTTCTTGGTAGTGCAGATGTATTTCCACAAGTCCCTTGACTTAAAACAAAATTGTGTCTTTCATTATTATACTGTAAGAGATTGCATTACTTGCACAAAAAAAACGCGCGCCTCCATAAACTTAAATTTATTAACACAAACAGTTGTCCCTCTAATTCCATGATGATTTATGATTATATTTCCAGTATTGCTTCAACCACTTTCAGCATATAGCATATGGCATTTCATTTTTGAGACTGCGAACAAAGTGGCTAGTGGACTGGAATTGCTACATTCATCTGGGTATCCGTATTCATAAGTAGGAACAACTCTGGTCCCCTTTAATATTTTTTAACAAGTTCCTGAGGTAGTATCTCTCAGAATTAAAGAACGCGTCAAACTATTTATTATCTAACTTTCCAAGAGGAAATTATTAATAATTAAAATTGCATTACTGTTTTTTTGTCTCATGCATACAGTCACTGATTTAACACACATCTCTACTCGTTCTCAACTAACACATAGATCGATGTTAAACGTGCTTTTAAAATAAACTCATCAAGTTATGCTGATTTTATACATTACTGAATTCTGCAACTTATCACACCGAGAGAAGTGTAGTACTACATGTTTAGTCCTACTAAGTTGTTTTTACAAAACTTTACGTGATAACCCTAACTGCAATATTTACTGTATCTTTTATATATAGCTCTTTATGTATACAAAATTATTGGTTAGTACTACTGACCCTTTAGAACATTATGTTATATTTTGAAATGTGTGTTTTAAGTACAGAATTTTTGTAATTATTGTATTTACAACTAAGTCGTGTTATTTTACATGCTGAATATTTTACTGCTACATATTTTAAAATGTTAAATACGTAGTTGTAGTATTAACAGCTCAAGAGTATATGTCTTCGCAGCGTTGCCAACTATACGCTAATTAGAATTCATGTACAATGTTTAGCAATTGTTCGATGTATGACCATTATCCCTAATCGCAATGTTTGCATGTTTAAGGCAGTAAGCAAACAGAGGCTATAATATTTACTAGTTAGATACCGTAATGGAGACTCAAATACGGTAATTCAATGATGAAATACGGTGCTATCCCGCATAGAAAGTTGACAACACTGGCTAGTTTTAAAGTTTTAAAAGCGTAATGGCGTTTAGCAGTTCAGTTGTTCAGTGCAAGTGCCGCGTCACCAAATGAACTTTGATATTGAAAAAAGAAAAAATATTGTTGAAAAAAGAAAGCAAATTAAAGCTTTGGAATTTGGAAAACCTCGTTAATCCATTCGAAGGTAAGTACAAGTTTCAATACATGTTTGTCAACAGATGTTGTGTGCTCGTGCTCCTAAACATGCCGCTATGCCGTCTACAGCATTATAGTTTAATAACAAATTGTGTGCTACTAGTCAGTTAGAAAAGTAAAGTATTATTGTAATGCCAACATCCCATATAAATTAGTTGACTATGTTGAATATATTCAAAGATAATAATCCCAATATCGCATTCTGCCATTTTGCGATTGTACTACACGTGGTTATCACGTGATCAAGTACGAAAGCGTTATCAAAACTGTTTTTCTTTGTGATATCTATAATACCTATCAGTGAGAGCCACTTTAGGTGCCTGATTTACGATATATAAGGCATGGATCATAAGTATTTGTTGCTTTGATTAATTAGTTAGTCGAAAAATTAATCTTAATTAATTAGCTTCGAAATAATCAGTCCAAGCTACTTAATTGTTTGAAAACGTTCCACAATGAGTGAAGGCGCTTTCCAAATCATTTAATTTTAAAAAAAGATGTTATAATGGATTAATCAGAAATATAATTAAAATATATTTTGGGGATAATGTAGGGAGGAAGGCATTAATTACATATTTTAAGTACTTTAGTTAAAAAATAGTCAGTCAGGCAAGCATATATCTAAATAAAATTAAAAAAAGTTTTAAACAAAGTTATATTATGAAGAAACTTCAGTAACTTTTAGACTCTTCAGTTGTTTCTCATTTTAAGCAATATTATTTTTTTAGGTTTAGGTGCCACTTTTTAAAATATTACAATGTTGCAATGAGGAAAGGAAGTACTTACTCGTTACAAAATATTAAATCGACGCTTGTTAGTCCAGGTTATTGTTAGACAGGAGCTGCAACATAGTCCGGAGTCCGGAGGTAAAGAAAATAAGTTTCTCTGTTTTTTCTTCTTTAAAACCAATGATTTGCCTACAGAATTGGGCGTCAGCGGTTTTTGAACCGTCCAAGCAAATATGTATGTGTAATATTTCCTGAAGAGCAAGAAGCAACATACTATATTCCAACCAGGCGCGACACCCGGAGAAACCCAATTTCTGCACATGGATTATATTTAGTTGTCTTTTCAGTGTTTTTACGGCATGTTAAATTCATAATTAATTCATAAATATACCTCTACAAGATGCGTATTTTTTTGTCAATTACTAGTGTTGTAATTATAACATTCTTAAATATTTGTGATATCGGTGCGTGTGCTTTAGATGTTTTCAGAACGTTGCTGTTTGGTATACGCGATATGGCATTTAACATTAATATGAAAGTCGTTTTTCTTTTTTCAATCTGCCACGTGTTATAGAAATAAAATCTATTTGCATAAAAAATAAATTTATTATAAAAGTTGAGTGCTATTACTCGTCTATATAATATTGCCAAACAGCTGATGCATTAAATTTGTTGTATTGTGCCAACAAGTTTTCGATCACCTCCTCAAAGAACTTTATTTCCAGCGAAGTCAGGTAAGCCTACTAAAACGTACCTTGTTGATAGCAAAGTTATTTAAAGAGGAGATCGAATACCTGGTGTCACGATGGCAAAAATGCTTCAATTGTTTAGGTAATTATTTAGTAAAGCGAGCGAGACTAATCTCAACTTTTAATAATACAATTATTATCTTTTTATGTAAATGACTCCTAATTTATAACCCAAAATAATAGCCTATATTATAGTAGGTATATAACTATGTTTTTAAAAAACAAACTTGTAGCAGTAAATTATACTACTACATGATGATTATAATTAACATTTAAAATTATAATTTGTGCAACTACAATACTTTAAAATAAAAGAATGTGTAGTTGTAATGCATGCTACTACATGTTGAATATCTTAAACTACCTGGAATGTTATTTTTACGAGTACTTGAAAACTAAAAATATGTAGTTTTAAATGATACTATTTCTTGACTATTATACCTAAACACTTTAAATATTATGCATTGAAGTTCCTAGTATAATATTCTGTAGTTGCATTGAATAATGGTAGTTGTTTTTGGCGCCTATTTTAAATCTACAAGTTGTAATTCATTAAGCTTTTCTTTTATATCTAATAACTCATTTCTCTCAGTGCACTGTTATAAGTGCCCTTGGTTATAAGTGTGTAATTGTAAGGAATCAAATTGAATTGCTATTAAATTAGTCATGGAATATGCATTAGATAAAGCGCTGCTAATTAACTTGTAGATTACAATTTATGTTTTTATAATTTTTATACATTACTGTAACAGTTTCTTATTCGGACTTGGAAATTATTTATTCAAAACCGCCTTATTTTTTTTGCTAGTGTATCTACCGAACTAAAGTTAAATGAACATAAAACTGAACATTTCCAAATGAAGCGAAAATTGCTGGATGTTGTTCATCGGAAATTTCCAAATATTCTTTTATAACTCGGCACATTGCATACTAATTACCATTTTGATGAAATTAACTATTACTCTAACGTGTATGAACGTTGAACGACAGCGTCTGGGCCATAAAAACTAAGGTAATTTATTGTTGTAATCGCATTACCGTTGCAGCTCACCGTTTCACCGTGATCGAGCTGTTTACTTTTATTATTGCTTTGGCAATCAGTATTAATGCCTCAAACATATCTAGTTCAGATTGCTCTCTGGCCTTATTAATTAATCAGCGAAATAAGCTACTACTCAAAGACGCTGTGTTCTTATGCGGTATATCAAAACAAAATACACTAGAGCAGAGCGAAAATTGTAAAATCTTTATGGAGAATCGATAAAGCAAACAAATATGTCAATAATAATAGAGCTTCTTAAAAAAACAGTTTGCTTAAGTTCGAATATAATATGCCATAACCACCCTAAGAAGGTTTCTACAACTTACTTCGCAGATATCCGTAAAATACGTTTCTCCTTTCCTTTATAGGAAACCTCTGATGAAAGTCTAATAAAAAACAACCCTTAACATAAAAAACTACCAGTGCACCATTTCATGTGTATTACGCAGTTGCAAATATATTCCAGTTAAAAATTTGTACATATTTTATTACAATATAAATCACTTCCTCAAATCTACAAAACATTTATTCCTCAACATGTCCTTCGACAAAGCCAATTTATAATAAATATATAATAATAACATCTTTTGATTTGAATCGAGCTTTTTAAACAGTTGATCATTCATTCCTGTTGGTAAAACAGAAACACCGAGAGTGTGCTCGGTGTTACTGGATCCTGGAATAGTTAAATTTTGTCGATTTAATAGATTCACTTATAAAAGACTTTATCAGCGACCTCATTCAGATATCCTGGGTTATTAAAAAGTATAAAATAACCGGTTCGAATATTAAACAAGAACAAATACAAACCCTACAAAGAACATCTCTTCTTCTCTTAGTGAATATGATCCTGACAGAAGATTGCAGTTTTGTGCAATGGTGATGAAAATGACCAATGATAATATCCAAACTTTGAATAGAACATTCGACACAGTCCTCCAAGTGATCGCGAAAAACACTGACGAGTTGAAGGAAATAAATGTTTCAAGGCGGGCGGCATGTTAACGGCGGAATTCAATTTAAATGTTAGTTCGTCGTTTGTTCATTTGTCGCGAGGCAGCACCTTCTGACGAAACCACTTTTTGCCTAAATATTGCCAAGCTGCTAAAGTCATCAGTTTGAATATTTAATTTAACGTAAACAACTAAGTATTTAAACAAATAAAATATTACGAGCATTATAATTATCAATAAACCCGCATTGGCTACTACAAAACTTGGTTTGATAACGGTTTTTGTCGTTTGTTCGAATCCACGATTTTTTCAGTAATTATGTTATCAAAGCATATAAAACAAAAACCAGATTATTCCAGGGATATAAAGAACAATACAAATCCGCAAAAAAACGTTTGGTCACCATTAAAAGAAACAAAAATAATATTTAGGCTTCCATGGCAATGGGCTGTCATACATAGGCTAAGAAATTAGAAATAATTATAAAAAAGACTTTCGTTAACGATATTTTGCTTTAAAGTTCATATTTACGTTTGACTAACCCTGTATATTTGATGAAAGCAGAATTAAAAGCATCGATTGATACTAAATAGCAGTCTAGAAAATATTTTGTGTTCTGTGACCAAAATGCTAATCTTATCTGGCCAATTTATATTAATTGTATTCTGGCTAAAAAGCGCGTTTTTATGTTTTGTGTTGAGATATTGTTCGTATCGGAATTTTAGAACCATAATAGCTATACTCAATTTCTTTTGATAGAATATTGCATATCTGTTTGGTTGCCTTGTATTAGAAATCGTATAGACAGAATAGAGCCTGTTAAAAATTTGAATTTTGTTATTATTTTATGAAATTGTACCACCAGTGATAATTATATTAACATTTTTAGCGGTCTTGATTCATTTTGAATGATATGCCTTAAAGTTTTTGTGATGCATCCTTTGTTTTCAGTGTTATTTTTAATTCTAAACTTGTTAAAAATATTCTGCCGTTATTTGATTTAAATTAACCTTTATTTAATGCTAAGGAATCGTCTGCTAATTTAATACGTATTACCTATGTTAAGGGCGAACGTAATTGTAAATCGTCTTTGTATGTGAAGGTAACTCTAGAGTACTAAAATAAAGGATTTGTTGTGATACCTCTTATTTTTACGGTACTAGGAACAGAATCATAAAGTGCCTTTAGTCATTGTTAAAATGCACATCGAAATAATCTTTTATACCGCCAATAGTAAATTTCTACAAGAATTCTGTCGAGACTTGTGTGTTTTTTTTTACTGAATTTAAGCAATAATTGGCGTGAATCATGCGATAGTTTCAAAGTCATCTTTTCCCGTATTATCCAAGCAATACGTTATGATAAGGGCATCCTTATTTCTCTAGCGCGCTATGTTTGTAGTGTTGTAATTGAAAATTGACATAGTCCGTGGTAAACAGTGTTATCTTATTATTCATAAACTAAGAATAAACATGCCTATGTTGTTTGTTAAACAGTAAATTGAAAAAACAAATGATTTTTGTATTGTCAACATTTGTATTGCAACTCATGGCTCTATGTATACTGTGAATTGTCTATAGATATTATTTTATCACTAATGTTGGTCGACTGTAAAGATTTATTTAAGTGAATCAAGTAATACTAGCATTATAATTAACATTAGATGAATGAAAAGCAGTACTGAGACTTACATAACCTGTTTTGATAACATTTTTTATAGTTTGATCAAATCACATGAAATAAACACCAGGTCATTTAGAATATAAAAATAGCAACACAAATGCAGAAAAAAGAATTTCGTTGCTGTTAAGTTCAAAAACACAAAAAAATACGTTGTCATAGAAATGCGTTGATATATTAAATCAAAAAGTAGGCTGCGAATGAAGAATATTCGGCACATTTTGCAATAAAGTTTATACTACTCCATACTTTTGACTTAACCGTGTATAATAATTGATATTAAATGCGTTATACACTATTAAGTAGTACAAAAAAATTTGCAAACAAGAATGCCTTTAAAATTCTTGTTTATTATTATACTCGTTCATCAGTGTTGAACTCGAAAACGTTAGCAACGAGCGCAATCATAAGCTTAAAGAGCTTAGTATTTCAGGAATTTTGCGTCCTGCAGACTAAACAGCATTCCTAAAACGGAATCGCAGATAATTAAACCAAATTACATAAACTGTGCGTCATGCAGCTTAGATTGTTTTTTTTACGTAACCGCACATTTTCCGGATATTTAACTTCGTATGAACAGATGGAAGATTGTGTTTTTATGGGTATTGTTGGTTTATTGAAACTGTCCGGTGGACCACTAATAGAAAATTGAGATTGACGCTTTTAAGTGAGGTTGGAAAATCGCCAGGGATATTAAATATGTTTTGTGAAATTTCATATTTTGTTTGTTTTAGATCATTCGCAAAATTATTGCATGAATACGAGTATTTAAGTGTAATCTTATGTTTAGTGCTTTCAATACGTCATTGAGTACCTGTATAAGTTTATAACATGAAAATTTTTATTTGTCAGATGTTAGTTTGTACGTGGTTTGTACTAAACCGAATTTCTACAAAACCCCCACATATAATGTACTGACTGATAAAGCCGAAAACGCACCACCTGTTTGTTTTCGCTATGTGTTTCTATTTCAGTACATTTGAATTAAAGACTCCAATTACACAATTCAGTCTCAATTCCATTTAATTTTAATGCCGCTCCATCAGGAATGCTGCCGGCTCGTTAATAAAATGCATAATGACAAGTTTTCATGTCGACTGAAGCGGTTTTCAGGTATCTCTCGCAATTAACTCATTATGCCTATTAGCGCTACATAAAAAGCTGGCACATGCTTCGCAGCGGTGCAAAACGAAATGGTTTTTGCATCGGTTAATAATGAATTGCGTTTGATGACAGTGACAATCTACAGAGAATGTTAATTATAAATGCACTATAGCAGGAAAACGGTACGTTGCGGCAGATAAATCTTTCCTTTATATTTGCGTAATACTGCAACAAATGTTATAATTGACCTATTTTTAGTGGTTAGAATGCCTTAAATTAAATTTAACGATGCTTTGCGAAAATGCGGACTTTTTTTTCTTCAAATCCTTTTCCTTTTACTTGTGTCGTATCGTTCTTTTCCCTAAACATTTATATTTTGTCAGGTCAGGTCAGGTCAGGTCAGGATGTTCTTGGCTTTCCTCCGTTTTTTTTGGACAATTTTGCCTTGTATATTTATGGATAATACCATTCAGGTTAACTTTTCATCCTTCGAAATACTCCTTCAATTCAAAATATGCTTAGTATTTGTTTTATTGTCCAAGCCTTCACTGCATAGGGAAGTGTGGAGAACATAGCATCGGATCATTTTTATAAGTGGTTATAAATTGACATCGCGCCAGCATAAAAAAATAAACGGGTTTCATCTCTATATCACGAATATCAATATTTATAATTTTTAGAACCTTCTCTGTATTGGAAGGGTACCGAAAAGTGATACAATGTTTTTTAAATTTCTGTATTTCTATCACCTGTATTTTTAACATTTAACATTAACATTTAATGCTCCAATAAGTGGAACACTTAGTGTTTTCTATTAAAAACAGCCCTGAGGATCTAGTGGAATCAAATCCGCGATTATCACCATTGAAAAAATGTTTGAAAGGATCTTTCGACATTGGTAAACTGTTCAAACATTTCAAAACTGTTAGTAGTCAGTTGATAAGGAATATGGATCCCACGTGAGGTGAATAAAAATAAAAAAGTCGAACATTATTTAGCAAAAAGGGATAATGTTAATTCACTTTAATGCAAGAAGGCATTCAGCTAAAGACATTCAAGAACATTTGAAACAAATGCTTTGGCAAGTGTTGCATCATCCTTCATCGTCATATTTCTCAGAATTATCACCAACGGAGTACCGCCTTTCAAATCACTGGAATGCCGAATTCTGAATATGCTATACACAGAGCAAGATGTCGTTGACAAAATTAATTAATTCGATAAACACTTCGTCTTGTCTTACAGTTTTATAACATTTTGTGTTTTTGTATAAAATAAAAAACTTCGTAGTAGGAGTGATCCATGGCTCCAGGATTACAAGTACTTTCATATCTATTTCACCCATAAAAACCTTCTCCCATACTATAGCGTAAGTTTTCGCTTACCTGTTGACAGTCTTCAAACTGCAAACATCCGATCATCCTAACTGACAGCACCATCTCATCTCCGCTCTTTGATCCTTGGAACATGAATGCCCTAAAGGGTAGAGCAGTCACCAGAGGGCTGATTTGTCGAGGGTGTTCTGGACATACACCCTTCATCGTGGGATTCCGACAACCCAATCCATCTACCAAAGTAACTGAGTTTTGCGAAGCCTTTGTAGATGCGATTCGGTGGATGGAGACTGTGCCCATTCTTGAATATTTCCATCCTAGAACAATAAAATGTCAGCTTTATGCAGATTCTTATGATTCTTATTATATTTTGGTTTTAATTTTCAATTTTTTTCTTGTATATATTTCTTGTTGTACTTATATAATCTCATCCAACTTAGTTTAAAACTTTATAAATCCATACATAATTTTTTTTAATGAATAGGTGTGCCAGGAAGGGCGTGCCGTTCATAATTTATTACAAAGATTCGGTGTGACATCTTTGCGCTATGCTATGAATAAATTCAAATTTTGAAGAACCAAAATAAAATAATAAGAGAAATTGAACGACGACTACAAGAGAATAGAAACACACGTCAACTATATATGTTCTAAATAAATACATCATTATGGTCAAAGCTAATACTTTTCTATATAAGTTATATATAAATACATCATTAATAGTGCGAATACAAGTTTTACCAAATGTATCTCGAAAACTGTGCGTGTTTTTCTAACCCATGTTTGTTAGGACTTTTGTACCTGTTTTGACTTATTAAATCTGCTTTTACTCGTTATTTACGCACAGAGATTTTTACTAAATGGCCCCCAAAATGCAGTCTACACAGAAAGGTTAATAATAGTGTACCCAAAACATAGTCCTGGGGGGCGTCATTCTTGATTATTACTTCAATCTATGTGTGTGCGATTGTTAAGAAATAACTGAACGTTATCTTGATTAATCTGAAAAATATTGTAGATTTTTGTTTTTTATCCTCACATTGATAGCAGCTTATACTAATAACATCTAAAAACAGTCTAATTCCAATTTGTTAAAATTGAAGACTACTTCGATGCACTATATTACCTTTGCTGAAAACAGCAAACATTTCAATTGTCACTAAAGAGATGTTTTCAAAATTACTACTGATAGCTCTTTTGATGTCAGACTGTAAACGGCAGTATCACAAAAGCTTCAATAAACAGCTGCCTTCTCACTGCTTTCTCTAGACTTGTTTACACGAAACAGAAGCTGTAAACTCTCACATCTCACACAACAGCAGGCACGGGTCAAAGTTAAAACACTCCAATTTGCTCTCTGGGGATTTCCCTGGAACTAGAGTAGTGGCCGCAGCAATAAATTCGAGAGCGGGTCGATAAAGATAAGGACTACCGACGTCAGATCTGCCACGCGAATTGATGGGAGACGATTCCTCATAAGGATCATCCACTTAACATGAGCGGCATGCAAATCGAGATAACGGGGATGACGGATCTAAACAGGGCAGCTTATCTTCCAACAAGAAGGCAGCCAGGTTTTTAGATGCCCTGTATTGTACAAAATTAAGTTAATGTTTCTAGAAGAGCACAGAAGGGTGGTTCCTTATATTTTTTTAAAGCTAGTTGAGTGAATTTTAAAGACTGTTAGATGATTACTAGTTGAGTTTCCAGTACTGACTTTTTTGTCATGACTTGTTTGTATTAAACTGCATTGTAAAAGAACTTTCTTGAAAAGCAGCTTAGATAATACTTAAAAACGCATTTCTAACGGCACTACTTTTCCGCTTATCTAAAAATGTCCCCCTTTTATTGCTTGATCACTCAAAGTCAAGTGAAAATACTATATACATATGCCTGCTTTGTGTCTTTTTCATCTATTTTATCCTTCGGGTTTCCTAAAAGAGTTTTGATAGTATTATTGGCGATAAAAGCCAGTTTTAAGAAAAGGTTTCAGGATGCGTTTTAATATGCGACATTTCACAAAATCCAGATAATTAGCTTTTTACCATACTGTAGGAACGGGAAGATGCAATATGCACAAAAGAAAACAGCGAATTGTGTCTAATTAAGACGTTGAGGATATCATGTTGCACTTACCGTCTCCATCTCGTACTGAGGCTTTTAACAAGAGGTCCTCGCCCAAAGGGACCGCGCTTCCCGGTGTTACACTTTGTGTGAAATCTACAGTTCCAGGTGCCTTTCGGAACAGGCCCACCTGCATTTCGAAKTTTCTTTGCGATRCACCTGTGGCAATGGCGGATGCAGATCGGCCCTGTCTGAAAAAAAACCGCAACAGCACATTAATATCAGCTCATTTAATAAGTCCGTAGGATAAGTTAGAAAAAACAAAATTTTGACAAAACTCGATTTTATTATTCAATATAGTTGCCTTCGAGGGCGATACAACGAGTATAGCGATTTTCCAACTTTTCGATACCACTTTTTTAGTACGATTTCTCTTTCTCGTCAAAATAGGCATCAGTTTTAGCTATTACTTCATAGTTGGACTTAAATTTCTTTCCAGTAAGCATTCCCTTGAGATCTGAAAACATGAAAAAGTCGCTGGGGGCTAAATCTGGAGTACACGGTGTGTACGTAAGCAATTCGAAGCCCAATTCATTCAATATTGCCATCGTTTTCGTCGATTTGTGACACGGTGCATTGTCTTGCTGAAACAAGACTTTTCTTGTGGTCGTTTTTTTGTGTGCACAGTAATAGTCGTTAATGAGATAGTCGATGAATATTATTCCGTTCGCATCCCAAACGGCCGACTGTTGGGTCTTTGCTCGCTTTGTATTCGGTTCGTCGGCTGCTGTCCACTCAGATGACTGTCTTTTGGATTCTGGTGTGTAATAATGGAGCCATGTTTCATCCATTGTCACATATCGACGATATAAGCATCAATTCGTTGTTGCTTTTGGTCGACTGTGAGCTCACGCGGCACCCACTTTGCACAGAGCTTTCGCATGCCCAAATGTTCGTGTAAAATGGTAAAAACACTACCATCTGATATCTTTACAATGTCAGCTAGCTCGTGCACCTTCAATTTGCGATCATTCCTAACCAATTTGTGGATTTTTTTTATGTTTTCTGGAACCACGTTTAAATTCAGCAATCCACCTCTATACCATTTGTCTTGATAGCGCAGAGTTCGGATAATGTTTATCAAGCCATTGTTTGGTTTACACTGTTTTTTTTTTCATCAAAAAGCAATGCTTTATGAAAACTCGAACTTCACTTTTTTTCCAATAACAAAAGTTGCACAAAATGCTGTAACTCACGAATCAATAGTCTGATAGCTGTCAAATTTATACACGTATTCTTTGAAGGAAAAAATTCTAGTAACGCCGTCTATGTGTCATCCTATGGACTTTTTGAATGGACTAATATTATAATACTATATTTCGTAAAAGTACTTTATCGGTTGATACTATGGACAATATTTTCATTTCAATACACAGTTGCAGGTATTTCTGTCTAAATAAAATATCAGTTTTGCTAAGATCAGACCTAGTTCACGAGTTTACCATATCGATCTTGTTCATTTTCAACGCATTTTACATATTTAATGAATGTACAAAGTCTGTATTTACACGTCATAGGTATTTCTTGAATTTGTAATGTGACTGAAATTGGTAGCTGGGAAGTTGTGAATAATAGATTTGAAATAGTGTTGGACAAATTTGATCAGTAGAAATTATGAAGCAATCCTGCCAGGTTGAAAAACGTACTATAGAACAGGGGCGAAGTGAACATTACTGAATTTTTGCTTGCTTTTTAGTTTCCATGGTACTTTTCTAATAACCAGAACTTTTACGGGTATTAATTTATTGTAACTTTGCTTGTTTCATTGTAAAGGCGCTTCAAGTATCTAAAATATCTGCGAATTTGTAAACTGTTCCTAAGAAACAGTGGGGCATAATGTGATATCTTCTAGTAGTTGGCTGTGAGAAAAAATGTGCAAGCCGTTAATTCACTGACTTAATTTATTAGTTTTTTCTTATTTTGCCTTTCTCCTTTTCGTTGTTTTTACTTCTTTTGACTTTGTACTAAAAGAGTAGTTATTACATCCGTTCCATCTGCTACCGTTGCAAGACTGACATGAATTTCTTGTAAAAGATGTTCTTCACAGATGAAGCATGTTTCACAAAATTTTTACAACTTATACATTTATGGAGTGGTGAAAATGAAAAAGCCTTAGCTCCTCTTCTTTTCAGAGACAATTTAAATTAAATGTTTGGGCAGATATCGTTGACAGTTTCATCTACCATATGGTGGCAGTTTTTTTTTGTTCATTTAGATCTTATTACTATAGATTGCTTTTGTCAATTGAAGTACACTACCTATTGTAAGTTCGCTTGGATATAACGTTTTTATGTGTATAATGGAGCTTCTCACCATTTAACGCTAGCGATAAGGGACTACATACAACGAAAACTACCCTGAAATCGCATGGTTGGTATATAGGGTAGCAAATTCAGCCAAATATTGACCACGTAGATCTCCCGATCTCATGCCAATAGATTTTTCTTGTGGGGCACTTTAAAAGAAAAAGTATAGCACTCGCTTGTAGAAACTGAGGAGGAATTACGGGAAAGGATAGTTGCAACTGCTGACGAGATATGCCAAATTACTAACATGCGTTTCGAAATATCAGGAATTCTCACCTAGGCCGAACACATGCTTGTATTAGGCAAAACGAACCCTTTAAACACGTATTAAATTTTTTTTAATTTTTTGTTTAGTATTCTTAAAATGATTGCTTTTAGAATTTTACCTCTTCTGTCTAGATTTTGTTAATAATACCGTGGGCTGGGATTGAAAACATCTGTACCAAACCGCCAAAATCGAATGCTATCTTTAAAAGTAAAGTGCAACAAAATATTGCTTAAATGAAATCATAGTAATGGACAACGCTAGTTACCATTCGGAGCAACTGGATAAAATTCCAAATACAACAACTAATAAGGCAACCATTCAAGAATTTTTAAGAAAATAAGATTTATATTTCGAAGAGGACTACACAAAAAAAACAATTGTTGGAAGTGCTTGGTACAAAAAAAAATCGAAGAAATTTAAAATTGACATTCTCGCTTCTGAATGTGGACACACCATTCAACGATTACCCCCATATCATTGCATTTTCAACCCCATTGAAATAATATGAGGGTAGTTGAAACAAAAAATTCCACGTGGGAATACCGGTGGAAAATTTAGCAATGAAATGCTGCTAAAAATTAGACACGGAGCTGAAATAACAAGTGTCGATGCTGGAGAAATTCATTGCGGCATGTACTGGACATTGAAAATCGGTACAGAGCGAATCATGTACAAGAATTAATAATAGAAGTTAATCGTGATTTTAGCAGTGAAAGTGATAGTGAGTAATTTTTTTTAGTTTGTGACTCTTGTAATGTGCTTATTAACAAGCTGTAATGAACATAATTGATACCGTGTATAAATTTTATTGTGCACTATTGTAAATTTTTTCTAACAAATGTAAATAATTTTCTACTTACTAATTTGTATGTTTTTTATATTAAATTTGTATAAATTCGTTATGACATGCAAAGGCTTTTATTTTATACATCGGAAAATTTAAGCGTATTAAAGTATCAAATAAAAATATTAAATAAAATTTGTTATTTCAAAAATTTATAGTGGAAAAGTTAAAATTTTAGCCAACAAGATTTTTTTGAATACGGCCCATTTAGGAACTTTGAAGCGTACCACTAGTCCCAATAGTTTACCACGGCCGACCATCAAGCTGTAACACCCTCTGCATAAGTCAGTCTCATAGATCATTGATTGATATTTTATTATTGAAGTCCACCCCGAAACGAAAAAACAACAGTTTGTGAAATTTGTCAAATTTTCATTAATAATGTGTCTAAATGAATAACAATGAAGTGTAAATATTATTTAATATATCTTAATTGTTCAGAGTTAAAAACTATTTTTTTGTCAAACTTTGGAGGATTATAACTCAAAAACGGAAAGCTTAGTATCATTTAATATAAACATCTAGTAACTTATGCTCTTACATTCCCACCGAATTTATCCTAAACTGCTTAGTATGCGCCACCACGCTCTCCTGGGGCCTACACTGCAATGTCACCAAACCATCCTCTGGGAGTTTCACCCCCTTAACCGACGGCATCCTCAGAGTGACGCACAAATTCGCCTTTTCCCCAGTCGGACAGTACTTTACTCCACACTGCACCATTTTGTTTCCCTCCCAGTCAACCCTAAACCTGTCACCACTTCCAACTACACAATCTCCTTGAGAGTCATCCCCTTCTATAGTCGGAGGCAACTCGGGGGGCTGAAGCGTCCTGAAGATGGCTTTGAAGAAACGCCTACTGGATGTATCAAGACAGCTCATGTTCAGGATTCTGATCTGCGAGGGGTTGAAGTGTCTTGGGACACCGTACGTCGGGGAGGGTGGAGGGAGGTATTGGTTCCCAGGAGCAGGAATCACGATAGTGTCATCCGTGGGGATGGGATCGAATTGTGGTGGCTGCGTTGCTAAAGGAGGATAGAGGATTGGGGGTAGATAAGTAGGAATTGGTACAGGAATTTCGTCTTCTAAAGGGGGTAAACTCGCGTTTGGACGGGAAGGTACGCCGTACAACCCACCTGGGGGTTCAGGATCATCGAAGCCGATTGGGGGGTTAGGAACTGGGTAGTGGTAGCCGTTGCTAATGATTTCGGGCGGATTATAACTATTTAAACTTGCCACGTACGCTTTAAACGAGCTTACATCGCAGTAAACGCTGCTTACAAGCATCAGAAGAGCCGCGACCGTCATTTTTTCATGCGTGGATGTCCCGATCTGACTTCCGAACTTTTATGTTGACTGACTTTATATTCGAACGCGATATGCCGGTCGTGACATATGCATTTGTTCGATGCTTGTTGTGGCCGAAAATGGGCAACGGTCTCTGTCGTTATTGCAGTGCGACTTTGGTAGGCCTTCGAGGACTTTTTGATGCGTACGACTGGAATTTGTTTATGGGGCTTTTTTGGGCTGTAATGTGGTCCGTCTTTTGTTGGCCGCGGTGTTAATGGAAGCAAGTTCCGTTTTTGTAATTGATGGAGTATGGCCTTGTAATTGATCTGCTTTCACGATATTGACAGGGTGATATGGATATGCTTTAAGAGAGATATGTGGTCTTACGGTTCACTTGTTTAAATATGACGTGCGATAAATCTATCCACTCGTCTAGTCAGTAAAAAACAATATAAGAAGCATTGTAATTAAAATAAGAATAATATTAAAATACCAAGGCTCTATGGAACATGTAGAAGACTAGAGAGGAGTGCTTCAGTATGTCAGCACTTTTGGAACGTTGCAGTTTGCTTAATATTAGTTCACACATACAAAGTCAACCGAAATACTACTTAAAAAATCGTTTTAATTAGAGAACGTGCACATGAGACACGTACACAACATGGTATCTTGAATGTACAATGATCTGTCTTTTCATTCAATATAAAATTCGTCATTTTATACACATCTTATCAACATCATTTCTGTAATGTTGTATGAAATTTTCAATTTGATACTAATATTTACATGAGAAGCGTTAACAATGGCGAAAGTATGACAAATTTTTTTTTTAAGGACGAGCTTTGTAGAAGCTGAAATTAAAATATTGAAAATATATTTGTATGAAATTGTCAATTAATTTTGTGAAAGAAATTTCTTATCATTTTAAGCTTTCCGTAATAAATGTCTTTTGTGTTAATAAAGATGTATTTTAATTTGAGTATTGGCGAAATTATTATTATATTATAAGAAAATACGTGCTTAATTAGGGGTTAAACCCAATCATAATCCTGATACAAGTAGTTTGAAGATTTTTTGGTGGCGCTACTTGCACATACTTTGTTCTTGCTGCAATTTGTGGGAACTACATTGACACCCTGAACATTTGTGATTTCTGTACTAGAATCGCTGTGTTTTGAAAAGTATGCTACCCAGTCCATAATGTTCATTCGACCACATGCGCAATTTTTCGATTATTTCCAACATCTTCCACATATATTCGTCGTAACTCGGGAACCAATCACATACTTATTCGCAGCAATGCAGCTTTCGTTTTTCATTCAATTGCCCGAATTTAATTTGAAAATGCGTTGGATAATTCATATCCATTAATTAGCGGTTTGGTCGATATTCGAACATTGCAATATTTACATAATAACCTTTTAGATAAAAAGTGTACAACAATTTGGCAAGATCAGATGGCAAACATATTTAAGCTTAGTACCATTAGAGACAGGTAGTTAAGAATTAAAAAAAAAGTTACAGATAAAAACAAAACGATGACAAACTTATCAAAGAAAAATCTTTTCGGATGCTGCTGTAGCTGTTAGTCTTTTAACTTAGGATGGACGTATGCCAACACCGTCAAAAACTTCTGTGTGCCGAAACCTGACGTGGTACCTGAGAAACATTATGGGACTAAAATTAGTGAACTATTAAATGAGGATACTTACTAGAAATTAACCTGGCATTGCTATCTTGAATATTTCTAAATCTCTTCTTTACTATTTTGTTTCTGTTTATTATTTGATTTAATTATGAAAAACCCTTAGATTTTTATTTCATTTTGAATTGGTTTCATTATTTACGAAAATACTTATCCCTCAAATGATTGATATTATCAAATCCGTACGCAGTGAAGACCGATACAACAGCTAAATTATCTAAGCATTGTTTAAAAATCTACTTATTTTTTATGGAAAAGTAACTTATGAACAAAAATCACATTAAGCAATTAAGTCCTGTATTCGTTTGAAAAGACAGCGATTAACAGTTTAAACTAAAATGTTGTTAAAGTTATAGTTGATATTTTGTTATTTGGACTCACGATATGCTAGAGGTTCTAAAAAATAAAACATTTCTTGAGCATCCAAATTTACAAAGAATACAACGGTCAATTGGGACACAGAATTTCACACACATTTAGTGAATTTAATATGAGTATCATAAGCAATAAATACTTGAATTATCTTTTCATCACCATTAGATGGAACAATTAGTATTAGGTCGTCATTAATTTTTTTTATGTAATTTATATTAACGATAATTTTGATACCACTTCTTCAAAGAGTGTATCTATTACATACTGAGCCACAATTGGACTTAACTTTGACCCCATGTCATAATCAAATACTGTAGAAATGTAGAAATTACTCAAACAGCTGAAATAACTATTTTGTAAAATGAAGGACATTATGTGCAGAAATGTAGTTTTTGATATATTTTCACTAAACGGTTGTATTTGTTGCCACTTGTTTTCTATTACATATTTAACCACTTTCAAGCTGATGTCATATAAATAAACAACATCCAAAGGGATTACCACATGATTGTTTGGTACTGTACTCTCATCGTGATAGAAAAATGGAATGAGTCAAATATATAATAATAATTGTCTGTATTATAAGCATTCTTCAATATTTGAGCCACTAACTTTGCTAAACGTAGGTATAGCAGGTCCATATACATCATATACTATAAATCTTAACGGATGCCCATCCTTGCATCTTTGGGTAACCATAAATATTAGGATATATGGAATTATTAATTTTTAGTTTTTTACCCTTAGCTTCCGTATTTTTTTTACTTTTTATTAAGGTACCAACAAAATTGTTTGCTTTAGTTTGTGTAGCTTCAGTTTGAAGTTGAAGTTATCAAATCTCGCATATTCAGCCTTGAGGAAGGGGTAAATAAATCCACCGAAAGCTAGATTTGGATTATAAAGAGTATTATTTAAGGACAAAATAAAATAAGAAATAACGCTATACCATAAAAAATAAAACATAACGTAGGTAAAAGAGTAACAAGAGATTTTTTTTCAGCATGCCCTCCCACTGACCTCCGCCCTACATGGACAACAATGTCGGCCACCCTCCACAAACCAGACTCCCGTACGAGACTCCTCCGATTTCCCGGCTCTCCCTCGGTCGTTCTCCGTTTCCAAAACGCAAGCTCAGCTTTCCTGCTTCGCTGCACGCCAACCTTCTGGGACTCTCCACAACCAAGGAGGAACCCACTCCTCCCGGACATGTTACCAAAAGACGGTTCAGCAACGTCGGAGATGTGGTGTCCAGGAAGCTGTCCAACACGATCGGATGGAGGACGCCGGCGGTTCCTCCGGAAGAAGTGGTCTCCCAGGGAAGAGTGCTCTGTGGGCAGTACATTAGGGCGCGTCTCAAGAGGGCTGGGATATTTAGCAAGAAGCTGGGATTGTACAGGTTGAGGAGCATGATTGGTAGGTGAAGGAAATATTTCTTTTTTTGAATAATAACGAAGAGATTTGAGATTTATAGGTGCTGTTAATTGAATGCTCTAGACACGAAATCTTACAAGTCCCTTAAGCCTAGGGCGTTAAAAAACGGGTCAAGACAGCACGTGATGGCTTCGTGTCAAACAAGCTCCTTATTTTTGTCTGCTTTCTTCTCTCGATATTTCCTTGCCACTTTTGTTTTCGCAGTATCAACGGTGCCCATCACAGCTAACGTAATAGGGTGTTATTTTCATCAAATGTGTCAAATGTGCATCAAATTGTAGAACCAATTTACTCGGTAGGAGCTACGTTCGAGTTAACAAAACAATAAATTAATTTAGTTTTACGACTTATTTCACGAAAGTTGAAATTTGGAATATGAAGCCGCCGTTCTTGCAAATATATCACTCTCATCTCCACCATTATTTTCAATTTTTACACACCAGTAGAATTTTAGTTTTGTTTGTTTTTATTCTTATATTCCACTTCTTCAGTACAAGTTTCTATATGGTCAACTTTCTTGTAGGTTCTTCTGTTCTTTCGCACAGATTACAACGTATATGTATCTGACCCCTTGCCTCTTCTGCTGTTTCATTTTATTCTTCCCAGAACATCTCTTTATTCTTTGCTTTGTCATTTTCGTTTGGTTCATATACTGTGATAATTGTTATGTTGTAGTTCTACCACTAACATTCCTTTTGATTATATATTTGATCTATACACAAAAAGTTAAATTAGCAAAAAAACTTTTCATAATAAGCGCATTTTAAATTCTAGTAACTTAAATAGAGAGCGTTGGAAAATTGTAAACGAAAATAGACCTTCATCCAAAAAATGTTACCCAAAAAAGATAATTACAGAAGATGTAATGTTGCAAATAGCTTTAATGTTCATTTTACTACTCTAAATCAGCAAACGCTACCAAACTATAATAACAGTAAATATAAAATGGTAAGTAGCAATCAAAATCTTTTCCTAACACCAACAACATGTTACGAAGTCGAAGACATAATAAATGAAGTATGTTCCAAGTCAGCTGCAGGTATTGATGAAATTCCTGGTAAACTATTAAAAAATGTCAGAGAATATATCTCACATCATCTTTCGCATCTAATCAATGAGTCTTTTAAAAACGGAATTTTTCCAAGTTCATGAAAGCTGTCTAAATCAATACCTGTTTACAAAAATAAAGGTCCACGTGAGAATTTACCATCTTATAGGTCTATTTGTCTCCAGAGTCAAATTGGTATATTTTTTGAGTTTGCATTTGCTAGCCCACTATGTAATTATGCTGAAAAAATAAATTAATTAATACAGCTCAACATGGTTTTCGTAAAAATAAATCAGCTTCTACCGCAATTCATGATCTATTAGAGATTATAATGAAACATCTAGAAAGCAAATCTAATGTAGCCACCATATGTTTTGATTTTAACAGCGCTTTTGACTTGGTGAACCATGAGCTTCTAACAGAGAAACTACAGGCTATCGGTCTTAGAGGAGTAGCTCAGGCATGGATAGCATCTTATTTAATAAACAGGGAACAAATTTTAAACTTGGAAGGCACTATGTCTGCAAAAAGAAAAGTAATTTCTGGGGTACCACAGGGCTCGATCCTTGGCCCTCTTTTGTTTATCTTATTCGTGAACGATCTATCACTGAGTTGCTCCTCTCAAGTAATAAAATATGCTGATGATACGAGCCTTGTGGTTTCAGATGACTTGCCCTTGCTCTGTTGTTCGTTAGCCTTGGATCTTATATTTTCTTGTATGTCGCTTTGATTCTTTGACAGATTATCAACATACACATTTGTACCCCTTAGTTTTATCTTGCTTGTCATCACTAGTAGGTATTTTATTTTCATGCTTCTGCATTTTGTCATGACCATGCTTCTGCCGCTCGAGTTCTGTAGTTTTCGCCATTTCTAAGTTAATATCTATCCGCATAGTTTCCTGGCCTTTCTCCATTGCCAATGCTTTAATTATTATGTTGTTCTTCCTGTCTCTCTTCGTTATTTTCTCAATTTCCTGTTCCAATCTCTCCACTGCTACTTTCAAATTGTTATTTTCCTCTTTCACCTTTTTAACCTCTACTATCAAGCCATGTTGGTCTTCTAATTACCCTAATTTCTTCTGTTTTCTGTAGTATTTCACCGACTTCAGTCAACAAGGTTCTCAGCATATCCTTAAGCTTATCCATTTGTGCTCTATCGTTATTACTCTTA
Source organism: Rhyzopertha dominica (assembly GCA_025024175.1). Lineage (NCBI taxonomy): Eukaryota > Metazoa > Arthropoda > Insecta > Coleoptera > Bostrichidae > Rhyzopertha > Rhyzopertha dominica. The sequence continues at coordinate 10,245,493 of QCXZ01000042.1, read as the reverse complement.
AATGCTGGTGATCTAATAGTGTTTTTGCTTCTTTTGAACACCTCAAAGTTTTCACATCTTATTACTATTATAATAAAAAACAATGTCAATATGTCTTTTTAAAGTAACAATGTTAGTGATATGGGCTGATACTTTTTATCTATTAATGAATGTTGAAGTTGCTTTTCTTACAGGTACTACTAGTGGGATGATAGTAAGGGACGTATATCCTGGCTTAGTTTGCGCAGGCACTGAACTCGAAAGGATGCATCCCAAAATATATACCAACGTTACCAGACAAGCCTGTATATCTCCCAGCGGAGTTTTAGTTTCAGATAAAGCAGCTGCTGGGCTCTTAGTGGCAATAGGAAATCAACTGCTCAGGTAAAAAAGAACAATCATTAAGACAGTAACTATTAGAACAAGGATTTGGATCTTTATATACATATGTGTAGCACTACAGTCCTTTCCATTCTTCCCTAATCTGCACTTTTTGTCTCCATTCGCAAACTTTAACCATATACTGTTTGGTCTTCCTATTTTCTTATGCCTCCACTTTCCCTTTGTTACGGTTTAAATTTTTGGGAGTAAATAAAAGCCTATTAATAATGTAACTGTTTATTTCATCATTTGGTGAGCAAATGCCATCGGCATGTCTGGGTATGAATCTTGAATCTTCTTGAAGGAGAGATTTTTTAGTTCCGCGATATTTTCTGCAAGTTTGACTATTTTCATAGTCTGACGAGGTGCGGTGTGAAATTTTCTGGGAAATATCTTCACAACCCAACAGGGGATAAAACTACCTTCAGCATTATTTTCAGATAGTTGATAGGTTGTGTTAGTGCAAACTTTCGGCTGTTTTACCTAGGACTTAGGAACTTGACTTCACCTATTCCAGATCACGTGTCTGAAACAAAGATTGTTCAGTTTTATTTTAGACCCTTGCTGCAAACTGCAAGGTCAGGAAATTTTCCTTTGATAACACCACCTCACTTTGATTATTGTAGTGTTCTGTCACCCAGCGTGATTACATACTCACGGGGGTAATTTGTTGCTTGTTCGAAATCGACTAAGACCACATGAAGTGGTGTTCCGTATTCCCAAATCTTTCTTAAATTTGCCTTAGTGTGTGTATTTGGTCTGTCACTGCTCTTCCTCTTCCTACTCTGAAACCTCCTTTGTAATCCCTAATCACTTGACTTTTCACCCCTTCGTTTCTTTCTTTTCGCTTTCTAAATCAGATCACTAATCTGCAAAGTTTCCATCTATCTATGCGAAATAACGATAGTGTTTGAACGTTCGAAGTATTTTAAATTTAGACCAGATATAACGTGGGGTAAGGTGGTGGCCATCTATGCCGTTGCTGGTGGCCTTGCTGTGGACTGCGTATATTTGGGACATCCCGAATTCCTCCACGGCATTATGGAGGGAATGACTGAACTTTTGGAGGATAATCTTGCTGAATGGATAGCTCACAGTGGAGGGTGGGTAAGTGAGAAAATTGGGGTGCTGTTTATGAAATTTAGGCTTATAAAAATACCTAAAACTCTCTAGTTGGTGTCGTTTAACACCGTTATTGGTCTCTATATAATAAGACGGGATTTGGTATAACAGGCTCAAACGGTTAGACTACTTCAAATCCTAATTTGTACAAATTGTCCGACTTATTCTTCAAACACTTCAGTTTCTGAGTCACTTTGTACATCTTCTAGTATAGTGTTTAATAATTGAAGCAATTGTACACTTAACATTTATCCCAATAAATGAATTAAAAAAAGTGTTGCTAACAAGAAAAGTCCCACTTTTCGTAACTATTTTGTGTTAAACAGTATTGTCCGTTTCTATCAAATACACGAAAAATAACTTTTTCGTGCTCTTAGTAAAAAAGGTCCATTTAACAAAGACAGAAAGAATTAAATTAAAGGGATACAAATCGAAACCTGCAACCTTTTAAACGAATTCCATCCTAATCGAGAACCAATCACCCAGTCAGTGATGTAATAGATGTTTAGAGATTTAGGGAAACAGGTAGTGTAAAAGATGTTCCAAAACCTATCTTTCAATGACTGTACAAATGTAATAAATAATTTTACGTATTTCCATATATTCCATAATAGACCAATACAACACAGTATTTCACACTTACGAATTTAGTATTTTCAAATGTTGTATGTGAGATCACCGCGTTTAGCGCATCTGTAATTCAATTTTCGCAAGGACCATCTATTAATACAAGTAGGTATTTTAAGTCTTTCATAACTTATGTAACGGCAATTTTGACATTATATTCAAAAGTATCAAAATTTTCCCTAGGCGTGCCCGTCTCTTTGATAACGCTCTTGAAGTAAAGTTTTTATATTTTTACCGAAATGCAAAATTCTCTAATCCCATTAAAATTTTGCTTGTTCCTATGCACAAAAATGAGTTGATTCTAAATATGAACAAAAAATAGTATGGTGCTATTTAAAAAACAAAGCTGGCTGTCACGACAGCGAAATAACTGCATCCTAAAAAAAATTCGAGGTCACCAAAATGTGTAAAAAAGAGCTAATAAACTTTTGTATACATTTTTTAACAGAGTATATTGCAACAATTTTATGTTTTCAAATTTAAGATATCTGAAACAGTTTTTAATGATATATATATGATGATATAATATGTAATAAGTTTTATGTAGTTTCCTTTCGTCCATAAGTCTCTTATCATATTCAGCAAAAAAGCTAGTTATTTGGAAAGTCAACTTTTTCTTCAATACGTAGATTTAATTTCAAGTGCAAATTGTTTATAGATCACTGAAACAATAGGAAACATAAAACCATTTCTTTACCCATAGTCATAGCCAACTACAGCAATACCAACAGTTCTAAACTAACAATGACAATAAGGAACTATTTTTTGGGCTTGAAATCAGAAAAATATTGTTATTCAAATAATAAGTGTATCAGAATTAATTAATTTTTAAGGTAAAATTAGCAAACTAAATTTGAAGGTATGGTAATACTCGCGGTGCCCCAGTAATTGAAAATATTCCAATCAAGAATCTTCTGCTGGTTTCATGATGGTAAAACCGAAATCGTACATTCTGTTGGTGTAAATTCAGGCACGATGCAATCCAGTACGAACATGTGACGAATATATCAATTGAACTGATCAAACTGGGGCGAACTTTCCACTTGTGATCAATTAAACAAGTCACGAACGTAAAGTGTATCGAAAAAACGACATACGTGACAATGCTGGGGAACGAAACAAGCAGAAGTGGATATATTTTTATCCTAGTGGCAGATATTATACTTTCGTTTAAGTTTGAATATTTTTATTTTCGTTGGTACTATCAACAGAGTAGAAGGCAAGCTTTATGCAGGTTTGGTCTCACGAACGGATGTAGATGTAAATATGAACTTTACAGCAAAAATGTATTTAACAAAAGCTCTGTTGTTATTACGCTGTCATAAAATAGGTTGATATATAAAAACAAAAAGTACGCTGTGAAAACTCATTAGTGTAAAACGCTGTTGCTTACGGTGCTTTGCTACAAGTTATATTTACTTAAATAAACTTTTTTACTAACCGTATATAAATTCTTTGTTGGAATAGATAGTTCCTCTAACCGAATGATGTAGCTGTATTATTTTAACCTTGTACTTTACGTTTCATGTTCAGGATCAAGTAGGAATTCAATCAAATCTTTTGCAAGATAAATGACGTGACAGGGATTAATTTTACATCAAGATTTTGAGAGGACGGATTCTGAACATAGAGAGTTTTCAGACTTTGCTGTAAGTTTTATTGTAAACATACATATCAAGCGAATGGCGTAAAACAAGACAGATGCCAGACCTCCTGCTGCTCATAAATATGTAAGAGAGCTCACACAATAGGATACCAGACTCATTCTAGCATACAATAATTCCCTGTTGATGGCTAAAGTTATGATAAGCTATAAACTAGTTAAGTAATAAGCCTAGGTAACTATAATAGGTACTTTTCGCCAAATTTGTAAATGCAATTTTGACTGTAAAAATCGGTTCTGTAAATCGTTTTAAAGTATATTGATTGTTAATTTATCTTGTTTAATTTTTTTGTTAAAGTATCAAGCAACGATCTATGAGACTGACTTATGCAGAGGGTTTTACAGCTTGATGGTCGGCCGTCGTAAACTATTGTATTGTAAATGAGGGTTTTCACAACCTTATGGTCGGCCGTCCTAAACTATTGGGATTAGTGGCACGCTTCAAAGTTCCTAAATGGGCCGTATTCAAAAAAATCTTGTTGGCTAAAATTTCAACTTTTCCACTATAAATTTTTGAAATTTGTTAGTTGTGATAATTTAGCAATCAATAAAATATAGAAGCTTTTATAACAAATTTTATTTAAAGCAGACCTGATGCTAACTGGCGCGACTCACGATGTATTCTTATGTGATACTTTATCGGGTTTAAATTTACCGATGTATAAAATAAAAGCCTTTGCATGTCATAACGAATTTATACAAATTTAATATAAAAACATACAAATTAGTAAGTAGAAAATTATTTACATTTGTTAGAAAAAATTTACAATAGTGCACAATAAAATTTATACACTGTATCGATTATGTTCATTACAGCTTGTTAATAAGCACATTACACAAACTAAAAAAAATTACTCACTATCACTTTCACTGCTAAAATCACGATTAACTTCTATTATTAATTCTTGTACATGATTCGCTCTGTACCGATTTTCAATGTCCAGTACATGCCGCACTGAATTTCTCCATGCATCGACACTTGTTATTTTAGCTTCGTGTCTTATTTTTTGCAGCACTTCATTGCTAAATTTTCCACCGGTGTTCCCTCGACGAATTCTTTGTTTCAACTGCCCCCATATCATTTGCAATGATATGGGTGCCCCCATATCATTTGCAATGATATGGGGGTAATCGTAGAATTGTGTGTCCACATTCAGAAGCGAGAATGTCAATTTTAAATTTCTTCGAAAAAATTTTTGTGCCAAGCACTTCCACAATTGTTTCTTTGTGTAGTCCTCTTCGAATTATAAATCTTCTTTTCTTAAAAACTCTTGAATGGTTGCCTTATTAGTTGTTGTTATTTTATCCAGTTGCTCCGAATGATAACTAGCGTTGTCCATTACTATGACGCTGTTTAGTGGCAATTTGGGCAATAAAATGTTTTTGAACCAATTTTCAAACACTTCCGCATTCATATCAGAATGATAATCGGTTTAAAATCAGCAATAATCTGTTTGACCAGTTGCCATACGAAATGTATTTGTCATAAATGCCTCTTAATAAGTGACTAAATATAGGAATATATGTAGGTAAGACTGAATAAGTAAAAAATATTGCACTTGGTACACTTATATGCTGTAAAACTTTAAAATATATATGCTTTCAATATCGTTAATAGTAGGAGTAGAATAGTTCCGATTTCTTCTTATTTCCAAAAAAACAAACAGGTAAAAACTAAGTTTATGACCCTCCGGATCAAAAGCAAATTTTAGCCTGTGGAGAAACAGGGCACAGAACGATTGCACACCGCGATCAAAAATTAGAAAGTATGGGCTGCCGCATTGAAATTGGAATGTTTACCATTCATGGTTATAAGATACTACTCATTAAATTAGGAAAGAATACGATTTAGTCATACATTAAAATGAGAAATATTTGTAGTTCAAATAATAATACCAAATAATGCTCATTGATTTATGTGTACGGAAAAAAATTCTAAAAAAGCCTAAACACAATTTTTGGATACGGTCCACTCCGCTGCAAATCAGTGGAACGTGCCGAACAATAGGTAACACTTGCAAACCATTGTGAGCGGTAATCGGCTGTTCGTATAATGAGAGTCTCATAGATTGTTGCTCGCAACTATACGTCAGGTTCTTTGTAAAATTTTACAATTCGATATTGTTTTAGTTAGAAATAGGACCATTTTTGAGCTTATTTTTATCTGTGATATTTTTTAGATCGCCCTTGCTCAGCAGTGCAGCCCAGAAGATGAAGAAGTATCGCTCTTCCAATACGCATCCATAGCTCTACTCATCTTGGCAATATTCCTTATATTTTATTTTGTTGTGCGGTTTCTGATAAACCTAGTCTGATTTGAGCTGGCGACGAATCTCATTAGTTCATTGTTATTTATTGTTACATTTCTTTGAAGTGCTGTGTAAATATGATTCATTAAAGAATTTTTCTAGGGGTTGCAATTATTTCATCGCTCTTTTTACAGAAGGATTTACTAGATCTTATTTTAGTGGACAGGACATCATCACTGTTCGGCTCCGGTGGGTCAAAGCTGATGTGTCACGTCACCTGTAGAGCCAAGTGCTGAATATATCCAACTATTATTAAATGCAAATTTAAGTATCAACAGAAATAGTATAATATTGCTTAATAAAGAATAACTACCCAGTCACCCAAATTGTGAGTGGGTTGAATATTCAACCTTTGATGCAATGTAGAAAAACCATGTCTTTTTTTAATTAAAAAGGTATTATACCTGTTAAACAATTTTACCAGTTGCGTCCTCTATATCGTGAAATGCAGCGACATCTGATTTTTTCAAATGTTTTTCACAAATAGTAATAATTTTGCCTTGTACCATGTTAGAATATTATGTGCATCACAAACCGGTTTTATTTTTATCCACTATTCTCATGAGTACAAGTTTTTTTTGACACTTGGAAACAGTAGGTTTCTGCTTTCCTACTGTGTATGCAGAGCTCTACTTCTACTGCTGAATGGTGTTGCCTGTCTGCTAACTTTTACAGAATGTACCCCAAAACCAAAGATCAGATGTGTCCACTTCAAAATGCATGCAAATAACGACTTTATGGACCATATTAATTTTATTTGAATTCTATTAAATATCGTGGTATGAACAAATAATGATGTACCAAGCAGATTGCAGTTCTACTGCATATAACTTTAATTTTGGTTGCAAAATGCAAAATTGACCCTTGACTTGGAAAAATATTATTAACTCTTGGGTCTCTGTACATGTGGAAGTAAGTGTGTAGATGAAAGGATAAATTCACGTGCAAAATGGTGGATATGATTTTTTACTTGAAACAGAATAGGATGCATATGTTCCAAGCACTTTTCATCAGATTCATTTTACACTTTAATTCTTTCTTCCAAACAAGATGCCTTTTTTCTAGATCTGCAAAAAAACATTGGCCGGGAATTTCATTTCTTGTTTTTTTTAATTTCGGGAGCAACCCCTAGAATTTTTTGAATTGTTATAGGTGCATAACTTTTTTTTCTATGAGTGAATTGCTCCTCAACATCGTTTCTCATTGAACAAATCACGAGGCTTATATCCAGAGTTGCCAGGTGGTATAGTTATAAGTTTCCTATGGGTAAAAAATCCCTAGACAAACTAAAACAAATCTCTGTTATATTATCGTCTATTCAAAGGTATTATATAATTTGATAACTATGAATATTAATTATTGTCTGTGTTAGATAATTATCGAAATAATATTTTTAACAAAGTACGAAAATAGACTCCATTTCACGAATTGTCAAGTATTATTACATTCAAGCTTAACACATAACAGCATTTCGGTTAACCCAATAGATAAATCATCTGTCTCATTATCATAATCAGTATGGAGTAGTGATTATCTGCTAAAGGATATTTATTAATTTTACTTATAAGAATATTAAATTAATCAATTAAACACAACACATGGATTAAAAAGCTCATAAAAATCTTTGGATTTTCCATGTTTTATTGATAATAGTTATTGAGTAAATAATGAGAAAAAATTTGTGGTCACGTCCAGGTAGTAAGGTATAAATTTTCTTATAATTAATCATTAACTAATAATTAGGGTGTAACCTGCTTTTTGGATATAGGTACATCTCATGCTGTTGACAGGTGGCGCTTACCAAATTTTTCTTACCTTTTAGACGAAATAAGATTGCACAAAAATGAAGTAGATATTCCAATCTACAAATGTATATATTTCARATAGTGTAACAACTATATATTACAWTAATAATAATTTAAAACAATGAGTTTGCAAWCCCTTAAAAAGTCCTAAATTTAAAATAAAAATTCGCTTTGTATGTAACAAACCCTAGAATCAGGGAAAAACCCTAGATCTAGTACACCTGTTTATATCCATTCTATTTGTTAGCAGAAAGAAGTCTACCAATAACTTAAATTTATTTGATATAATTTAGTAGTAGAGCTGTTATGATGTCTGTAAAAGTGGCAACGTACAGCCACCATTTTTGACCCAAAGTTAGAATTCTTATAAAAATGTGAATGTGTTGCGTGCTATATAAAACAAAACAAATAAGCCTTACCTTTTATAATCATGATGTTTACAAGTGCATTTGGTATCAGTGATAACATAAACAAGTTTTCATTTTAAACTATAACATAATTATAGCTCAAATAAAAGTAATCCACTTGTTGAATTCGATCGTCACTATTTGTCAAGTCACATATTTACACTACCAGTGCTCTTGCAAGGTTTATAGGAAAAGCAAACATCCTACTATTTTCCATTCTTTTGGTGCAATTTACAGTAGCACAGGAAAGCATTATAATAGCCGATTCACACACTACAAACGTCATTAAAATGGCAATTTTCTGCAGCTAGCATAGGAGCCAAAGTGTCAAATTATATCTTAGCAACAATGACACTCACTTTTGCTGCATATACGCAGCAAAAATCATTTGCAGCCACGGCGGCAAATATTAAGGGAACTTGATTAAATTATTTACAACTTCTGAAGCGGCCTCAGCCACTTCAGGGGGCATGCATTCGATGTCTGACATGGCGAAAACTGCAAAATGATTAGTTCCAATGGGAAATATTTTTAGAATATTCGGTAAAACTTACAAAATGCAGCCAGGTTTTGTGACACATCAAATTATTTTTCTGGTTGTTTACATTTCGTCACTAGAGAAACCTTTCCCAGAGCAAACTAAAATAATCACTGAAGCACGATATGCAAATTTAAAATTACTCAAATTTTTAATTAGTGCTAGATTCTTTGTCGACGTTTAAAAAAAAAATAGCATATGTTATTTGGAGCTAAAGTGACTTTATGTAGCGCGGCTGGACCTATCTGCCTCGCAAGCTCGGCAGTTAAACTCCAGCCTTGCTACATAAAAGTTCACTTTATCTCCTCATAACATAATATACTATTCATGGCTGGTGTCCACTAAGCATAAACCACTTCGTTTAAAAAAAATAAAAAATATGGTTATTTGAGGGTGAATGCTTTCAGCGTCCATAATGTAATAAGATAATATTATCTTAATATGGTTATTTGCTTTATGATAACTTCAATTGACTTGTTTGACGGCGCTAAATGAAACATTTTATTAATAATATAATAATTATAACACTTGGTAATGTTTCAGATTTTATTGAGTTTAACCTCTTACATGTTTCGGCTTATTAGGCCTTTCTCAAAGAGTTTACAAAACGAAACGTAAACTCTTTGAGAAAGGCCTAATAAGCCGAAACATGTAAGAGGTTAAACTTAATAAAATCTGAAACATTACCAAGTGTTATAATTATTATATTATTTGCTTTATGAGTTCAAAAGTGCATGAAATATCTTGCCGCATATTCTTTCTTATTTACCCTGGTAATATAACCATTTTTCCAAGCTTTTTTGTTCCTGTAAACATATATATTTGGTTTTTTTTAAGACTACACCCTAAAAAATAACTATCTGGATCTTCTCCTGGTTATTTTTATCACAATTTTTTTGTATCCATTTTTTTTAAGAACATCAATACTCAAATAAAACCACAGATCTTAAGAAAATCTCTTTAATCTTCATCAAATATAAACATCCTCCAATCAATGGAGATGAAATCTGGCGGTAGACATTCTTAATTGGATGACACAAACATAGGTAGAGATAAAATTGGGCGAGATAATATAAATAATAGCTGGTCAAAAATTACACTGATCTCAACAAAATAGAAATATATAAGCGGCAATAATTTAGAATTACACTAGAACTTCTCTTCTTCCAGACCGTGCTTGAAAAACATTAGGACCGGCACTGAGTCACCGTCTATCTCACGGTATTCTAAAAGCGCTACCATGCCGTCGATGTCCATGGACTCGCCGGTAAAGAACTGTAATTCTTTAAACCTCCCTAAAATGTCCTTCATTACTTTATTCATATTCGTTTTGAAGACGTCCACTTGTTCGGGGGCCTTTTCTTCTAGTTTGGCTACTAGCCTGGAAAAATGGTGTCAACTTAATTATGGGAAAAGCAGTAGATTTATTTATAAGCTGTCTCGAAAGGATTGGTAAAAGAATGGTAATAGATATACACTAACTTTTTCGGAACTTTCGAAATAGTATTGCATGTAATGCTCTGGTTAGCACACAGAACAAGTGTTGACCAGTATTAGAACATGCATTAGTTAAGTTAGGTACACCTGTTTGATAGATTGACTGCTTATCTGTAGCCATTTTTATTCTTCTACGTAACATTTCAGCGGCATCTTCTTATTGCTAGGTAGAAGAAAAAAACAAACTTTTAAAACAGTGAACTGATCAATCAATGTGAAGTTTTGATTTAATAGAAATTATCCCAAAATCAATGTTTTCTCCACTAATAATAATTGGCAGTGTGTCATACAATTATTATAAAAAATACAAACTATGGCGAACAGAAATTAGTTTGATAGAAGTTCGACGATACTGTTCACTAGATTTCTCAAATTTTTATAATAGTTCCAGATTCGAGGGTCACGAGTGGCCCTGAAAAGGCTCAAAGCCTTATCTCCAAGACTCATCATAAACCGCAAATTGTCAGTTAGCCATGGTGCTTATTTTTTGTTAGATGACACGACTGTACTATTTATAATACCTTAAACATATCTTCACCAGTTAGGATCACTAGAGGTTATCAGACTGTCTGAACAATGTTCTCTGTGCAATTTAAAAATAAACCACGGTTCTTATTATAGTTTGCTATAAATCAAATAAAGTTCATGCTTCTTTCGGTAATTACTGTGAATATGTTACTCACAAATTTTGAGCCAATCATAATGTAGTAATTTATAAGAAATGAAAATTACCACTTTCCCAAAAACAGGTGTTTACATTTGAGGCTGTTTTATTATGAGTCATGTTTTTCATAACATGTTGTGTAGCGTCGTGCGCTCCTCTCTTATGTGTAGTTCAAATGGATTAAAATAGGATTAAATGTAAATGCCGGTTTTTCAAAGAGCGGTCTTCTGCAACCTCAAATTGCTGGCATGATGTAAAATATAATAACCTACATGAATTTTCAGAAATTAGCCCCCAATTTTTGAGTGTCTACGCAATAATGACCCTTTTGTCATCTAGAGAATTGAAAAACAGAAATTTTGAAACTCATTAAGTACTCAAAACATTGTTTTGTAAACAAACACACTACCAGCTCAGTTTATCATGTTATAATCAACTTCCAGCATGAAAACTTTAGTTCACACACTACTTACTTCTTCATGTAATCCTTCAAGTATGAAGTGTACGATTTCTTATCTCCAAATGCGTAAGTCTCAGCCAATCTGTGGTTCAGAACAACATCCACCCCAGATTCTACATTGTCTTCAGTACCTTCGTTTTCCTCCTCTGCAGATGGGTTGAAGCCTTCAATTTGTATATCGCCTTGCTTTCTTTGGACAAGTTTGCCATACACTTCGTATAGAACCTCATCCACAAGTTTCATCTTATAGGTATCGGAGAACATCTCGTCACCTGCAAAGACCACAGAAAGTTATTTTACTTTAGAACCAAATTGATCAATAGAAATCAGCATTTTCAACATTCTGCAAACAGTTAACACAAAAAATGAGTTTGTTGTGTCATCTTAACAGATGGACATTTGCAGCTTACAACTTTCAAAACAGCGCTATTTGGGTAACAAATACTACGTTCCCGAGGTAGAAATAGGTTTGTTCGAGTTTTCTTACCTGTAAAAATATCCTTGTAAATACGCATCTTGAAGGATGGTTAAGATTTTTAAGGCTCAACACTCTACACAGCCTTCTGCAATGGCAGGTACCGGGAAAAGGTCGTGAACTTGACAGCTTCAACTTCACTGAGGTTTGTCATGCGTTGTTGCCAGCTTTGGTGATAATTGTTAACGTTTTCATTTATACCATGGTTAAACTATGTACTAAGCAGTCTTTGGTTACTTAATATAATGTGTTACACTTGATAATATTGTTACATATTATTATAATCTAGGGGATTATTGCATGGAGCTCATTATTTTTTGTTAGCACAGACAGCTGTATTCAACGCAGGTGGCGCTTATACGTGTTCTTTTAATAGATTTTTCTCCATTAATAAGCCGTCTTCTTTCTTTTGTTTATCAGTTTATAAAAATTTTTTAACATCATAATCAAACAGCAGTGACCCATTTTTTGGCAGGAGTAATAATCTCTGGAGAAAGCAAGGTGAGCTAATTTAAAACATAATAATAAAAGATTTTTTTATAATCTAACAAAATAAATAGAAGAGTTTAGAAATGCACGCATAAATTATAAATTAATTGGTCTATTTAAATATTATACCAGTTAAATTTTGACTGAGGGGGGGATAATTATCCCCCTCTACTCGCCTTATCTATACCAGTGTCAAAAATATTTTTGGTAAATATCTCCAAAACTACTGACGACAGCTACTCGTAATTAAAGAGAATTAAATTCTACATTTACACCGGTTGAAAAATTATTGACATACCTACCGAATATTTGAAAAAAGTTATAATATATCCATGATTAAATGTTCCTGACTCTGAACATGAAGTATTAAATACTAAACAACTAATTTTTGAGTGTAATTAGTAGAGGTAGTTATTCAGTTCAGTTGAATTTTATATTTTTGTTTTTGGAGGTCATTTTCCAACAAAACGTGAATATCTGCAAAACTATCTACTCAAGGGCCTACAAATGCTTATCAAACTCATATTCAATTCAATAAGAAACCTGTTAGAGTTTTATCAGGTTTTAGGTAATTAGATTTGGCAGCATTGCCAATCACCCAATCGGAACTCGATTCATATCAATGCCAAACGCGCAAACGCTGCTAACTTGTCGGCATTATTGCTAACCTAAGATTTACATTACCGGTTGTTTCGCCCGCGTGGTGACCTGCAATAAGTAATCGAAAAGACTACATTTATTTCGTTGTGATTTAGCGATTATCAAACAAGATTTTGAAGTAAATTTCATACAGAAAGCGGAGATTTCAGGTAAGTGAGATATATCCCTTCATTATGGAAATATTGCAATATGCGTCTTTGCAGAATGGCAGATGATTTGGATAAAAAGATCGTGCAACAGCTCGAATATTATTTTGGAGACATTAATCTACCAAGAGACAAATTCATGCAGGAGAAGATAAAAGAAGATGACGGGTGGATAACCCTCGAAATTCTCCTGACCTTTAACAGACTGGCGAATTTGTCTAAAGATCCGGAAGTTATCGTAAATGCCATTAAGAAGTCGGAGTCAGTGCTACTTAAAGTTAGCGAAGATGGTAAAAAGCTAAGGCGTAACCCTGATGTGCCGCTGCCCGAGCTGAATGAGGAACGAAGAAAGGAACTCAACACTCGCACGGCTTACGCAAAAGGTTTTCCCACAGATGAGAAATTAGACGATATAATCACATTCTTGGAACCATACGGCCCGATTGATTCGTGTACGAAACGAATAAAGCTAGACCTGGCCACCAAGCAGCATCATTTCAAAGGGTCTTGTTTCATAATCTTCAAAGACATCGAGACATGTAAAAAGTTCATCGAGCTGGAAAGCGTGAAATATAAAGATGTGGAGTTGATCAGGAAGTGGAAAAACGATTACATAGAAGAAAAGAAGAAGCAGATCCAGGATAAAAAAGAAGCCAGGAAGAATAAAAAGAAAAAAGAACCAGCAGTCGAGGAAAAGAAAATCACCTTCCCTAAAGGAACCGTCTTGCACTTTTCCGGCATCAAAGAAGACCAAACTGTGACACGGGAAGAAATCAAAGAGAAGATCAAGGAAGTCAGTGAAATTGTAGTGTCGTTTGTCGATTACAGCAAGGGTGATATAGAGGGTTTTATTCGGTTGCCAAAGGAGAACAATGCATCTGAGGTTTTCAGTAAGCTCAAAGATGGTGAACTGGAAATTGGAGAGATCAAGCTGAAATTCAGGGTAGTAGAGGGTGAGGAAGAAGAGGAATTCTTGAAGAAGAGTTCAGATTCCATAAGTAAGAATCGACAGAAGAAGAATCACTTCAAAGGAAAGGGCAAGAAACGCAGGGGAAACTTCGGGGAAGCTGGACAACAGAAGAAAATTAAAGGTTAATTATTGTTAATTGAACCATTAATATCATTTTTTATGTATTAGACTGATACATACGCATTTGAGTTAAGGAGTAATTTCTTGAGTTTAAGTTAATGTAACTGGATTAATAAATGAGTTTTGTTATATTTTGTATTCTTCTTAAATGAACATGTGCCTTTTTTAATCGAATAAGCTGTTTTAGAAATATGTCACTTGATATAGATTCTGCTGTAGTAGAAAATCCTGAAGATACATTTAATAACACTGCTGTCCTAATCAAGAAGGCGGTATCTTTCCAAATGTTAGTTTTGTGAAAGTGTTAAGCCAACTGTTGTTTTTCCGTTTCCTATTGAATAACTATCACTTTTATAAACCATAAATACTGCTTTTAAGCAAGATATATTTATTAGACATGGTGAGAATAACTGTTTGTTAACCAACAGAAAGCATTGATAACAAGAAAACACATTCAGTTTCATTTATTAACTTAATAATAAAATAAAATAGCAACACCGTTAAACTCAGTTATACATTTCATAGAAAAACAAATCCTTTATGAAACATATTGGTTTTGCCAAAATTGTCTTCGATTTTCAGGTAATACTATTCAGGCAACGGTTAGACCAACCATTTGCTCTGATTTTCGCAACTTCTTGGATAGTTTGTACGGTGCTATAAAAAAAATTTGGTGTAGTATTTTGCCTATTTACATGACCCTTAAGTTCGTGCCAAATCTTTTCAATTCGATTAAATGTACAGCGGTAGCCATAAAACTGTGTCCATGCTCTTTAGCCAAAGTATATTTATCAATTCAAAACGTTTTATTAAAACATTTTTTTTAGAACCTTCGAGTATTGTTTGTTTGTATAACATTATATATTAAACAATACTATTATGTTCTATTATTTGTGTCTGGGAAATCACTGTGGGAAATACAAAAAGAATTAAGATTTGTTTGCGCCATCTATGAGAGTATTTGCGCATTATCTGTCGCACTAGTAGCATAAGTTGCAGGCGTATAAACTACTTCTTTGTTATATTTATATACGATATTAATTAGCTTAATCCACCATCGCTAACCCCGCAGACAACGCTTTTTCATAAAATCTATTGTCCTAACTACTCTTTATGTTCATAATTGTTGTTTCATTGTAAATTCGTCCAAATGAAAACGAGTTGTTACTCTCTTATTTCATCCTGACGCGAACCCCTTCAATATATTCAAAGTTAAAAAGCAAAAACTATTACCTGTTATACCACAGAATCGTAGCGCTCAATAAATAAAATTTGATTTTTGCTTTTGGGGGAGAACTAGTTCAATTTTTAAGATTGCGGCGTATGTAATAACAACGACAAATGTACAGTATTTCCGTATATTACTGTTCTGAGTTCCTAATCAAAAATACAGTATCTGCCAGTTTTGCCATTTTCAATTTCCATTTTTCTTTAGGTTCCCTATACATTTATACGGTTACTTAGGAAGCTAGAAAGCTGTAAGTGAAATATAATTATCTATTAAATAATTCTAATATTGAGTTGAGCGAGAATCTTCAGGCATTTCTGATAAAAAATAAAGCAGTCACTCACTGTTTCTGGATCTAACAAACACAGGCCAAAGGTATGAAAATTTTCCGATCGGAACATTTCGATACTCTTCTACTAACCCCAAGTGATTAATTTTGCGAAATCTGCCAACACCAATGAGATACGATATATTTTATTTTGCAGAATGAATAAACTAAATAACTTAAGTAAAGTACTTTTTCCGGCCAAAATTCTCTCAGAGCTACAACAAATTTTGGTTTAAAATGCCAAATAACTTAAAATAACGCTGTTTCTTCGGTAACAAACAGTATAAAAGTAGTACATAGTGATTATTTAACACACCATGAATGGTAAATAACTGTAGAATGTATTTGGTACAATGCCGTCCAGGAATAATGTATCCACTTTATACAGAAACTTTGTTTTTCTCACAAGTAAAAATATTATCATTGAAAAATACAAATGMCTGATTTTTGTGAATTTTAATGTCCATTGCATTCAAGGCGTCGTCGAATTCACATCCTTAACGTCTAGTTGGTCCAACAAAATGTTTTCTTTGAGCAACGGTCGCAAAACTTTTGACGGACGTTTGGTGATGTCGTCTTCAGCTTTTCGTTTAACGCAGTTGTTTAGGATAGTTTTAGCAACGTCCTTTCGCCTAACATCATGATTATTATTTAAATCGGAACAAAATATGGTATCTGTTGTACCAAAAACTAATTGTAAGGCAAAAACTTTTTGCCCAAAATTCTATACAACTTACCTATGCTGTTCATTAATTTGTGTATAACCAGATTAGAATGCAAACCTATAAATATAAAGCCTTCATTTTTTTTTGTTTTTAACGGTGTAGTCAATTACATCTCCGCGAACACGATTTGTCTCCACCACTGCTCACTCTGTTTGCTTTTTGCCATTCACAGGAATAGGTCACAAGGAAACTGGTCAAATACAATCCGTTAGAAGTGAAAGTATAAACCTGCGTGCTGCGTTCTTTGCAATAAAGATGCACTGGTAAAAGTTATTAATTATTGTGCTATCAAGTCGGCACGGTCATGTCAAAATCTTACGGGCATTACGGGTATCAGTTGTTGAGGGACGAAGAAATCAAAGTTTGCGGACTGAAGAACCATCCAGAACAGTATAATTCTTACGCAGTTTTGCCGGTGAGTGAAAAATCGTTTGTAATATAACGTTGGAACAATTCCAGTTGAAACAAAGCAATCAATTAACGCTGGTGAATATTTTGTTTTTAATTTTCTTCTCCAGAGGGAATTTTTTTAATGACGTGTGGTACAAAAGTAATGGCGACTAAAGCAACCATATATTACTTAGGTCAAAATATTATTACTTAAATAAACTCATGCACCTTGGCCCAAAACTTAATACTAACAAAGATTCAGAGTGTTGAAGTTCAGTTTTTTCGATATTTTTAATGCTTTTAAATTATTGAAATATTTTAATAAAAAATCACGTGGCTTACGTCATATCCTTTTCGATTCACCCTGTATCTATTTTTTTGACTACATCTGTTCTTCTATCCTTTATCCATAAAAGAACGTATACCTTGAAGAGATCGGCACAATTGATCCTTTCCAAGATATTTGCAGTTTGACAGAGTAATGCGTTTCCATATTTAAAGAATATGTGTAATGTTTTGTGTAGGCCTAAGAGTCGAAAGCAGTAAATGCAAACAACAAATATGCTAAGTTTTAAAACATGTCATAAAAAACCACTCATATCAGTACACGTTTGAATTTCATTTATCAAATAATCGCCTAAATTTTAATAATAAAATAATTCCGTGGTGATCGTACTGAATAGGACCGTTCAAAAGTAATAGTTTTAATAGCTTATTACGGTAGAAAATATGCCTACAAAACCCCAAAACTTTAAGTAACATTTAAACATATAAAGTACAAAGTGTACGCTCTAGAGATAGGCTGGGAAACCACAAGTGGGATAAGTATAAAACTCAAACAAATCATCGTATGCGTTGCGAAGGGCCGTATTGTATTCTGTTTGGCGCAAAAGCTTTATAATAGGATACTCTAAATTATATTTGAAATTTACCGATTCGTTTGCGCCGGTAAGTTTTTTAACCAACATGAGTACATCTGACACAAAATAAAATTTCATGAACAGGCCCATTGCAATACCTGCGCAAATGTACAATAACTTTAAACTACCCTTTTCATTTGATATCTTATTGTTAATATATTAAGCTTTAAATGAGCTTTTAAGTTACTGAAAGAATTAGAAAACCTTATCGTTCCATTTTATAAGCTGGGAAGCAACGGTTGCATGTTTTACATATTAAACAGCTTCAAGTAATCCACTTTATCAAACAATTGGCAAAGACACTTTTCCCCTGTAAACGAATAAACAGATAATATACTTAAATGCGAGATTAAATATTTTGAAATGAGTAAATCTACACTGTAACGGCACCAAGCGCGGAACATCATCGGATTCATGTGTGCAGTGCAACCTAAAGCCCACTCAATACCAATAAACGTGCGAGAATCAATTTAGGTCGTATTCTGGAAACCAAGCAATTCAAAGCTGACTGCAAACGGGATGAAATTGTTAATTTCGGATTGCCTTTGCCTCGCTTCATTTGAGCTTGTACGGTACGTCCTCATTGAGTGATTACACCATTATGGAGACTGATCTGCTTCGACGATCAAACAAGGCGTTTGAAAGAAATTGGCGAAATGAAGAGGTTGCCTACAGAAGGAGAAGCGGCACTTAAACGGGTTTACAGATGAGCGATTTCCGCTTATGTGAAGTCGAGAATTTCGTTTTTGGTTAAATTGCATTCCTGAAAAGGCCGCCTTGCTTCCGATCCTGTTACTAAAAAAGACTGAATACGTTCAAAGGTGCACTGTTAGTGAAACGCGTTGAAACCACTACTTATATTGAATAGCTTGTAATTATGCTGGTTTTTGTTTAGGTTTGTTGCAAAAAAATTGTACTGAAACCAAATGCGTAAATTGCCCAGTTATCTTCACAATACAGTTGTATTCCATTCCCATTGGAATAAGGTTTTATGGAGGGTTCTTTTGTGCAGAAATCAATCGCTTCAAAATGGGTTTTTGAGGGACCATGACAATAAATTTACACTTCTTTTTTTCTCCCGCAAAGCGTTGATATGAATTTGCATAACATTCGCATGGACATGTTTGCTTTCTTACCTGTACAGGTACTTGTTTATCACGATTTACCCAGAAATAATAAGGAAACGCTCAAACCTCAATAAAATAAATGGGCGTTCGATCGTCACTGCAAAAAAAAACCCTTGTTTTCGAAATGATGTCCAGATGTCCGGATAATACGGATTATCGTGCCCCTTTTTCCATTAACTCTTTTCTAAATAAAATGGGTAGCAGGTAGATCAATTATAAACAAAATTTGTTTAGTTAACAACCAATCGTCTTACGTGAATGTTGCGCTTGTGATATTTTTGTGCTAATTCGAAGTGAATTTGTTTCTTCAACATGTTTCGTTCATGGGAAAATGCAAAAGAAGAAGCTGGCCCTTCCCACGAGCCGCAAGAGGTAGATAAAGCAAGCGAGAACGAAGAACTACCGTCAAAGAAAAAAAAAGCGTCATTTGCATCCAGACGATCAAGAAATATTAATATACATAAAAAAGACTTGTTGAATATAATTAAGAATCTTAATATTTCTGATCAATGCAGAATTGATGAAATCGCGAAGAAGAAGAACACACCGTGTTGAGACTGCCTCCTTACTTCTGCGTTCTGAATCCAACTGAACTAATTTAGAGTGATATAAAACGAGAAAATAGAAGACACAATAATCTTGCGTAGCTCTGAATCGCCTTCGCAATGGTCAAGCGAAATTTTTTTCTTAGTAAATGGGATCCATCTATCAACCCCTTTTGGAATGGAGAGACCCCCTGGAAACAATTGAACATATGGTCAACGGAAGCCCCCTGGTTCTAGTAGAAGTACTACACAATAAACATTAGTTATTACAGCTAATATAATTAGAATTTCAGTAAACACATTTAATGGAGTAAAGCAAAGTAAGGAACTGTGTTAATCAAACAACACATTAACTACATAATCTAATTCTTATATCAACTGTTGTAGCAATCGTATAAAACATTTTTTGTATTTTAAATCATTCCTCGAATACTCTTGATCTTATGGTAGGTGAAATCACTGCAGAAGCTTCTCCTGGCATTTGAAAATCAGACTTTCTAAATACGTTTTGGAGAGATTAGGTTTTAATGCTTCAATTATAGTATGTTACGCAACGCATTTAGTAGTAGTAATTGTGCGTGCTGGGCCAACCTAAATAGTTAGTGTTTAAGCACTATTTACTTCACCTACGTACCTCGTACAGTACATTCTATAGAGAAACCTCGTTGCACATTGACCTAAGCTATCTGATGGACAGCAAATAGTTCATTTTAGTAGTGTTTGTTCACACATAGTGTGAACTGTTTACATTACGAATGTTACTCAGCAGTTTTGACATTCAAATCATATCTATATGAAAAAATGCAAGCTGTGTTCTAGAAAACTATTGTTCCTGTGTAAAATAAGTATTAACGTCATATGTTATTCATTTGTCTTCATCTATTAGTTAATTAATATAACCAGTTCTTTTAACGTAAAATTGTGTCCAACTGTTCTTATTTCAATCTGTCGATTTTCTCGCGTAAATGCAGTGTTTGACAGTTTTTGCACTACCTTAATAGCGATTTGTAGATGTACCGTGTCTGTAAAATTGACTGTCAATCGGAACAAATTGATGCTTTTTCACGCATAGCGGCATTGTCGCTTTGAGGATCTGTTAATTACGACATTGGACGTATATAGATCCACAAATTATTACATCCGTATTCTCATTAACATATAGTTGTAGAAACGATGATATCAACACAGGATTTAAAGACTTCAAAGAAGCTTCTTTATTATGAGCTTTAGAAACAAATAGGTAACCTAAAATATTTAACTTATACACGGTGTCCCAATTCTGCTGTACCGCAACCAGTTGTTGAGCATATATTGTCTATATAGGCTGCTTCAACGTTATTTGATGTTTTTTTTATTACTTTTGCATTGCAATAAAAGTTAACAAGAATAATTTTCGTCATTCGTGGAAAATCCTGTCAAAACATTATAAGAAAGAAAATTGTATTCATAATTTAATTTTTTTATTTTACAAAGCTGTATCATGAATAATTTGATTTTTTAAGAGATATTCTTTACTGGTTTAAACGCGTAATTTCAAATTGTATTTAATAAACTTATCTGAAAAACTGATCGTTGCAAACAAGGCCCATATGGTTTTGGATGTTTCACAATCTTTCCCTCTAATTAAAGTCAAAAATCGTTTGTATTTGCGACTGCTTCACATTTACACTATTGGAGAAGAGTAAAGCAACCCTTGCAAAATAATCAAATAAGTCATTTTCTAAAATCTCCTTGGTAACCAGGGATATTAAACACCCTTCAGATTAAAAGACCATAGTTTCAGGAGAAATGAAATTGTTTGCAAATATCAAATAAAATTAGTGGTAAACGGTTTATGAGAAAGCACTTTCTGACAGCGACAAAAGTAAAGCAACTTCTTGATTTTGCGCGAAAAAAGGCGTTTAAAAACAAGGTCATTTTGAAAAAACTTATTGTGAATTATTTTTTATTTTGGAAGGAATGACTGTAACCGGCACAGTCACCGGACTTCAACCCCATAGAAAATTTGTGGGAAGAGATTGTACGTCGGATTCGCACTACAACATTCCCAAACAAGCAATTTCTAATTTTTGTAAGTTTGTTTATCAGCACTATTCAAAATTGAATTTTATCAATTCCACGTCGTTCTAAAAAATTATAGTCAACAATGGGTATCCCATTAATTACTTAGTTAATATTTTTTAAATGCCATTTGTGTGTCTTCTAATCATAATTTTTTTCTGCTTTCCAAACATAAAATGTTGTTTTCTGTTGTTTTCTTTTATCGCGCCTTTCAGAACCGACTTCTTCCGTCGTAATAAAATCAAGATACCCGTCCGTGAATAACCAGATCACCTTTGCGTTCCTGATGTCAATCCATCGTCGCTCCCCACCAGGTCCCACCGCTCGACGGAGAAGGTGCAGTACGGTTCGCGGCCTCCTGTTTAACGCTCCTCGCTTCTCTAGGTCAGTCGGTTTCGCTACGGTGCGGCGGTTGGAGTCCTTTGCGATACGATCCGTTCCGAACGGGACATGGTCTTCGGCTTTCGATAAGATTCAGTTTCGTTTTTATTATTTCGAAAGTGCAAGGTTCTTTTGATTTTGTGAGATGGCCACCACCAACCAGAGTAACGGGAGCTCCACTTTGGAGATGGCCCATAGCAATCAAGTAAGTCGATCGAAAGTGATGATTGTTGTGTTTTGAGTCTTTGAAAATGCACCAATTTTTGGATGTTGCTTGGAGAAAGTTACCGCATCGCAAGAGGATGATGCTTAGAGGTGCACGGTGTTTTTGATTCCTTTCCTGTCTTTTTGTTCGGTTTCATTTACCGTACACTGTAGTGTCTTTATTTATTACTTTGTATTGATACATTATATTTCTGCAAGACTTGTGGTCATTGCTTGTTTAATCTCGATCTTAGTACCTAACAAATATTTAAGCTTTGCATCATCTAAATAATTTTAGTATAGCATTTGATGAGGAACTGGATTTATTACAAATATTTTAAAATTGCTGCTTCTAAACATATGAATTTGTTAGTGTTCAAATATAACGAAAAATTTGACATCTTTTTTTATTGCAATCAACTGTTTTCAGTTGTGCATTTTTTGATCAAGGCTAAGTAATCTTCTTCATCCGGACTTTGGATCATCGCTAATTGATTGTCTACTCCATCAAGGTATAGACAAAAAATATTACTACATTTTTTACATTTTACTTCTTCTTGTTGTTTATGTCAGCGTAACTTACAAACCAGAAATTAGAATAGGCATTTAATATTTATTAAAATCTATAAGGACAGCATTTCGAGAGAATTTGTCGTAGAATCATTTTTGAGAGTTAGTTCGTTTCATACTAGTTATAATTATAGTGACCGATTTTTTTGTCACGTACTTAATTCAATTTGCATGTTAATCTTGTGTATTTTTATTAAGGAATGTAGAAAAAAAACTGCTGCAAATTGAATCAATACTTCCACATCCAATTGTKAAAATGACATGTACGTTTTTATTTCTTATACTATACGATTGGTAATTAGAAAAAATATCTAAATTTTGAAATCGGTTTTTCCAAATAACTCGAAAATTATTAACTTAACAAAAKATTGCAGGAGTGCTTTCTGATCAGAAATTTGATTTTCTATATACTATCAAAATTTAAAAAAAATCGTACGAGCAGCGTCCAAAATAGGTTTTTTGGGAATATTTCGAAAATGCCAAAATTTTGGATAAATTTTCTGAGACACTTTTTGTGAAAAAAATTATTTCCTATCTGATGGTATTTTCATTTTTTGAATATATTAAATATATTCGGAGATATTTAGGAAAAACCGTTTTCTTTAAGTGACGCTTTTTTGCTAATATCTTCTAAACAGTTTGCTGCACCGAAAATTTATAAGAACGAATAATACTCGCAGTTATACTACTAATCACAAAATAAAACGAAGAAAAATAAAAATTTACAAAAAGGGTAGTTACCCCCCAATTTCGCCCCCTTCCGGATACCCTACTTACACCACAAATAATAGGTCGCTTTGGGTAGTTGAGATTTATACGTTTGACAAATTTCAAGTTCATATATTGAGTGTTTCGAAAGTTATCGTGTCCACAGACAAAACCACAGACATACAGACAAGAAATTTGTTTTTGCTCAAATTTTGTTTTTTTGCCGTATTCAGTCATTTT
This sequence comes from Rhyzopertha dominica, assembly GCA_025024175.1. Taxonomy (NCBI): domain Eukaryota; kingdom Metazoa; phylum Arthropoda; class Insecta; order Coleoptera; family Bostrichidae; genus Rhyzopertha; species Rhyzopertha dominica. The sequence goes on along the minus strand of QCXZ01000042.1, from coordinate 10,221,754 downwards.
AAAGCGAATGAGCAAATAAAGATTTTTGAAATTTTTTTTCGCGATACAATATTTTCTTCCATCCGTTGGATGTGGAAATAATAAAGTAATGGTACATTGTTTTACGTACAGGTAGTACCTACGTACGAAAATGATATACAGGTACAAATACCCACTAACTTAGTAGTAATCATGAAATAAATCATGGACATATTTTTATCATGATTTACTCAATTCATTGCAACAAAATGATGTATACGATCTGCCAAGATGTACCTATTTGGTTATGTCGACTAAAAATGAACTGCTATTTTGTGTGATTCAGTTTTATCCATCGCACCGTATGTAAGCAATTGTTTTATAACAGATCTAGTAAAGATTTCTTTCTCTCTTCTTGAAGATGGCTCTCACCAATAATTAAATAAATCTTCGAAAACAATCTTGTTGTGAACAAAATTCAACTTTATCTAGATTTGGAAGCTTTGAAGCAAGTTTTGCGTCATTTTAGAGAGGTAGAATCTAAGTAAGTGCTGTCAGGATTATTGTTTCTTAGTGTTGTTCGAAAAAAGTTACTATATTGCAAGGCTATGAGTAGGTACTAAAAAAAGAATTAAATAATCAATTTATTTCTGTCTGTCTTTTCACTCTTTCATGATTATACATCGCGCATCTAGAAAGCTTCGAGTACCACCATTACTTACTACACTGAATTCATTCATCATATACCTCCTAAGAATATGGTGTGTGGTCATTGCTCTTTTGTTCGACCTAAGTAAACATTTAAGGCTGGCCACCAACTCACTGCCTCGTGGATAGTTCTCATAAAAGTCGCTAAGTCAAACCTGATCTGTCAAGAGGCGTATAAAGTTTGCAGACGCTTAATGTTGTTATTTAGTTTAAAAATTCTGAAAGTTATAATGAAAATGATGCTTTCAAAACATATTTGGCCGGAATCAATAAAAAGCATTTAGAATACAACGCAAATGAGATCAAACACTTTCCAATATAGAATAAATGACGACATTTTAAAGTCAAATTGTAGAAGATTATTATACCTCTTTTACTTAGGTAAGGCAGACTTTAAATTGAGATCATTAAGGCACTAGGGCCTCAAACAATTGTACTAGCAAAGAATGCGCAGGCATAGGGAAATTTTTCTGACTGCAAGATAGTACAGCACGGACTGACTAATTTTATAGTTCTTTCCTCGATTTTCTGTGTGGTTTATAAGATATGATTTGTAATATTTTAACTTCTCACCGGTTGGTTATTGACACAGGAATACTAGTGTTCTCTCGTGTGCAAATAATATATATTGCTTTATGTCTCTTACCTAGCTATTTACTTTACCTATTTGTTTGTATAGTATTGATAAAGATGATTAGAACGCTATACAATTTACATCAAACCATTTGTAGCCCGTGCAAGACATGGAACTGCTGTTTATTCAAATATACTTATTATTTGACGGTGGAAAAATATACTATTGTTTGTATCGTTTGATGAATTTTGGTCGTTTTGATTAATTTCCTACATATGGGGAAATACTTCCTTCATAAAGCGGTATCTTGATTGTTTTCGTTTGTTGCGTTATTGTAAGATTCAAAATAGATGGGTTAGGTTCGCTTTCTTTTAATATATAGGGTTTTAAGTTTTCAGAACGATTACATTTAGACCTAATCGAAGGTGTTATCTATTGTTTTTTTTATTTGATTTTTCAAATCTCCAAGCTTGACATTAGATAGATGACCTTTAAATCTAACTTTTAATGAACCATTGCTCTTCCAAGATTTCCGCTATTACACTTTATTTCATAAATGTCTAATTTGTCTTTTTCATCTACTTTATCTTTCTGGTTTCCCAATTTTAAGCGAAATGGTTTTAGTAAACCATTACCCGGAAGCATTATCCAGTACAAATAAGCACACAACACTGTTAAACATCGTGCTGACTGCAGTCCAATCCGACTAAAATCGTAAGTATTTCCCATCATCCTTTAATTTTTATATTGGGTGTTAATAAAATAAGAAATAAAAATAAGTAAAAGCCGCTGAAACAGGTAACTTAAGAATGAAGAAGAGCTTTATTTTGAGATGATTAAAACACTAGTGTGAAGAATTTGCCAAAATCTGGTCAACCCAAATTAATTAATCGACGGCACATAAATTAAAGAAAGTCCGGGAGGATGGATTTGATCGACACTAACAATTTCTGGGTGCTGATGAAATGATGTGTTATAAACCAACAATCCCCTACGAGGGCTGTATTGAATGTTAATGTTGCCAAGATGTGTTAGCAACCAGTATATAAATGATGTTAAAACAAACAGGTTGTTTTGAATCTGGAGCTTATAGTAACAACTTTAAATACTAATTACAAATACTACAAAACCCCTCAACCTTTTTTAAGGGATAGTCTGTTTTACGACGATGCAACTTTTCGTTTTTAAACGACAGAATGAACTAGTTGCTTCGCGCACCTGCACATTTTGGTAAAGCTCTTCGTCGCTTCGTTGTTGACGTTTTTGTTGTAGAATGTCCACACCGATTACCAGGTTTGATTCCTTTGGATTTTTTCCTCTGGAGATATTTAAAACGTAAACTACTTGAACGTAGACCGTGCGCACACGGAATAATTGAAAGCTGGATGTGTCCAAATTGTCTATGTGCGACTATATTGTAAATGCAGCGCAATTTTAACATTTCAGCGTGTAATATTTTTTTTGCTAATTTTAAACGTTGACGTATATTGTTTTACTTGTGAACTTCATATTTATGCATAATGGCTCGAATGACAGAAAATATATGTTTCTATTGAAAAAAAGAAATTTTTGATGAAGCCGTATCTTCGTTAGAACAACAGATGCTGTTTCAATCCTTTCAAACTAATCTTTTTTAAATCTTAAGTTTCAGCGCCTTTTTCTAATTTTTGCAAATTTTATTGACACTCGATATAAAAGTTAAAGGATGAGAGGGAATATTATGATGTTGATTTTAGACACATTTGACCACAATCAGTGGGTTTGATGCGGTGCAACAGGACTTAATGCTTTCAAAATTAAAAAAAAACATACAATCTAGTTACAGGTGGGAATAACTATAACCAATTTAAAAAAAGTACATATTTATATCAATTTAATATATTCTTTCATTTCAATTATACCTTTTAGATTCATTTGCATTCGTTAACGCACCATATCCTTTAAAATTATTCCATGCATTTATATGGCATTCAGCCCCAAACAAAACATCCATCCTTATACTCGGATTCTAATGGAAATTGGGATTACACAGCGATCGAACGCTTCCATCTCAAATCCTTTCGCGGCACGCTCATACACCTGCTAAAGGTAAACAACGTTTCTTTTTTCGAAAAGAAAGCAAAATTGCCCGTCGCCGTTACCGTCAGACCGTGGAGAAGGCGCAAGAGTGAGCACGTAGTACAAATCGAATTACTCGCCTTTTTGCGGGGAATACGTGATCCTGACTTTGGGAATACGCAAGAAGTAAGTCTTGCGTTGACAGTTTTTGGGGCAACGTGAAAAATGAGTACATTAAGGATGAAAGTCCGAGAGAAATCTGTTGATTTACCTGAGAAAATGTTCGATACGATTAATAAGAAAGAAGGCGATAATTTGGAATTCATAGTTTTACAGTTTGCTTGTAACTTGCCTATTATAGTAGGCAAATATCATACTGACGTCTTTGGGAGTCATTTTGTAAAAATATCTATACGCAATCTGGCGGTGGTTTTACGTACTACGTAAGTAAGACTAGAGAAAACTTAATTGTCGATTGCCCGGTCATTTTGCGAATGTCCGTGAATGAATTTAGTGTCGTCGCTCCTAAAGGATTGCTGCATAGCACACATCTTGAACTGTTGATCTAACTTGAAGGGGAAAAATTTAATGTTGCTTTTAATGTTTATTTCTGCATCCCTATAGCGCCCAAAACTATTTCTTCAAAACCTGCCCAGACAATTTATGCATAATTATCAAATATCCAGTCATTTGACAATATTTAATATTCTCCCAGAGTATCAGTGAGGTTTTAGGCCTAATCACAGCCGTGTTACTACATTGTTAGATGTTATTGATGAAGGCGACTAATTTGAATATGTTCACCATAATGGTTTTATTAAACTTTAGCAAAGCGTTTGACACACTCCATCATAAATTGTTACTTTCTATTCTTAATTACATCGGGTTTGTTAATCGGTAATTACTTGTCAGGACGAAATCAAGTTGTTAAAACTCGATATTCGCTTTCGCAAGCATTGGGTGTAGGTAATATATGGCGTGCCTCAAGGTTTTGTGCTGGACACTTTTTTGTTTTAGATCTATACTAGTCAGTACTTGGTAAAAACTGTAAAAGATGATCTAAATAAAACATGTTGTTTAGACAGTTTGTTAATCTAATGATAATATAGATATCCCCTTTTGCACAGCGTATTTTCCAAGGTTTATTTATATATGTGCGTTTGTTTCGAGAAGTGTTCTTTGTTGTTTTTTTTTACTAAAATGTTCTTGTATTGTATTATTTTTACTCTATTTTTACCCATTACATAATGAGAGAGTCCTTTTTGGAGTACTCTGCGCTTGCTACGCGAATGGTACAAAGAAGCAGAAATCTCCACTAAGGTAGTTCTATAAAATGTATGAATGAGTGACACATATTGATTGGACAGTAATAGAAGTTATTTCAATAAATGTATTATCAGACGACCTTGCAAAATAATCTACATCACTAGCTACATTATTGATGCAAATTCATGTAGATACTCTACGGCGAATAGATTGAATGTGGTGTCTGTTGATATTCGCAAATTGCGGATATGTTTTGGTATGTTCACGTGGTTAACACAGATGTCGATAGAAATATGCAGTAATTAATAGACCTGAATATATCTTTCATTTTGGATGGAAGCATGTCCCTAAAACGTCTTTAAAATATAAAATTTAATAAGTTTAAAATCATTTTTCTTACTAGTTCATACATTGCCATTTCTGGTTCCGGACTGAACGGATTTGAATGAATTCTGTTCTGCTCTAAAGTTACCTATCTGTTATATTCTGACATCACCATGGCCGCTTTTTTACGACTTTAGATTTCGGTTTCCCAATACAGAATAGTTAACTTTTATCAATTGATCCATAATACACAATCCATATTGTGCGTGTAGGCTTATCATCAGATTGCCTATGGACTTGTACAGGCATTAACTGATTATGTGATTAAACGCTGTACTCTGTACAGTAATAAAACAATCGAAAAAGCTCCTGATAGGACGGAAGAGTATCAGACGTAATGATAATAAATGAAAGTCACACTTCGCTCTAAGGATTTACTTCAATGGCATTGTAAAGATTTAGATTGATTGTACAAATGTTCCATAGATTTAGGAATTACGTTTATAAATAAGTACCCAAATGTTTATAGTTTACACAATGACATTATATCCTCTCGAAAACTTTTACATTTTATTTGGGAATTAGGAAACTATTATTTATGAAAAAGTTTTGCCAGCTCTGATCAGATTTGAACCCGGAATCTTTTGATTGCAGTTAAATGTCCTAACACTGCACCATCAGGGCCCTATTTAAATACCAGGTCAATGTGGCAGATGGCGCTCAGTAGCATTACATTTCGTAACTTGGATGTACCTATATATACCACTTTGACCTGGAATTTAAAGAGGGCCTGACGGAGCAGTGGTTAGCACATTTGATTAGCAACCTAAAGGTTCCGGGTTCAAATCCTGCTCAGACCTGGCACTACTTTTTGACTAATATATCTACCTGCAAAAAAACAGTTAAATCACTATTACCTATACTAATATTACCCCATCAGTATCATCGAAAGTGCTCAAGCCATGTTTTTTTGCGCAAATGCATATCACACGCCTACCGTGTGTTCGTGACATTTCAAAGGCAAGGTGAAAGTTTGGTAGCCGTAGAAGGCTTCAGTAAAGTTGAACAGGTGTCGGGCAAGGCGTTCGGAACTTGTGAATTCGATTAAAAAAAGTTGGGTAGAAATACACAAAAAGAAAATGAAAGGAACGATGAAATATTTGCTATAAGTTAAACTTGTTTCCAACAGTTGATAAAAAAGAACGCTGGATATAAAACAGTTTAAAAGTTGATGCAGGGTGTATTTGTGTTTCGATAAGAAGTTTTCGGAAAGTAATGCCTTTTTCGATTCGGCTACATAATTTCAACTTGTAAGTGTTTTTCCAGGTGACATATATAAAGAACTCTGTAAACTTCGCTTTAGGCGTTGCTTTTATTTCTTGCTCAAAGAGATGTTAGGTATTGTACATGTGGTTTCCATGTTAGACAACTATTCAAATATAAGAAATTTTTGAATTTTTTTTGATTAATAGATAAATAGGCAGCTTTGTCATGTACTGATCACTATCTAAATTTACACTTAGATCTCACCATACTTTTGATGAACAGGCAAAACTAGTTCTATAGCTTGCTGTCTGCAATAGCTAAACTGCATTGAGGAGAATAAAAAATGTTAATGTCACCAGCAAATATAAATCACTATTGAACAGTAAAGAAAACCACTGCTTTAGGTTTGAATTCTGAGGTACTACAAACGGATGAAAACATATTTTTTTAATTTAACTAAAAGGGCTACATAATCGATTGTATTAGATGCCACCTCAAAATCCGTATAAAACAGAAGCGTAGTATAAAATTGACGGGGAACAGACTGAATGAACATTTTGCTGTAATTTTAGGTGAAGAAAATTTCAGAATTACAGTTTTATGTAGAAAGAAAGTAGTAAATTTTCGAGTAGAAAAATATCTTTGCTTTTCGCTTCATTGTTTGTTCTGTTTACTTTGGATATGGGATACGTTATGAAGCGCATATCATCCTAGGACACTAAAAACCATTACGTCTTAAGGTATTATAATGCTGTCCTATTCACGTGTGTTGTAAGTTTGACCTGATTTTATTAAAATGAAAACGCATTTAATCAAACAGTTTATTAATTATGCACAACAAAATCTACACTATGATTTTTTTATAAATGTAAAATGCAATTGGTATAAAATAATTCGGATATTGACGATCTATTTAAAGCAGAATTATATTTTTTTCGAATCCAAACTGTCCTCAATATATCCTGAAGCAACTGTTTCACTTTTCCATTTCTCGTGTTTCTGTTAGTATATCTGCACCAGTATTTTCAATATGAACAATAATTCGTTCCACTGTAAGCCCACCAATAGCACTTTTTTCAATAATTATAATATTGTCTAATAAAAGCAAATGCGCCAAGTATGTACACTACTTCATAGGTGGTGCATATTATGTAAAACACGAATCGCCACATCTCGAGAATGGTTATTCGAAGAAAAAAGTACGAAAACATTTTTCGTAGACAATTACATTATCTACAACTTTTTTCTTATATATGTTTGTGACAAAACTTATCGTTTACGAAAAAAACGCAAAAAAACGATGCTTTTTCCTTTTTTTTTGAGTAATGCTTTCTGAGGGATGATCTTGTATTTTAATAGAAGAAAGAAGTTGATTTATTAGTTTATCTCATCAACTCGAAGATGCTAGGTTAGGGAACTGTTTATGTCTATAAGTAACGGGTTTAACAAAGAAAAAATATGAACCAATCCAGGGTTGAATTAAACTCTTTATAATGAAATTGAGGATAACTGTGGGGTACTATGTTCCTTTCCGATTAATACATGGTAACCTACCACAGTATTTGCTCAGTGTTTGGCCATTTCTCGCCACAGTCAGCAAATGCATATGTATTCGCCATTTAAAAATTGTTTAGCGTTCATTAATAACTGAGGAGCATCATGGCAAATCTGGTTATTGCCTGCTCTTATATTATGGTAGGAAGCACTTCATTTAAATATTTGCCGCACATGCAGATTTGGACAGAACAAAACAATTTAATAGAATTTGTAGATTGTCCAAATTAAAATGTCCAATAGTAGTTGTCTAACAAGCTGTAAACATGATGTGGTCCAAATTTTAATTAACCATTGTATTTATACGAGAATAAATATTAATGATGAAAACAATGACACATGCGATTAATAAATTTTAAGACTGATAAAGCACAGCTACCTTATCCGGCTTCCAAATGTTATTTGCATTAGCTGAAATCGTTGAGACTATTAGTTTATGTTTACCTAGTCACGGTTGCAATTGTGTGTTACGTAACCAGCTAGCTAATGGCTTGCAACGTCATGAAGCGTGAAAATAATGATTTGACCAAACAGTGAACCACTACTAGGTCATTGAATGGTGTCTGTACCTCAACCTTTTCCATTTCTAATTGACTCGATGAATTACTAGGTACATCCACTATTTTAGGAAGTCTAGATTAATATTTTAGATGACGTCAGTTAGCTTTCAGRTTTATCGAATCAGTTTCTTGACATGAATTGCMTAGGATGGAACTTTGTTCATTGATTTTCTGAATCAATTCGTACAGTAATTAAATTGTTAATGAGCCGGTTAATCGATGAATGCAATAATCGAATAAATATATTTGACGCGCAATAGAATAGAATACCATTTAATAATTTATTTATTTAATTTAAAAATCATTTTAAGGATGAACAAAGAAACGTTGTAAGTTATCTGTTTCAGTGCATTTTATTAAGATTCAAAAAAATGTAACAAAAAGTCCAGAAGATAATATGTAACGTGCATCATTATGTTTGTGGAAGTCTGTTTAAATAAATCTAAGTAATAATTTTGAAACCTTCGCAAAACAGGGTGTCCTAACTAAAATTTGCACTCCCTAGAATCTCCGATTTTGTCCAAGGCGACCCAAATTTTGTCCGGTTACAAACTTAATTCTGCATCCTTTTAGCGCCCTGAGCCTCACTTTCAAAAAATTTAAATAGCAAGTGGCGTCGAATGACTCATTTTGAAGCTGCTTTCATTGAATACTCAATCATGTTTATTTCCTTCAAATTTTAATGATTCTTATTTGAAGTCACTCATCCTACTGAAGTATTTAGGCTTCCTAAATCATTGGGGTTAGGGTTTTCCATTACAGTTCAGTCAGAATAGACACCACACTGAGTTCTTATTTTTTTACAAAAAATTTGTTTACAATTTGGAGTGTTCTGGATTGACAATTTTGAAAAGTGTATAGACCAATGTGGCGGCCTCCAAGGGGTACCTTTTATTGAGTATGAGTGTGTAAAAGCAAATTCAAAGAAAGAATTAAGCCTCAGGAACGACAACGTACCTAACACTTAAAATTTTATTAAGATACTACAGTATAATTATAATGTCTGCCAGAAAAAGTGATATTTCTCCATAAAAGTTGTTTTCTATTTTTACCGCTAACGAAAATATTGCAAATGAGCTCAGTTCAAAAACTGCTTCACAGAAACATAATCCACAAGCATTACTTTGGTTACAGTTAAGAAAGTTTTTCTCGCTGCAGATATAATGGTGAAACAAGGACATTTTGGGCAAAGAACAAAAAAATTGTTTGACTGCTGGAATGGGCGGCATTCCTAGCTTTCTTTTAAAAGATTGCGCTTCTGTGCTTGTCATTTCACTGTTACATATATTTTTTAACTTTGTTCTACAATCTTTAGTCTTTCCTGAAATTTGTAATAGAAAACATACATTATCCTGTAGAAAGAAGGGCAAAATATTCCCAAGTTGAAAATTACCGTTCTATCTCCCTAATTTGTTTTTGAGCATATATATTCGTGTATTAATAAACTATATCTCCACTCAACATGGATTTATGCGAGGGAGATCTACTATAACGCACTTAGGACGCTTCTCGCAATTCGCTTTTGAAGCACTGGATGGATGTGATGAATTGATTACTTTGTTCTATTAAATCAGCTGGAATAGTTTGGCTCCTCTCCTTTTTCGTACGCCTATTTTACTCATATCTTTTATTTAGAGAAAATAGCGTGCGTTATGTAAACTACATTTCTATTCCTTTCTTTTCTACTTCCGGAGTCACGCAATGATTTAATCTGGGTGCTCTTCTGTTGTGTAAGTACATAAATCTGTTTCCTGACTCGCTTAAAAGTCTAAACCTCATGTTTGCGGATGATCTCAAGCTATTACTTCTCAAAATTGACCTTAATTGTCTTAATTGTGTCCTAGTAATCATTTAAATTTCAATGTTTCTCAAAAAACACAGTATAGTTAACTATCGATATAATGTGTTATTTTGGACGACAAGTTTACCTTCTGCTTGCAGTCACATTTCGAGACTATCATTCGTCCTACGAAACCAATTGATTTATATATAGAAACTGTGACGAGTTCGGAAGTTTGGGTACCTTGCAAACATTATATTTTTCTCTTATTCGCTGTAAATTGGAATTCGCAGACGCATATTGTTCAGCTCGAATCTGTCCAGAGAAAGCTACGCAACTTTTACTTATCTTCCTAGGACAGGTTCGAGTTCACATCATTGGAAACTCGTCGTATTCGTGCCGTGGTCAAAATATTGTATAATTTGTTGAACAATAGGATTGATTCTAGTCGCTGCTCGAGAAGATTAACTTTCTTGTACCTCGTATAAACCTTCGACAACAATCGTCTCTTTTTTGCAGCAATAGTTGTTTTGCTGTTTTGCTTTCCATATTTCACCGTTTAAAAAGGTAAAGCATCGTATTTTTATAACTTCACTTGAAGTTAAAACTTCTGTTGTCGGCCATCATTATTGAACTATGACAACGCAAACGAAAACAAGGCTCTTGTTACGCTTTTAATTCAGTACACACACTCATGCCACTTTCACGTTGCGGCAAATGGCCATTAAATTTAATGCAATATTCATTATGTATAGAGGTATGCTTTTAGCGGGTGGGATATCTCTCGCGTAGTTGTGATAAATTGATAAACGTGCAGGATTCTGCCGCACGGTATCACGAAGCGAACTAGAATCGATACTAATAACTTCGAACTGCATGTAATACGTGCTTTGTAATCCTTCGGGGAGGATAATTAGAGGATTGAATGTACGGACGTCAGTGGCAAAGGTCCTTGAGCTGGTGATCTATAAATTACATCCGAAGGTCTATTTCCAACAGATAGGATTGTTCCACTGTTTCCTGTTCCACAATCAATCGAAATGTTCTAATTTCGAAATACAGGGTGATTCAGGAGGAAGTGACAATATTTTGGGAAATGGTACAAAATTAGTGAACTCAAGCAATGAGTTTGTTTTTACAAGTGAAAGAGAAGTGTCTGAAATAGGGTCGTCCCGCACATTAAAATTTGATAGTTTTAACCTATGCCTTTTATTGCTTACATCATGGATACTAGTGCCACGCATCTATTTTGCTTTCATATTAATTCAACTCGTAACAAACGGCGGTAGAAAAATTACCCTGTTTCAAACATTTTCTTAAATCCGCCAACAACTACGCAAAAGGTTCCTAATTTCCGTCATGCGCACTGTTACAGCTCCCTAGGTAACTAGGTGCTCACTGTTGTCAGTTTTATAAATAGCCAGAGAAATACAAATAATGCAATGGGATTGAGAAAGAGGGGCGAAGGTATACGTATAACCGTCAACGTCAATATTATAATGTAAACACAGGAATAACTTGTAACTGTTCATCAGCAGTAGTATTCTTACAACATGGAACAAAACACTTCTTAACGTAAGCCATTCTGACTTTAAAAAAAACAACAGATTACCCAAATACTTCAACAACATCTTGCTCCACCACTTAATCTGACAAATACGAAACTCGAAAGTTTGACAAACTATGTAAACAAAAAAGCATGGCTAGCGTTGTTAGGGTTATTCGTTACACATGTGACACGCACACGTGCGAACGTGCGATGTTGTCAGCGGTACTTTACCGTTTTCTTCCTAACGACGGCGAAAGATCGTCCTGACAGTTTCAAAATTTATCATATCATTGTCATACGAAAGTATACAAACTAATCATTATTAAGCTTCAAGCTTCGTTTAATTCCTCATAATAATAATAATAATAATAATAATAATAATAATAATAATAATAATAATAATAATAATCATAATTAGTTCTAAAGCAGGTTCGATGGTTAAAGTGCTTTAGTATTTCAGCAAAAGGCCAGTGAGTGCGCTTATTATATTGAACTGTTCATTATAGAATAAACTGACTGAAGGATGATTTAAGTTATTTTCACAAATACGCCTTAAGTTGACCTAGGTATCAATGTCACAATGCCAGTTTACGAGTACATTCCTCACGGTATCCCGAAAATTTGCCCACACTGGCAACGCGACGCAGCTCAAAAAAAATGTAAACAAATATTACTTGCAATACCGCTAGAGCACTGGCCATTATTGGTGTTTCTCGCTTTCGTCCGCATGAGAACCTTTTACGTCATCTCCGTGGCGGAATATCGAGGCATTTGAAACGGATATGGAAAAATCCATACTTTCACATTTTTTTCTCGGCAAAGAAGAACCGGAAAAAATCGCAAAAATATCTTTGTGTTTCAATTTTTATGTACATGTTAAATGTAAAATAAAAAAAAATTGAGGGACGACCCCATTCTCTTGTCCATAAAGATGACTGCAATCGGCCACGATGGCATTCCTACTAACTTGGTGCTTATGCCCTGCCCAAGAAACTGTGGTTATACCAATCCCTAAAAGCAACAATCCCGAGAGTTTTGGGGCAAGTCGCATTGCGGCTATTTCAGTTCTTTCTTCAATAGGATTGGAAACACCTTTTCAATTCATCTGTTGTACACTGTGATATCCCCKAAGGGTCAATATMAGGGCCGCTACTATTTACCCTGTATACATCTGTTATCGTTCCTGCTGTAAAATGCGATGAATGTCACTTCTATGCAGATGAGACACAAATTCCGTACTCTTGTAGTAAAGATAATGTTACCGATCTGAAGAAGAAGCTATTATCAGACTTAAATAAACTGTACTCTGCATCCGCCGCGCACTCGTTGATCAAAAATCCTATGAAATCTAAAATGGTTTTGTTTGGAATACCACCTAAGGCCGAGGAGTACAACGATATAGCAGCTAGTTTAAACATAAAAATACGCAGCGTCTGCACGTAATTTAGATCTTATTTGATAACCAATTACGTTTTAAAACCCATGTGAACTCCCTTATAGGAAGATCTTACGCTAACCTAAAAATAATTTACAATCTTCATCCGCTCCTAAGCACATATAAAAAAATTGAAAAATCTAAAACTAAAAAATAACTTCGTGATATCGCATTTTCTGTCATTTAAAAATAAAACGGTACTTCGAATATGTAGATTGTTTTATTATTAAGGTGCCTCTCTTTTGTAAATGTATTTGGAGATTCCGGTCTAGAATAGCGTAGACGTAGATTAGTGGTTTAAATGGGAAATTTTATGAATTTTTGAGAAGAATTTTGTGGTGTCGAGGACGTCGAATTAAACAAAAAAGTACTCTACAGTCACTTGTTCTTGAGATATCTGATGTTAAATAATTGCTGTTCACGAAACAGTCTACAATAACTACCTAACTTTGTGTGAATTTAGTGGTGTTCACAAAGAAACAATAGAACATCAAATGACAAGATATATTCAACAAGAAGGGTAGCAGTACCTTAGTAATATTTTGTTCAACTAGAAGCCCTTAATCGAATGCGCTGTAAAAATGGGGTCACATTTTAAATAACAAACTTGTATAGTAGCAATCTCGGTAGTTGATGTTCAATTGTCTTTTTTGTAAACACCACAAAATTCTTGTCAAAAATATGAAACTTTCCCATTTAAACCAGTATTCTACTACTTCAAATAAAAATACTAGCTATTGTGGACTGTTACCGTGAACACCCTGTATATGTTCATAGGTTTCTTCAGCTGCTTCTGCATTCTTCTTTTCTTGTGGGTATGTTTTATGGGTGTGATTCGCGGATTTCAAGTTCTATTCAATTTTTTTCTATTTTTTTGTCACTCAAGTTACAAAAAACACGTATTCATATTTAAGGTTATTAATTATTTATATAGATCTTCAAAAAAAAATAGAAGGCAGAGCACAGTTAGTAGCTCTCAATTGTCAGTTGTCTAAGTATAATAAAACAACTAGAAAAAGAGAGACGAATATACTAGTTTAGGGTTGTCAATCTCATATATCTTTTTAGAGGGGGTGCAGAAGAGTAAGTAAGTAAGTTTAATAGTTTATTTTTCTGACAAATTATTAATTAATTATTAATCCTAAGATACGCGTTTAGAAACAACAATTTGTAGTAAGATTGTGTAACAAATAAATAGTAAAGAAAGTTCCATGGAATACTACCCCGATCTAGGGTTTTTGCAAGGGTAAATTATTATTCTTAAGACGTCTGTATGAATTCTCACCACCAGTTCTATGGATTGACGATATTTCTTCTCATTAGCATAATTTAGCATACGGTAGCGTGCGTTCACAGACAATAGCAATACATTAAAAGTTTTTCGGCTGCCGGAATTCAACCTCACGTGCTTGAGGTCCTATTCCACTTTTTCTTGACTACAAAAAAATAGAGGTGACGTTACCGAGATAAGGGTCTAACAAATAGCTCACTTTTGCGCTAACGCCTTGGTGGAATGTGTGCATGAACTAGAACGACTAGTGCATAAATACTGCTTTAAGCTTGAATAATGTACTGGCACGGTAGTAATAAATAAGACTGTAATGAAGCGGCATTAAGTTGTTAGGGGTTAGGGCAAATTGTTAATTGGTTCGTGTCCGTGGTGAACTCGAAACTGCTGATAAAAGAGCTGGGTAGATTATAAAAATAGGTAACACTGTTAATGCCCATAGTTACAGGTACTGGACAGAATAATGATGAGTGGTTTATTGTCTGCATTTTTCATTACTTGGTGGTAATTTTTATTCGGTAATGAGCAACTAAAGTCAGTCGTACAAATTTGTTATGAAAATAATAATAACAACAATAAATGTTTTTATTGTTTAAACCAAGAAAATTAAGTAAATACAAAAAAAATAATTAAATACAATTTTTAACATGGTTTAAACAAAAAGCGAGATCCAAAGTATATACAATCATGATGAAAAAATAATTATAATTTTAAGAGGCGAGAGAATAGTTGTATAAACAAAATAATACTCATATTCAATAGTAAATTAAATTAATACATGACTACATATTATTATGATATACAAAAACGAAAGAATAATGGAATAGAATAACATCATTTTGGTTTCTGTATTTATAAAATGTGCGGATATGAGCCTCAATCTGTAGTAAACTGTTTTAATTAAACTAGTTATGTGATCCCTCAACTTTAAATCAGAGTGATGGATATCTCCGTGTGAAACGAAAAACGATTTTCTGCAATATCAACATTGTCGCAACCTTTCGGTATGTTTGCCACATRTCTCCAATATATTCAGCTCTGCCTCCATCCTACGTGTCGTTTTAATCCCAGAATATCGAAATTTGATTAAAATTTACTTATTTTTAAAGGCCAAGAATTGAGTCTTTTGCAGTATTTCAATTTGTACCATTCCCTTTACGATAATCCAAGGGGAAATGAGTTGATGTCATGAAATCAATAAACTGATGCCCAAAAAGTACATTGGCCAGTCAAAACGCAATGCAATTATTAGATTCAAAGAACATATTTACCACGTTAACAATGTAAATAGAGAAAATGTGCACTAGCATTACATAAAATTGAAACACGTCATAAATTTAATATAACCAACATCAAGAACATAAAACCGCCAACACGCGCCGACTTGAAATCCTTAGAGGCTGTTTACATGAAACGCAATTCAAGCCACGTGCTAAATACGGATCTCACCCCCTTAAATAACCCATTTATCTCAATAGTGAAGTCAAGAATGTAATATAAACAAATTACTTTCCCATACCACACAACTCTGTACCTATCTATGTTTACGGTATGTTTAAATGTTTTCCTGTGTTAATTTAGTCATACTAATAATGTTTAATGTATATTATGTATATTATGACCGTAAAGGCTTGGATTAAAATAGTATTGGTAATTAAAGTAAGTATCTATTTTACTCGTGCGATACTCTTTATAACTTCTGTGGAATTCGTAATTTTATGTTTATTAGTTTTTCCTTGCGCTGCTATTGCTTTTCAGTTTGCTTTTATGCTGTAGCTGTTATAATGTTGGCATTCACTAAATCGTCTGGCATTGGTAGATTCTTATGTAGTAAAAATACTAGCCTTTTTTGGTCGATATATCACGTTGGCTTTTTTTAGAGAAAGCTATTAATAAAGAAAATTTGATTATATCAGTTGAGTGGTTTTCATAACGTTCCTTCCAACTCCAACGTCCCAAGCTTCTTAGCTACTTTAAGATATGTATATAGTTCCTTTATTAAACAGATTTTAACAACGGCGGTATTTGTTTATATATTCACAGAAGAACACAGTAAACATATTCTCGGTTTTGTGATGTCTTTTTTGTCATTATTGTTCTTTTTAAGCAAACATATTTGTCTTTTAAAATATCTGTCGTATTGTAATTATTACTTTCGAGGCACAATTTCTACTGCAAAGCACCATCATACCCGACAAACTTCATTTTCATTAGACTAAATGTCCATGATTACACCAAGCTAGGGTTCAGATATGATCCCAAAAATAGAACTGCCGGCGATATATCTCAATTAAACGCCGCGTCTAAACCAAATTCTCATCGCGCAAAAAACGAGCAATTTGATCAATAACCGATTTTATCGTGACATAACGCGACAAGCCGCAGCCATGATCTTTTCAAACTACTTTTGCGGGTCATTATCACACAACAATTGTTAAAGCAGATAAACCCGTGTGTTGCCTGAATTCGTGATGTTGTATCGTTTCGAACCCGATAAGATTGCAATGGTTTTTCGAAAGGTCACGTTTTTCGCCTCTGGCGAAATTGCCAGTCCTGTAAATTATGGTTTCAGCAGGAAACAGGAAATCGTTGTACGTTTCTGCATCTCGGGAAGGCTGGGTAAACAAAATAGAGTTGTGTAACGCCTTTCACTATAGATGAACCAGTTTCTTGATCGCTTTGGGTCTACCTACGTATTATACAAGAGAACGCGGCCTTGTTTGGTCGTTACAGAAACAATAAATGAGGAAAAGTGGTATAATTTAATTTTAAGAAGCGTCAGCACGCGCAGCATTCTGTTTTGTTTAGTTTCAATAACAGTTCTAACAAAAATATTGATCGTTTCTACAAATTTGTTTTAAGCTCCATATCTATTATTATTTATTATTAAGTATTATTTAGAGGCTTTTGAAATAGTGTAAATAAGAGCATAGGATGTTAAAAACCCCTAATCTAATTTATTCATTGGGGTTAAATAGTAATGCCTTGGTCTTAATTATTTTATTGTGCTAAGGCGTGCTTCAAAAACATTTTAGTATGCTAGACCAAATAATTTCGACAGCTCTTAAATATAATTTTTGATTAAAAAAATACCAACAAAACAATTACGAAGGTGTTATAAATGTATCATTTAAAAATGGATATGTTGATTGAAACATACGGTATACTTTACGATATTATTTGTTGTTGTATTTCTGGAGTCAAAAGTCAAAACTAAATTCCTCAATTCAGTTGTAGGGACATGATGTAGCGCTGAAAAAGTATCCGGTTGAATATTTGAGACTAACACTAGATACCAGGATGACCTTCAAACCTCATCTGGAAAATGTTATTAGTAAAGTAACATAACCTTTATGAGCCTGCATATGCATTGCAGGAAGAAAGTGGGGACTAAAACAAAAAATGAGCTTGATAACCAAAGTTATATTAAGCTGCCGTGGTATGCTGACACAAATCCAGTGGCAATCTTCCCCCGCCTCCAGGCCCAAAAATCTAAATAAACTCGAAGGTAAACAGTTTTATTATTTTTAATTTATTTAATAATAATATATGTCATTTTAAGTTTAATCCAACTTTATAACACTTTGAAAATTGCCCTTTTAGAAATTTTGTAAATTAAATGCAATGTTAAATACATTTTTAAAGTTAGTTTTATTCATTCACCTCTTATAATTAGGTTTTGTATTTTTCTCTCTATTAAGTTTGGCATTCAAAAAGAACAAAACTAAATGAAAACCGTTTGGTTTTTTAATGACTTATTATTAAGTAACTCTTTAGACAACATACACATTGAAAAGTAACAAAACATCAAGTTACGTACTCCAATAATTTTTTTACAATAAAATATTACTATAGTAGGCAGGCCTGATATTATTTATGATTGCTAATTTAAAAAAAAATGTGTTTATTTCAGTCTTTCACATAAAAAGCACCAACACGGCTCAAAATGCATTCCTAAGCATCATTATTTCAAAAAAATTGCTAGGGGAAGACTGGGGAACAAGCCTAGAATTATGTCTGACCACTAATTAAGATTTTAGTAACTGCTAGCATCTTTACATTGAAATAAAAAGATGCTAAGCATGCTTGTTTGAAAAAAAATAGAGGGAGATTTCCGTGACCGCTCATTTCAATAGCGAACAGGCCCACGTTGTTTCTGACTACCAGTTTTAAGATTTTAGTATGTGTAACAAACCTCAAAATGCATTTTTAAGCATCAGTATAAAAAACCGGGGGAAGAGTACCTGACTCCTGATTTCACACAGCAACAGGTCAGACATTATTTCTGGCTACCAATTTTAAGTTTTAAGTATATGTTTCACACTGTAAAAAGGACACTAACAAACCTTAAATGTAACCCAAGATCGAAAGCTCCTCGCTTAAAATTAAATGGCCTGCTAGATATTCAATTAAACTTCAATCCTACACGTTTACCGAGTAAAGTTCTTGCTGTATCCATTGCACAGAAATGTTGAAGGTATTCGGTTCCTTATAGGTCTGTATGCTAAATATTAATTTACGGCGCTAGTATTACCTATTATATTATAATTTATGTACTGTTGGCTAATGATTTTGTTGAACTTAAAGTACTGAAGGCATGTTGTTTTTAGTAGCCACACTTCTGCAGTATTTGTGAAGTTCTCCAAGCAGTTGTTTAAGAAATATTACTTTCGTTATACATACAAACAACTTTATCATAAATAAAACTCCTTAGGAGTTTATAGGTACAGAGCTTAGCTGGAACACCCTATACATACAGTGTATATAGTACAGTAATGTTTGTATATTTTGATACTGACCAATGATGAGTCGAAACACTTCACTTGTTTTTTATTGTAGCCCATTGACGTAATGCTGGTATGGTATTTAAAGAGCAGTTCAGCACTGTATCTAGTTTTTATTTTCTATTTTGTCAAGATTAATGAGAACTGGTGCTCCATCTTGTTGAAACCGTACGTTCGGTGTTACTTCTGGATTTCTACCATTGTTGAATAAGCTGATTTTGAATAAAAGCCAAATAATTTGTACTATTTAAGTTCTGATTAAAAAAGAATGGTTCGATAATGTGGTCTCCTATTATAGCTGCCCAGACGTTCACTTTTTGAGTAAAAGTTTCATCCAGTAATGGCCCTACAGCTTCAGTTCCGACGACCCGAAAACTGAAGATTTTTTTTTATTTGCATGACGTTGTTTAATCTGTATCATTTGCTTGCAAAATTCCTTCAAAGTCGTCTTCCCTTAGCTTTTATGTTGGGTTGAGCCTATACTGATGCATATTGTTCTCCTTTAGTAAGTATACGTGCAACGGAAGATTGGCCAACATTGTACTCTAAAGGTTCTAGGCGAATTGAAGCATTTGGATATTCTTCAAAATAAAGCATTACACCTAAAATTTTGTTTCATCGCGCAAACAAATCTACGTTTCTGATGTTATAGTTCTCTAAACTGCCCTTCAATTTTGCTGCAAGCCCTTGCTTGCTGTCACGGTTTACCATTTGAAAAAAAAACATCCGTCTTATCACAAGCAGAAATCACATGAACCATTCTATGATTAATAGTATATATAAATATCTGCCACAATAAACACCATTGACGTGTTCCGGCTTTTGGTTAATGCCTTTAAAAATATAGAAACATTTATTCAATTTGGCTGACCAATTTAATTTAATTTCTTAAAGCTGCCACGATTGTGAAAAAGTGCTTTGAAATGTTGCTGAAATAGCACGACACCACTGAAATGAAACAGTACGGCAACGACCTTCTCTTAAAGAGGCATTTTATGCAACACGAGTATTTGTGAATGTTTGCCTCCTACGCATTATGGAAACTGTGGGTTGTTGCGGTACAGGATATTCTTACTTTGAAATTAGGTGTTGAGTGGATGTAAACGTTTGATGTTTAAACATTAAATGAGCCTGAGGAGATGCAGATTTATGAAAATTGTGAATGACATCTAATAAAGAACGGTAACAATTTTACACTACTTACATTATAAAGCAAATCTGATTAAGAGTAAATAAAACTAGCATTGTTTAGAAGAGAAAGTAAGGCACACTATGCGAAATCGGTTTCTCTACAGTGTTAATGTTTTCCAAATCGTGATAAGTTCATTATTATAATGATCTTTTTTGTAGTGCACTTTTACCCTTTTTAACAAAATCAGATTTAAGTAGGTAATGTTCATCAACTTCTGGTCAGACGAAGTTTCACATTACGTCATAGTAACACAAATACTTATTTTGAATTATGGATGCTTGCTACAGACGTATATTAAATGCATCAAAGGAATATTGATTACAAAAATACATATTATATATAAAAAACACATAATTGGAAATAATTGTGGTTTCGAATCATACACATTAGTAAAATTACTTTACAGGGATGGAAAATAAAACATAATCCAAATTCTATGGTTAATCATTTAAAATATTGCATTACAATCAATTATTAAGGTTTTATGTGTAGCAGATAATTGATTTTGAAGTTCAGCTGTGTTAGATTCCATTGTGGAGAAAAACTGGTACATTTTATAAAAGCTAATGGAATTTAAAAAGTTAAATCTATGTTATTCGAAATTATGTGACAGAAATGTCCACGAAGATGTACACCTTTAACACCAAAGTTTCATCATTCTTAATATAAAAAAGTTGTGACTAAAAATGTTTTTGATTACTTTCAGTTTTTCACATTTGTAATGCAGTTCACTTGATTTTTTTATTAGAGTAGTACCTATAAATATTTTTGCATTTTCAGATGCAAAATAAAATATCCCTTCATTGGATATGGCATTGTTAATAGTTCTAATTGACCGGGTTAGTTAGCCGAAGTTGTGGCGTTTCGCATTGAGCATCTTCAGAACCCATTTTATCGCTGACGCAATTTTCTCCGAGCAAACACAAATTGACAGTCACCCGATTCTACTGCCAAAATGGAGGCTAGAAAAAGAATACGAGTTTTACGTTTATCTAGGGCAAAAGCTTTACAATATGCATTACCAAAAAACATTGAAACTTATTACAGAATGCTGTTTTGAATATTTAATTTTGTAATTAATACTGAGGATGGCTAAATGTGTATGTATAATGATGAAATGTACCATCACTTTTGGTGTGGCCAATTGCCGAATTAGCCAATATGACTTTTATTCTTGAGAAATGTAAGCAGATTTTTTTTACTTTTTGGTTTTAGCCCCGTTATTTTGTGCGAAACAGTTCAAAAATGTGGCAATTACTGAAGTGATTTTTAACTCAGAGGAAAATGATGTAGTACTGTTGCAACAGATAGAATTGAACTTTTGTTATTTGGTTGTTCAATGCAATACCCACATCCAAGAAAATGTAGTGTTGCACAGCGTCAGCAAAACATAAAACTTATATATAATAAGGACTCTCCATCCTCCATATAACCTTATTCCAATAGGAAAGGTATACTTGCTGTCTTGTACTGATAATCATGATTTGCTATTCTATTTTTCACTACATTAGCTTAATGGGTTTCTTCACATCTTTCAAATGTCATGAACTCAAGTTCTAGTGATCGTTCAACGGTTCCAAAATCCGCGTGTTCCACGAAATATCTCTAAATTCAACCTGCCAGGTCGAGATCTGTCTTTCAGATACCAAAACCCAGACCCTTTCCGACATATCCGAAGTGCCTGTCCTTTGTCTCGTCGTCGGTATCTTCCACCAAATCAGCAGACCGTCCATTACACGGTGAACTTGAACTGTGGCTTTTGTTTGGACACGATCACGTAGGCCTGACAGGAAATTTTCTCCTCTGTCGCAATAAACTCGATTGAGATGCAAATTCGTTTAACAACGCGCCATGTATTAACAATTTGTGGTGGTGTATGGTGTAATTCGTCTTTGTCGTGGTTTCTAAGCTATTTTTTGGGATAGGTCGACAATGAGAAATTGTAGGGTGTTTTATGTAATTAGTTTTACTATTTTCACTCATTTACGAGGTAGTCCATCTATAAGTATCATGAAGCAAGTTGCTTTATCCTTACTAGAGTCCAAACATTAAAAAACGTGAAACCTAAGACGCCCAAAATACTTAAAATTTCCTTTTTACGTTATTATTTACCATTACTGTACAGTCGTCTTCAATATAAATGATATAGTCGGTAGTATTGCATCTTGCTCAGTAAGCTAATTATAGCACTATTTATGAGAAATATGTACTGTCTGGTATACAAAGATTGAACAATATTTGTTGAGTGTATAATAAAGTGTTATTACAGTGTTCATGTTCATGTACAGACGTTGCATTTACTTACTACCGTACATACCTAGCGTCCACATTTTCATTAGGGTAGAATTGATTAAACACTGCAATTGAATAGCGATAACACGTTCTAATACATTCGATAAGATTGGCAGCAGACTAATCGGTCTCAAGTCCCCCAATAGCGTTGGTCTACTAATTTTCAGCAAAGGAACAACCATAGCATACTTCCAGCAACTTGAAAAAAATGGAGTGTTCAATACAAACATTTATTATATGTCCCCAGCAAACAAAAAATTTCCTTTTTTGTGAATTAGGAATTTTCTCGATTTATATTTCTTACACTAATAAATTGTTTTGAATTTTTATTGAGTAGTTGCTGTTATGGATGTATTGCAAAAGTTCGACCATGATACGAATCCAAATGTACTCTTACCACATTTTCATGAAACGCAGCTGTCTAATTCAGCTTATAAAGGAACTATGACGTGCATTTCTTAATGGTTGTTCAATACAATAACCATTGAGCTGTAAGGTAAGATATAGCCTATTTTCTTATAAAAAGAATTAAAAAATGGTCAGTGCCGAAGCTTATTTGCCTACGTTACAAGTTATTCCAATTCAACTAATTTTTCTTGACAATAGATAATAGACTGTCAAAATTTCGGAATTCTAGTAAAAATACCGTCTCAGAAATCCCGATTCTGTTAGAGGAGTGTCAGAATATCGGAACCCACGGTGTTGCAATTGTAATATTTATCACAAACCACACTAATAATCATCTTGCATCCAGATCCTAATTAATGTACCCATTTATTAATGGATATTCGTAAGCCTTCTTAAGAGATACAATCGATTATGTTGATACGTTATAATCTAGGATATTTCCCCACATACTAACCGTAAATCGTGGTTTTGTCGCAACTACAGTGCAA
This sequence comes from Rhyzopertha dominica, assembly GCA_025024175.1. Taxonomy (NCBI): domain Eukaryota; kingdom Metazoa; phylum Arthropoda; class Insecta; order Coleoptera; family Bostrichidae; genus Rhyzopertha; species Rhyzopertha dominica. The sequence goes on along the minus strand of QCXZ01000042.1, from coordinate 10,198,270 downwards.
TATTTCAATATGCACGAAGGCAGAACCTTATAAAAACGTGTGTAATTTTATTCAATAGGTAACGCAAGATCAAAATCCAAAGCCTTTTGCGGTAAATATCAGCAAGCGTTGATTATTAGAGCTAAAAGATAAATTTGTTATTTGCTGATTGAGGTCTTAATTATTTGAAAATTAGCAAATTAGAAAATTAAGTTTGAAAACAACTGACGTATTGCAAATACAAAAGAAAAAGAAATATCTATCGACTTTAACTTAGGTACTCCTTTTTGAATGGTTTGGCCATTGTTTTATTACTTGTTATCAAGAGATAGCATATTCATTTCCTTTTGATGATTTACTAATGCTAGAAGTACCGCATTTCGTTTTATCTAAGCCTATTGTTCCCATGGATTAAATGGAATTAACTTGCAATTAAAACTTTCGATCCGAATTCTGCATTCCATTTGCAAACATTGTTTATTCGAATGACTAAGGACGATCATAGTTCTTACATCACTCTATTGAAGATAAGTCATTTATATTGTCATGCGGTACTTTATATTATGTGTGATAACAATCGAGTATCTTAATAGGCAGTTAGGAGTTATGTAATATACGTTGGGCGTAATTACAAGAAAAATTTATTTCGAACTTACTATCAACTGCTTTTCTAAATTACAAGTTTACGAACAGAAATAAAAGAACTGATTATTTAAAGGTTTGGTATACATACTTATTCAGTTATCATGTAACGGATTTTTTCCCAGCGCATTTTTTTTAATTTCTAATTATATGTTCACTGAGTTTCAACAATTGTTATTAACATAGAGCGTTGTTGCCTTTAGTTCCAATTAATGATTTCTCAGATACCCCGACAAAAAGAAGTAACACCGTATTAATTTAAAATTAATTATACTTATTACTTATATTTGTTCAAGGCCTATGTTATCAGGTGATTGAGAAATCCTGATTATCATTGTACGGTAACAATTGTCTTTTTCGGTTATAATATTTCCTTTATAGTGTTCAATAAGGTTTGGGCATATCAAGTTGCAATTGCAGCTTTTTGTGCAAACTTTGTAAGTTAAAAAAGAAGTGTTTCATCTGAATAAAAACCAAAGAAAGGCACGAATGTGATTTTGATTTTTCCTTGGTCAAAAGGACATACAAATAAAAAAAAATCAAACGAGGTCTAGAATTGTATGTAATTGAAAGTTAGTTTGAATGTTTAGCGCAAGTTTTTATTGATGATTATGAAATAATATAAAAAAAAATGTATTTGTATTACATTCTATTATATTTATTTTGTGTTGGTATTAAACTTTATTGTACTTGAAGTATTGTCGTAACAAAATATTCAACATATTATCGTTACGTGGTGAAGAAATCACTATTCGTTGCGGTTTGTTATTAAGGAACTATTACATACTTGATATACTCATTCAGCACTGTAACTGTAACTGTAACTACCTATACAAGGTTACAAAATATAGCGGCTATTGCATACAATTCAAAATTGTATGGAGAGAAGAGGAGGCCATTTAGCAGGCATACTTATTAAGAAATAAAAATTATCTTGTTATTGCTATATTTTGTTTCAATTTAATACAGTTGCTTTCGGATATTCGTCGTTTTCAAAATTTTCCGCTTCCATGGTTTAAGATTACAGCTTTGCATTGCATTTTATAAATACCGGGTTTGTCTCTTTCATCTATTAGACTGAAAAAATATATTATAATATTAAAATTTATGGTGCCACAAAATCTTATTTGCAAACGTCAAAATTTAAGTTATCTTAGGTTATGTGTGAATAACAAGTCGAGGTTTGTGATTGAACATGTTTGTTAAAAGCCTGCGTAGACAAGCAATAGCAATGTGCCAAAACAAGCTTGTGACAAGCAGCTTTAACAATCTTGCCCGCATAAGCGCTCATCTATCGAGTGACACCAAAAGTAAATCACCAGCGGTACGAGGATCATTTGAGAGTGTGGAGGATAAGAATAAAAATACCTACCTCGAATTGATCAGGATATTTGAAGATCGAGCAACGGTACACAGAAGGGGGCACGTAGAATTCATCTATGCCGCTCTGAAGAACATGGAAACATTCGGGGTCCATAAGGATCTGGAAGTGTACAAGGCGCTGATTGATGTTTTACCAAAAGGGAAGTTTATACCGCAAAACATAATCCAGGCAGAATTCATGCATTACCCCAAACAGCAACAGTGCATCATCGATTTGCTGGAGCAAATGGAAGACAACGGCGTTATGCCGGATTATGAAATGGAGGACATGCTATTGAATGTATTTGGGAAAAGAGGTTTGCCGTTGCGCAAGTTTTGGCGAATGATGTACTGGATGCCGAAATTTAAGAACTTGTCACCTTGGCCAACGCCTGACCCCTTACCAACGGACGTCTTGGAACTGGCCAAACTTGCAATAGCCAGAATTAGCAGTGTTGATGTAGTGGCGAAGCTAACAGTCTATAAAACAGCTGACATACAAGATTCAGTCGAAGACACCTGGGTGGTTAGTTCACAAAGTCCAAAACAGAAAGAGCTGCTGCAACAGCACGACGCGCAAGAACCAGTCTACGTCGAGGGTCCGTTTAGAGTTTGGATTAAAAACAACACTATCGATTACTTCATTTTAAAGGCCAACCCGAAGCCTGTGCAGGTAAAATACGAAGACCCCGATGATGTTTCGTTCATCGAAGTACCACTTTTCGGTGGTGTACCCGCAAAGAAAGAAATTGCGGTGTATCCCAGCGTTCATGAGCAAGAAGACGGGGTGATACTAGCTTTATGCTCAACGGGTACCTCCAGTAAAGATGCTCTGTTGTCATGGATCCGTCACTTAGAGAAGGATGGGAACCCTTCCCTTGCTACAATTCCTGTGGTGTTCAGTTTGAGATCGGGAGAAAAGGAGATATCTACTATCTCGAGGGAAAGTGATACTAAATAGAAGGAAATGATAGAACAATAATTTGTGCGTTTTTATTTTGTGTATGTAGGTAGCGTGTGTAGAAGATTATAGTTTTATAATGGATTGTTTGACATAACAATTGTTACAAGATTGCAAACGTACTAAAAGCCTTTACAGGTACACATAAAATATTAAAATGTATAAAAACACCAATATTTTAATAATTACATTCTATTCTGCAGAAGAAAAAATTCAGCAATAGGTATTTCCAAATACTAATAGATATGTACTTATGTATTGAGGGCATAATAAGAATTTTGTGGCATAAAAATCAGTTATGCCCTCAATGCATATAAAACTTTATATACAATTAATATATTGAATATACAGAGTCGTTATAAAGTATGGAACAAGTAGGATATTTCAGGTTCTATTCGACCGATATTTCTGAAATTGTGCATGGGCCTATGGGTCATTAAAATGCATTTTTTGGATTTTTTCAACTCCGTGTCAGCTCGTAATTTTCTAGTAATCATATATTCTGCTCGAAGGACCAAAATTATGTGTAGAAAAACATGATAATAATACATATAATATATACTGGTCTGTATTTTAATTTATGTACAATTATAACAAAAGTTAAAAATATTTAATACACTAAACAGTGAATAAAACCCGTTGATATAAGAAAATATGGTTCCCAACAGCTCGCGCTTTACAACTTCATAAGAAACTTCAAATCCATCGTTCGGCCATATCTCGTTCGAAGCAGTGAGTACTTACCCTAGTTAGAGCTTTATTAAACATTTATGTGTGTATTTTTATACTAACCGCCCAGTTTCTGCGGCTATAAAATTTATGGATGAAGAACACGCTCCGTAAAAGGAACGTTTACGGACATAATCGGAGTCCGTGGCCTTATCGCTAATTTATTTACAGTACCTACTACAAAACTTGCAATTCTTGGGATTTAGACATTGTTACATAATTGCGGAATGGAAAATTGTTTTATTGCAAAAAGGCGCTGTAATAAAACAGGCCGAGTTAGAACTAACCCAGTTTTTAACAGAGTACAGATTAGTTTAATAACAAAAAGAAAAATACATACTCTTGGCCTATTTATTATTACCTAATACATATTCTTTCTGCATGGAAGGATTCAAATGCAATTCAATTTAACCCAACAAAATTTTAGTGATTATTTCAGACCTATTAGTACATAATTATATTGTCCAAAATTCTTGAATAACTTTGTGCTTTCAAGTCAATACTCATTTGTCGAAATGTAGCATGTGACCCCGGTTCATGGTGCCATTGTACACTAGTTACATTAACATGGGGTGGGCAGTCTGTAGATGTATCAGTATGAACAATGACCTCAATCTCTCGAAATATCATTATCTTCAATTTGGTGCTTTTAGATCCTTAGTTTTCTTTTTTAATATGCCTGAACTGGGAGAATAGAGCCTGCAGGCCAGTTGATCTTGATGGGTCATTTTTATTTCGTGTAAACGTCAGTGGACAAGTACCTAAAAATTAATAAAATGTGTTCTGTGAAACTAACCATTGTGATATATTCCAAATACCTAAAACCTAAAATGCAAAATTCTTGTCTGCGACTTATTTTTTATGTCCATTGGAGGTGAATTTCATCGCAGAGATTGTTTGAAACAATTATACTACATGTGGATGACTGTTGAAGACTAAGTATCAGAGGAACTGACTTTGGTTTTCGACGACTTTGAGAAGATTCTAAGAAAAGCGTTGCAGTCACTTTAAACTTCACTATTGATTAAAAAAATTGACCTCTATCATGGCAGAAGGGGCACTAAAACCTGTATGAAGGTTTTACTGATCTGAATTCTTTTTACGGGCTCGTACAATGTATCTTCTAACTTACTAGTATAGTTTTTTTAGCTGCCTACATTGTATTTGTGTTTTCTTAATTGGGATTAGCGCAGTGCCAACACTATAGGTGTTTATAACTTATTAAATACAGCATGATAGTATCGCATGATCGATCGTTACTGTTTAATACATAATTCAAGTCATTTGCTTCCCCTGTTCATTATACCCCACACGACGTGAAACTAATGCATAATAATGCTTCCGCGGCTCCACTACATCTCTTGATCTAAGGAAGGGCTAATTAGTCCTTTTTTTTTCTTAAAATTACAGGAGTTTGATACGAGCGCATAAAGAATTCGGGTGTACACCTTCTTTAATTAGAGACGTAAAAATATTGGATAGATTTACTGGAAATTTATAAACCGTAGAGTTGGAGGGAATTACTTTGACACTATCTGAAACAAAATCTTAAAAAATTGCAACTCTTTGTTTCCATGACCTAATAAAAATATCAGATTGGTGGAACTGCGCGTTATACAATTCCAACGTATGCAGTTCTAGTCGGATCAGAATAGTGGTCAAGAGCAGTACCTATACACGGTGTCCTAACTAAAATTTCCAATTTTGTCTGATATGGAAAAAAGGTCAATTAGAATTTGAAGGGGGTTCAAATTTAACCTTAGTTCAGAGTTATCTCTGCATATATCTAGCGCCTATTACCATCACCGTCTACGCGACCACGTTTTTTTTTTTTTCAAATTCGAGCGTTCCTCTTTTGGGAACACTGTCTTGATTACTGTGAGGGGGAACAAATTTGGTTATGAAAACACAATCCAATTTAGCGAATGTGCTGTTCAAAATGAAACGTGCATTTATCAGATTAGGTACTTAAGTAATTAACGAAGTATTTATTTCTAGAGCAATCTTCATATATTTTTTGTAATGCGATTTAACGTCTTGTGTGAAATAAAGACAAAAATTATTTCAATTAATTCACTTCTATTTCATCCAGTTGCATCGCGCTCATCACGTTTAAAGAAAGATGAGTTAATACAGCTCTTATTTTCTCGAAAACTGRACATTTTAGAGGTATGGTATGTTATACAAAATAACCTTAGAATTCAACAAGAACGCAAAAATGTAAAAATATATGGGGTGTTCTATTTAAAATAAGGAAGTTGGTATGCGTTTTCGGTATAAGCGGAAGTGAACTGTTTTCAAAAATATTTTTACAATATGCAGCATATAAAACTGGTTCACTTTTATAAAAAAAAAGTTTTTTCATATTTTGAATAGTTGTGGAGTTATGGAAGAAATACGTTCACTTGGCCCACCCTGTATAGTGTATTCAGTGTGTAAAATTTTCATTTGGTTGTGAAAAATTATGCACTTTTTATAGAATAGTGGGCAACTAACTGGCTGTCAGAAATATTCAATATAAATACCATTATTTAGACTGGGTTATAAAAGTAGTTATTTTGTACGTAGGGTCTTTTTTTTAAACTGAGCCTTTGAGTTTATTTGATTATCACAATTTTCATTTAGCTATTATTTTTTTAAGTTAAGCCAACCTTCTTAGGAAGCTAGTGCATTGTCCACAAAAATTAACCCACTTGAACTGAAACATATTTAATCGGATTTCCAGAAGACGTTTGTATACTGGCATTTTTATCCAATCAAGAATAAACTGAGTAAAAGACCATCATCTTAGCGCCTTCACCTGCGATACAGATAAGATAACATTTATTAGTCTATCCATACCACAAAAAAAACTTGTTTGCAATTTGAACCAGTATTCCGGATTGACAATAATTGTGAAAATTTCAGTGAACCTTAAACAATTTCGTGATTCTCTGAAAAAGGATCGTTCGTTTTCCTGTACTGAAGTGCCTATAATTATTCTTGAAGTAAACAATCATCTATGATATTTTATTGAATGAATACAGACATCGATCATTGGCATACATCGCGATTACAGGCGCACTTTCCATTGTTTTTACGTGTTGCCAACCACAAATTGTAGGTTATCATGAGGAAACTCATTCTTATTCGTGTCTGGCCGTTTAGGGAGGCCGATATGTAAAAATCTACACGAATACAAGTAAATACTGAATACATGCATGAATAAACTTGCGTGTGTATTTACTTATTTTACACGCTATTCCTGAATTAAACGACCCATTTAAATTTAAACTTCGTCGTTACGGTATCGCTTAAATTTACGTTTGCCGGGAAGTAAACGGTTTCATCAACTTGTGGTTAACAAGTTTTCATTAAATTTATAAGTAGGTCTAGGTGAATTTTTGCAAGGTTGGAGCAACTTTTTGGCCTGACTGTTTTTCAATTGTCAACATTCATTATTAACACAGTTAAGGAACTTTTAGATAACATATAGTGCAAAATGAAAATACATTTTTTTATATAAAACTCCAATTAATTAGAATGTTTAGGTGCAGAATACCAAACTTAATTCTGAAAGTATCAATATTTTCTTATGCTTATAGGAAAATAATAAAGAATGCGAAAGAGGTCTGTGCATATTGCACACTCAAACTTAACCGTCACCGTATTCGTTAATTAATCAGCTATTTTGATTATAATTTTACATTACTTGTAGTAACAGTCCGACTAATAGCTGCAGTAGTACATGGTTATGTTATCAAGAGTATCTTCAATTTGTATTTACAGTTACTGTTTTCTTATTCATAAAAGTGTGTTCATATTATTGTCTCAATGCAGTCTTGACTGGGGGTGATAAAAGAGGTAAATTTTTTTTCGCCTAGCGATTCCTATAGTTATGTACTAAAATACGTGGTAGTTCGTAAAACCACCTCTAAGCGTCTTATACACATATTCGAAAAAGTGTCGTGTACGATGTGTCGATGTCAAAAATTAAAATATCAGAATTATGTTCTGACCCTGTGTGTGTTGATGTGGGTTTTTCTTTTAGTATTTATTGGATATTCTGTTCTAGTCCAGGAACCCATTATCATGGAATAATAATAAGAAAATGATGAAATGGTTTACACTGAACTATATTATTAACACAGTGTTTGCGTTGCCAATTATATCCACTCTACAGTCAGCAGTGTTAAATTAATTAGCATTTTCTTAAGTTTATTTTGTATTATTTAAACAAATTCTTAGCTGTACTTATAAACCAATCTTTTTATTTTTGCTAATAAGTTAATATCTGGTATTATTACTACAAGAAAATATATCGCTATTGCATACGTTCTGTTTAAATACTTTTTGTAACAAACAAATTTCAGAGCGCGCATGATCTATTATTACTTTACAAACATTTTTTTATTATTTCAGCTAGCCACGCAGATTATTAACAACAAGAATTATCCAAACCGCTCTCTTTCTGATTACTGTGTTTCTGATATTTGATCTTTATCATGTCAATATACTATTGATTAAAAGTGCATACAAAAACTTCAACACCATTTATTTAGTTTTATCTCTTTCTAGAATTATTTACAAATGTTGATCAATATTCAATGGTAGGTATGCCGTTTTCCACAACAGTTTGACGATTACGGGTTGGATTAGCCAAATGACTAGACGCATAATTTTATATTTTGACAGCTGTTGACGAAATACCGCACACACCTATTATTTTTTACTTTAGTGGATATTTCGAGTTTACTGATTATAAAGATGAGTTCATAAACGGTTTACATTGCTTGGTTCTTCTTCAAAACCAGGTCACTCCAGTGCTTGCAAATTGAGCTTCGTTCACGTTATATTTATTTATATATTTTTTTTTTAATTTAAAATTATTTAATTACCTAGTTTTGTTTTTACAAAAATATGATATCTTTGTCATTAATGTCTATAATATCTATATATAAGTAAAAAAATCAGTATATGAAATTAATTAAACTTTTTTACTTCAAATAAAATGGGTACTATCACTAACTGTATTTTATGAAACATTTTCTTGTTTCAGGAGCTAATAATAACAAAAAGTAAATGGAAAAGGAGAGCATGGATCACAGCAGCAGTGGTCGGTTTAGTAGTTATAGGATTATTGGTCGCCGCCATAGTTATCTTGACCACGAATAAAAGTTCTGCCAACACAGTTGAAGAAGAAGCAATTACATTAGAAGACTTCTTAAGAGGAAGACTGAGCTCTAGGGGTTTCAACGCCACTTTTATTTCAGGTATGTCTGTCATCCCACCAAGAAGGTAAAGCAACTTCATATTCGCAGAAAGTGAAACTAGATTCTGGCTATTCGTACTCTTAATCAGCAAGAACTTTGCTTAAATCAAACGGTATTCAGGACCGTAGCAACTGCCTGTAATTTATACTCTGGTTACATGAAAACGGACGCGATAACGTTATATAGAAATAATTGGAGTTCCGTTTTAAAAATAGGAAAATCGTTTAACTAATGGCTATAAAATGTAAATTAATTTGGCGCGATACCAGAGTCTCCGACAGAATAATTGACTATTCAAATTAATTCTCTTAACGGCGAAACATCAGGTGTGGTTTGTCAGAGAATTTTATATTCAATAAAATTGTCGACTGCTGATTGTCTTTGATATACTTGCTACTGATAAAGAAACAACTAGGCTCAAAAATGCGAACGAAAAGGAGCGTTTCTCGAAATAGTAATTCCGTTGATCCTTGTCTCCTTCGTAAAGTAATTTTCAAGAAGAGTATTATTTGCTTTCCATGACTTTACCGGCTGATGGAATAAAAATGTTTTAACTGCAAGTCTTTGGTAGTATGCGGCAAACTTTTGTAGAGTCTTATTCCATTAGAACCTGTACCATTTGCGTTCTAGTTACTCGAGCACATTTTGTTACCAGGTTCTCAATTTTACGAGTATTGTAACTGTGTGTGTTATTACGTGTACCAAATGTAGATATATTGGCCTTCACATAAGTACAACACTGTCTTGTTGCAAATATCTATTTTTAAATTGTTAACAGTAAATATTGTCTGAATACATTGGCAACATTTGGTGATAGACTGATAGACGATTATTACTGAACCTTGTGAATTACTTCAACAGATGTTCAAAATTTTCAACCGACACACATATCTGCATAGATCACAGAACTTCTCATTGGTAGGTGGCTAGGAAGATCATTAATAAAAATTATAAACAATAGAGGTCCTAAGATTGACTCTTGAGGCACGCCAACGTTAATAGGCATCTTGTGCGACAAACTATTATTGCAAATTACTTTCCGGGACCTATTTATTAAAAAAGATGTCATTAACCTGCAACTCAGTGAGTGAACGTCATAAGCAAATAATTTACGAATTAGTGAAGTTTGTGATAGGCAGTCGAAAGATTTCGAGATGTCTACAAAATCAGCAATTGAGTACTCGTCTTTATTAAAAGATTCTTCGACTAGTTCGACAAAAGGAAGTAATGCATCCTGAGTGGATAGTGATTTCCTAAATCATACTGATTCCTCACAAAAACGACTAGATAACTGTACTTTCTCCTTCGAAAATGTAAGAAGCAACGAGATTGGCATGTAATTGCTAGGTAATACAAAGTCACTTTTCTTGAAAATCTGTATTACTGAAGCCTTTTTAAGAATCGCGGAAATACACCACTAGTAATACATTTAATTAATTAATTTTGTTCGGGGTTGACGAGGATTCAACAACACTTTTAACTAGAACTAGAAGTCCATAAAAGTCATTGACTTTGCTAGGTTTTAGTTTATAAATAATATCTCTTACTTCACAATATACACTTTCCTAAACTTAAATTCACTATAACGATTAATATCACAATTATTTAAAAACATACTTATCACAGGATCATTCTTCTTTGGCGGTAATTAATTTATAATATCACCGGCAGTCGAGGTAAAATATTTCTTGACATAGTTAACATTAATATCAAAGTTAGTGCACACTCTTTCATAAGAATTTTTACATTTACTGTTAACATTGCTTTAGATTTACAAATACCAGAATTTATGTAATTATCAAATTGTCAGGGGTTTTCCTTTTTGCATTTCTAATAGCATTACGATAATTTTTTTGATAACTTTCTCCTACTTCTCCCGAAACAACAGAATTAGTACATTTATAAATATCGTTATATAATCTTAAGCTTTCTCTCATTTTTTAAGATCAACACTAAACCATTTTACTGGTTTCGTGTTTTTGTTTCGGAAAAGTTTTGCAGGAAAAGCAAGAAAGTAGTTTACCCGAATTAGATCGACAAAACGTTGAAATAAAGAGTCAATATTACAATCAAGGTTTACAAATGACCAATCTATTTGATTACGAAGATTTTAAAATACCTATTACCTGTAGTTGTTATAGGCCTATAGATACTTGCTTTATAAAGAGGCTTCCTCAAATTATTGTTTTACTAAAAAATGAAAATTTAAGTCTAAATGATCTGAAACGGCAGGATTCACAGAGAAAACAGAAAAGTGGTTTACATCAATATTTGTGAAAATATTATAAATACAGTGAATTTTTCTAGTACTAAAATTTACAATAGGAGTCATATGCCAACCTGAATCTCTTACATTTTTGTTTAATTTTGATGCCTTCAACTGATTTTGTAACATCAGAAAAAAGTGGTCGCTAGTGTTAAAAAGACAGAAAATCCAAACGCAGTTCATCTGTTAATACACCAGTAGGAAAAAATCCGCCAGTTGCAGCTTCCGGCAACGTTTCAGAGCCAGATCGGAAAATAGGATGCAAAGTGTAATTGAAATCAATTATCCAGGGAGACGGTTCGTAAACAAAATCTAATTACACCGGATAACAAAACAGCGCGCGAGCCATTGTAAACACCCCCGGTGTCCGTGTCATTTTCACGCAAAAACGCTTTTAATAATCACTGCAGTGTCGCAACGAACTGGCTGCATTCCTCCAGTGAAATGACAGTCCGGAAGCTCTATTCCCTATTTAACATTCAACACGTGTTCAAGTTTGATTCATATTCTTCGTTTTGTATTCGTAATTCATGTGATTGCTAATCGATGACTCTTGTAGCAAGCTATTTTTGCAACACGATTATAATTGCGAATTGGCATTGCGTGCAAGTTATGTCGGTATATTTTCTGTTTTTCATTATGTATGTTTTTTCTTTCAGATAATGAATTAATCTACAGAGATTCCGATGGGAATGTTGTAATACACGATGTGGAAAAGCGTGATACGAGGACTATACTTTCATCATCAAATGCAGTAAGTGTTCGTTATTTTCTAACATGCTTATGCTGCGTCTTTTTACGTTAATCGACTTACGTTGATACGAATTCAAAACTGTAGGAAGTTTAGTTATTAGCTTTATTTATATAGAATCCAAATTAGCTATTAATCAGAATTTAAATTAATTATTTAACTTTTCACACTTGGAGATAGATATGTGTTTTCAATTTTAATAATATGCTTTTCCCAGTTTATCCACTTTTTGATATTTATCGACTTCGTTTCTAATAACTTTCAACACGCTGGCACTTAAATTAGGAGAATTTTTGTGCCTCCTAATCCTTTTTTAAATAATTCCAAATAAGTTCAATAGGATTGAGAACGCAGTAGTAAGTAGGCAATCTCGCTAATATGTGCCACCTTTTTTTTGCAATTTTATCTATCCTGCGTTGCTGAGGGATGTTAAGATTTTTAATCCTGCCCAACAAGTCCTTTTTGGTTGCTTTCTTGGTTATTATAATGTTATTTATCCTCGTATAATCAATTATGTCCCGTTTTCTGGTTGCCTGATTCAGTTTCTTATTTAACTGTTTAGAATCCATTACTATTGCACTATTAGGAGATAGAAATGGCAACAGGCGTTTTATAAAACAAGTCTCAACATTCATATCTTGATGATAATAATCAGCAGAACATTTTATTTTGTTTCTTGCTGACAAAAGAGGTGGGTTATGGGCTCATCCATTACTTCCATTAGCACGCAGCGCGCAGAGAGGTGTATTTAAACAGCAATTAATTGTACCATTCGAAAGACCCTTTTTTACAACATCATGTGAATCAAACCATGTTTCATCGAGATAAACTATATTCCGCCCTTCATCTCGATACTGTTTTATCTGCGTAATGTATTCGCTTCTCAGCTGTTTTACGCAGTGATTCCATAATGGCCAATCTTTTGTCAAGCGTTTAAAAATTAAAGCCAGTACTACCTAAATACATTATCCAGTATTGTAACCTGAATCAATTAATCTTTGATCCAATCTTGCATTCATAGACATCATATTTTGTTTACACATGTTGTATTTAACTTTCACTTAATATTGTATTTTGTTTATATCCACTTTTTGACCCGCAACTATCTTTTTTATGGTTTTATCAATCGATGTATACAGTACTTTTCTTAGATCACTTGCAACTTTAGTCGGGTTAGATTATCCCATCTTAATCAAACACTCATACACGTTGATTATAATTTCTTGAGCATCTGGATACAACTGGTACCTTTTCTTCATTGATGGCAGTTCATCATTGTAGATGTCTACTGGCAGTACCTCTTCTAGGACCTGGATTAAACAGCTTGCTCTTCTACATTTTCGCATGGACGAAACGTAATCGAAGAAACAAARTAGCTTTGAATTAGTACAGAAGCACAAAAATATGACAACGCTCATGGAATTACAATGCTATTACTCTACCTGCCATCCAATTTCTAAGCCATTGGTATACATACACCTATACCTAACAGTTAGTACTTTATTAGAAATTCTGATGGGTAAATCCTGACAACCAGATAGCTATACAGGTATAAAAAGCAAACAAGTATGAAAGAACAAGAATATTATTCAAATTTATATCTAAAACTGTTCTAAATAGCATCGTAATTTCTTGTCCACACCCAATGATAATTACCTAACGGGATTGGAACGGAATAGAGCCATGATTTCCGTAAACAACGAACATACGTCTACCTTGAATGCATTCTATAGATTTTTTAATCCATTAAATGCCTAGAAGACTCCAGTAAATTTTTATCAGTTGACCATATTTCCAAAAGCATAATTTTTATGTGCTTTAAGTAATTCACTTTGATGATTTTATTGTAAAAACATTGGAAGTACGACCAACCGATCATACTGGTAATTTTGTCATGCAAACAGAATTACATAACATAAACCATGAGATGTTACGAAAATACCCAGATATAACCAGAGAAATGTTCCTGGAAAAAAAGCTCAAAGATACACATTAACTATAAGTATTCAAGAATACGAACCGCAATACCTCAGCAAGGCGGATGTTTATAAACAGGTTTGCTCAGATCGCAATTTGGTTAACAAGGTGGACAATATAACGAGCGAGGTCGTCAATATTTTGATTATCAAGGATCCAGGAAGCTATGCTGTATTCGTTTCGAAGCCGATATACTCCTGCATTATTTAAATGGAAACGGATGTCATTAGGAGAAATGGAAACACCTGTTCTTACGTAATCAATGAATTATGTATTAGAGCACTTGGACAAGTGAAGCAATGTCGTTTTCAGTTGAGAAATACTGATGAGTAGAGTGCAGATTGCTAACAATTAATTAATTTAACTGATTTTTTCTAACAAATTGATTTCATCGAGAATTCGATCGATCGAGAGCATTTGATTTTGGCTAATAAGGTTTTATATGCTTATGTAACACGTTTTCGTTTTTAAATATTTTAATTGCTTCCAAAATTTATTGTTTCAGATTCTATCAGCAGCTTTCTCGTTTGAGCTGTCTCCAGATCAGCGTTACTTACTACTAGCCCACAACTATCAAAAAGTAATACTTCTATCATTATGCCTGCTCTCGTCCATTCAAAAATTGTATTCCAGGTCTACCGTTACAGCTACATTGCCCAGTTCACAGTAATTGATTTGGAAACTAAAAACACTTACCCACTGAGCGTAGATAACACAACTTTGGGAAGGATAATGCAGTTAGCCAAATGGGGACCAGTAGACAATGCTTTGTTTTTTGTTCACGGTAGCAATATCTATTACAAATCGAATGCTGTGAGTGATGACGTAGTCATGCTTACCACTGATGGACAGTTTGGTTTCGTTCACAATGGTGTACCGGATTGGGTGTATGAAGGTAAGCTGAAGAATCTTGAGAACACCACAAGATGCTAAAGCAAGGAATGGTTAACTTCTAAATATTGAAATAGCTACTACTTCAACCATTCAAGTTGGCTTGCTTCTAGTTACCATTTTAATGCCAATATTTTTTTAGAGGAAGTACTTAGCTCAAACGAAGCCATGTGGGCATCTCCAGACGGTAAAAAGTTGGCATACGCGAAATTTGATGACCGGGAAGTGCGAGCTATGACAATACCCTTCTATGGAGAGCCTGGAAGCCTTTCTTCACAGTATACCCAAGCGGCACAAATTAGATACCCAAAAGTAAGCATTCTGCACAGTTGTTTACATATAACACAATATTTTTCCATATCATCTTTACTATCTAACTGCCCATGTCCTAAATGTGTTAAAAAACAACTTAAAAAATTTATCATTTTATAAATAAGCTAGAAGTAAAGAGTATACAGATTTAAATATACAACTTATGTGCACAGACAGTTTGTAAAAATGTATTTTACGATTTATTGAAAGCAGCATACGGTAGGCATTTTCATCACTCCCAGATATACCACAGGCTTTCACATAGCAGATGTTACTAAAGAAGCTGAGGACTGGTGTGTCCCCCATACTATCTCTACACATATTTTTGTGATGTGATGTGAATTGTGATCATTTCGTTATTTAGTAGGACCTAAAAATTGCATGTGTTTACAATAAACTGGAGAAAATTCGCAGTAAAAACTCCAGTCTTGACATAGTAAACATATTTAACTATGAAAAAATATTTGCATTGTAGAAAAATCAGGCTAGACCTGAATTTGCTCAAATATTGCGTCATAAATCGGTGACAGGGGCTCCTCAAGAAGGCCAGGTATGTAGCGGGGAATATGAATGAGTTTCCTGAGAAACAAACAGAACCAGACCAGTAATATTTGTTGTTGTGAAGAAATTATTAAACATAAAACAAGTGACAAGGCAGGGATCTGCGTAAACGATACACACAAAGACAAAGAAGAGGAAATATCAAATTAACACAAGACCATAAGCAGACAAGATAAATAAATTAAAAAATAACACATACACATAATACAAGGGGGAAGCATACCATAAAGACAGCCTTGTATGACTTATTCGACGTGGTTTACTATGCTCACAATGCCTTGCCTTGAGTTCAAAACAGATCATCACCACTACCTCTGGCTAGTGCAATTGTTAAATGTCAGTAGTTTCATCAGGTTACAAGTAAATATAGAGAGTATGTAAAAGTAAATATTATTTCGTGAAGCGTAATGCTGGAATCAACGTATATGTAGTTAAGTTATAAACCTGCTGTAGGACGTAATAAGGGATATCATTGTAACCTGGATTTTTTTAAACGGCGCTCTTTACTGCTATTTAAAGAAATCATGTTTCCAAAAGTTTCAATAAATCGTAATCTGCTAAAAAATTTGTCCAACATGAGCCTTAATTCGGTCGAAGCGTTTATAAGATACAGCATCTAGAAGTTTCTAAGTTATTTTGCTTTGTAATGTCGTTAGTGGTTACCATGGCATTCAGAGAAAAAACGTAACGAAACTTTTAACATTTTATCGGAAAATTTTGGGTTTATTTGCTTTTATTTGTAACGTGATGTCAAATACGCCCGCTAACGGGAAATATTTTTAGTGAATTCTTCCGGTACATTTTTAGAGTTTAGTTTATCATGATTGTAACTATTTTTTTCCTCAAAGCAACTAGACTTTATCACCTATTAATTTCACTCTGCCAGCCAGGTACCACTAATCCCACGGTCACTTTCCACGTGATTGATCTGGAGAATACAACTTCTGTAAAAGATCTGACGGCACCAAGTGCTTTTTCGTAAGTATTTCGAGCCTTCCAGTAAGCAGGGATTTGTTGCATTACTTTCTTTTTTAATATTTTAGAGAGCCAATCTTGTCTGCTGTCTCTTGGGCAACAAACACATCAGTGGCAGCCATATGGCTGAACAGGGTACAAAACCAATCCAGTATTATTTCGTATAATGTCACGGCTGACACCCAAATCACAGTAAGTAAATATAGTATTTACCTCATCCATGGTTATTTATGTCTGTTGGATGTAGTACTGGAATCATGGCGAGATCGCCAGACATTACAACATCTGATTTGTTCCTGTCTTACTGAAAGGATTTAAAAAAAAACTTGTAATATAAAGTTTGTCAATATTTGGAAAAATTTTACAGTTTTGACGTTTGTTAACGACCATTATTTATGATTTATATAAAGACAATTGTGTTCCGACACTAAGAATGTTGCAAGAAAAAGTCGCCGAAATAATTAAAATTTGTGTTTACGTCTAAACACGTTTTAATGGAATCGCCCAGAATTAGCGAATAGAGAATGAAATATTGGAAAGAAATCAAAACGTGCCAGTTTGCCAAGGGCACCGTATTATTATATTGCACGCAGGATCAAAGGTTCTTCAATTGACCATCACGATGACTGTACAAAAAAAAATAAAATTTCAAATAGAACCAGTCGAAAACAAGAGATTATGGAGTTCTTAGAGAAACATGATCTGTATTTTGAAGATAACTATACAAGAGAATAGTTGTTGGAAGTTACTAAGAACTAAAGCTTTAAAAAAAAAGGAATATAAAGCAGACCTCGAAGCAGCGAATCATTGCCATCAAGTGTATCGGCTTCGACCCTATCATTGTACTTAGGGAGAAAATCCCAATTTAGTGTAATTGCACAATTGAAGAAGAGGCCAATAAAATATATGTAATTAGTTGGGCAAATTGTGTCCGACATGTAAATGAAATCGAAGATAATTATCACGCCAAACATGTCCAAGAATTTATTATAAATCTAGGGAGCGACAGTAGTGATGAAGAATTTTGTGATAGTGACTGTGACCATAATTAATTTTTAATATTTTTTAGTGCGAATTATCTACCTGCGTAGTTTTTGTKATAATATAAATAAATTAGGTATATATTATTTAATTAAAGTGTGTGCAAATTGCTATTATTATTCTTTTAATACGGCCCTGGCTGAAAGGCGTGAAAGCGTAAACAACCCAAAAAGTTAAATACTATATTGAGCCATAAAATTGTTTCAAATATAGACAAACTTTACATATCTCGTTGGTATTTGTGAATAAATGATATTATTTCTCCTTGGCATTTAATAATTTATTATGGCACATTACTTTACCACTTTGTCATTAATAAAGATCAACATTTTGTAATTTTTCTTGCAGGTAGCTTCATTGAGTTCAACAAATGGTTGGCTCGAACTTTTCACTGCACCACTGTTCAGTAGTGATGGTTCAAAGTTTGCCATTATCTTATCGCAGGACCAAGGAAATGGTGCTGGATCTTACAGACATTTGACTTTGGTGGACACAGAAGAAAATGGTGCAGTTACAGCACTTACAAACGGAAAATTTGTTGTGACAGAGATCGTCAGTTGGGATAACACACAGAATGTAATGTAAGCAAAAAATTTTGTACTAAGAACCTTATTCTGCACAGTTGTGTATATTGAAATTAAATTTAAAAATCACTTTAAGGGTTTGTTATGGAGAAACTTTTATTGCGTACAATGCAAAGCGTTTTGTAGGTGGTATGTACTTGCTTTTTTTTCCAAAATTAGAAGAAGCTTTTCTCTCCTTCCACCGTCATATTAATACCGCTATCTTGCTTGTAGTTCTTTCGAGAGAAAATGACATTTTTTTACAGTGGTAAGCGGCCGCTAGTGGATCGTTCCTTACAAGATTATTTCAGTCCTTTAGCCACCTGCAACACCCAAGCCTGTGGTTTTTCGAAGCCAGGCTCAATTAATTAATCATTTAGTGCACAAGGTTTGCGTGAAAATATGGGCAAGAGATACCTCTTACTTGTGTGGAAAATATATAATGCATAGTAATGAAATAATTTCGTTTTCGAAACTCCTGCTCCCATGCTCCACCATGTAGTTTAGCTCATCTTCCAGAGTCTCCATTTTCTGTCTGATGATGTCTGTCTGATAGCTCAAGAACCTCTCTACATATAAGGCTCATTAAATAAGTGTTGGTGTAATAATGATCAACATGTACCTTTTTTATTTAAAATCAAATTAAATACATCTCGACAATACAAGGAAAATTCATTAAAATCCCTTTCGTCAAAAAGCTTTTTTAGTATTATTTTGATTCTTGGTCTCATAAACCATTGGCATGTTACTTGCAAAAACGTTGCTCTGCTGTTTGATACAATACATTTAAAACTTCCGTTTTGTTTTGTACAGCTACTACCATGCCACAACAGAAGAAGATCCGGCAGTCCAACACTTGTACAGCGTGTCCACCTCATCCGGCACTTCCACTTGCATATCATGTGAAGTGACGTCCATCAACACGAAGACAGAATGCCTTTACAACTCCGCCGTCTTCAGCGGTTCTCATTCATATTACGTGCTGACGTGTGAAGGTCCTGGCGTTCCCGAAGTTGCGGTCTTTGCCAGCAACAAGACCAGATTGGATGTGTGGGAAGACAACGAAGAATTGGTCGAACTGACACAAGAGAAACTTGTTCCAGTCACGCAGAGGTTTACATTCCCGCTTGCGGATGGGTTCACTGCTCAAGTGCTCTTGAAGCTGCCTCCTAATATGGATAGTAGTGGAAATACAAAGTACCCGATGCTTGTTAATGTGTAAGTAACTTTAAAATCTAAATCATTTGAAAATGTCTGGGCGAAAGTTGTATAATTAAAATCAAAATTTTCCCGCGATTTTTTTGAGCCGCCTACATAATTTAAATGCTACAAAAATACGAAGTTGTGTTCACGCATGATTATCAAAAATAAGATCATCATTTGGTTCCAGATTGTTTTATTATGTGGTCGAGCATGTTTTAAATCTATTGTAATTTCTTTTATTATGAACTTAAAATTGTTAGAAAAACATTTGTTTTTCTGGAGTGATGAATAATAATAATTACTTTAACCAGTGGAGGGGTAGGAGAAGTCCTGCTGTATAACCACTTGATTTCAAACCCAGTGGTCTTTTCTCTGGAATTATTTAAAGTAAATAATTTGCAAACAAACACATACTACAAAGTGAGGAGCTGAAAGTTTTTGGATTATCCAGGGATGACAGAATATTCCAAGAGGATGGCGAATATTTTGAAAGGCTGTTGTAAAATTCATTGTAACAAACTTCTCCACAAAATTATATTTCTTTATTGGACATTTGTATGGTAAAGTTTTTATGAGTATGGAGGTCCTTGCATTGCCATTATACTTTTATATAACAATTTAACAAGTAAGTAAGAATTTAGGATGGCAATGCCATCTGTCAGCATTACAAAGCCACCTAGCTGCCTAAGTGGCTTTGTCATCATGTCAGTGTAACGGTGACAGATGGCATTGCCATCCTAAATTCTTACTTACATCATACCATTGCTTTGGTATATAAGCAAAACCAGTTCTATGCCGTGCTGTCTACACTAGACCTAAACTGCACTGATGAGCTGTAATGACAGCGAAATAGATCTATCCGCAGATGGTTGATGTGTGGACAGCACAGCATAGACATGCATTTTATAATTTAACAAGTACATTTGGTGCTTTATTTATATTTTATATTATGTAAGAATAGAAAAATCAAACATTTGGAGTTATTATAAAAATTGCAGAGTATAAAATTTTTTTACAAATGGAGGGCACAGGGGAAGAACCAGCTTAGTCAAGATATGTCAGTTTTGAGTTATACTGAATTTTACGTTTTAATGATAATGATACCATCATTATTTAGATATCATGTAAAAATGAATCTAAGCTAATTATATATTAACAAACACTAGTGTTCAAAAGATCCCGAGTTCAAATCTCGGTTAAGGCTGGCAATAATATGCCTGCAAACCCCAATAAAATATCACGTATGCACATTTACAAAAAATTCGGGCGATAATTATCTTTCATTATATTAACAAAATATATGAAACTTGATGTGTCTAGTATGACTATAATGTAAACTAAGCTGTTTTAAATATTTTTTATTATAACATCAGTGCAAGCTTTTAGCAAACTTGAACATATTTAGAGAGAATAAACTTCTATAAATTGGTAAACGTCTTATTGTTTTAAAAGGTAAACTTTATGATTTCGATTTCGTCTTTTTTAGATACGGTGGTCCAGATTCTTACCAGGTTGTCGAGAAGTTTAGCTTAGATTGGGGAAGTTACTTGGCAGCTAACAAGAGCATAATATATGCCACTATTGATGGCAGAGGCTCCGGCCTCAAGGGTGATAAATACCTGTTTTCCAACTACAGAGCTATAGGAACATTGGAAATTGCAGACCAGATCAATGTTACAAAGTATGTCTTATATACAATTTTTTTACCAAAAGCTAATATTTTCTTCCACTTTCATAGGCAGATTCAACAGAACTTAACATATGTTGATGCAGATAGAACTGCAATTTGGGGATGGAGTTATGGCGGCTATGCTGCAGGAATGGCATTAGCGACAGATACTGAAAACATTTTCAAGTGTGGCATGTCTGTAGCACCAGTCACTGATTGGGCATTATATGGTATGTTCAGTTAATATTTGTTATGGCTGCTATACTGTAAATTGGGTTGGCTTTTAGATTCTATATACACTGAGAGATTCATGGGTCTTCCGAATGAAACAGATAACTATGAAGGATATGTGAACGCACAGTTGATTAACAAATATGAGGGTATCAGGGATAAAGATTACTTCTTAATACATGGCACTTTGGATGATAATGTGCATTACCAGCAGAGTATGCTGTGGTCGAAAATTTTGGAACAGAAAGACATCTTGTTCAGGCAGCAGGTAAATATCCAGCTTACTGTAGTTATTTGTGAACATTTTTTTGCAAGCTGTTATAGTTCGACTATTTTATCTGAAACCTTTGATGGTTGATCAATTTCACCTCTTCTTTGGGTTTCTAATCCAATTACCATACTTTTATTTTGTGTTTACTTCCTCATCCAAAGGAGGGAAGTACTGCGAAAAATATTTTCAAAAATTGTTATTTGCTCAATTGCTTTAAAATGGTCGAGAACGTAAAAAACAAAATTTGAGCAAATAAAATTTCTTATCTGTATTTGTCGCTCTGTGTGGACGCAATAACTTTAGAAAGACAACATATGAACTTTGGCATACATATAAATCTGAATCTCCGAAAATACTTAATATATTCAAAAAGTGAAACTACTATCAGATAAGAAATAAAATTTCTCACAAAAAGTGTTGTAAACAATTTTCAGAAAAAAAATTACATATTCGAAATATTTCCAAAAAACTGGATTTTGACCCTGTCCAAAGAATTTTTTTTTAAATTTTGCTATTATAAAACAATCAAATTTCTGATGGAAAAGCACTGTTGTAATTTTTAAATTAAGTTAATAATTCAGTGCATTATTACTAAAATAGTTCAGTACATTGTCGTTGATGTCCGACATTGCTACAATATTTAAAAATACGTATTTATTTCTTCAGGTTTAAAATGAGTGGCAAAGTCACCTAGTTGCCGTAACAGCAACTACTTCTACTGTCTTTGCTGTTAGAGAGAAAAAACTTTTGCTCAACTAATTTTCATAAATTAAAAAATCTAATATGTACCATGTTCTTAATATTTTTTTATCTTTTTTCAGAGTTATACAGATGAGACGCATAGCCTAACTTTGGTCCGTCCCCACTTATACCACACATTAGAGTCTTTCCTCGACGAATGTTTTATCGTGGGGAACGAATGAGACTTACCTAACTGCGTGGGTTAAACTAGTCAAAACCTTTTTTTATACTGAAAAATATTTCATGTCACCAGGATGGTATCCATAGTTTGGATCTCAACAAACAAAATAAACGCATTTTGCGCAAGTAACGACTTTATTGTGTGTAAAAAAACAGCCAACTGTATATATTGTACGAGTACTGTTAATATGATAATAAATTGATGTATTTTGTTTTTGGTATGTTCAATGGCGATTTTATTTCAGGCTATTTTGAGGTTCCAGGGGATCACAAAGCGATAAATTATAGAATGGCATCGAATTTATTGTAAAAGCAATTGTTATGTGGAATTATTCCTTTAGAAAGCTCTCTTCAAGCGATGGGCATATGTCCACTTTAAGTCCAAACCTGAAAAGACAGTAAATGTGAAGATATCACTTTGAAAGTGTAAATGTTTTTTTCATGAGAGAATATGGAGCTTACTTACCTTTTAAAACCAGCTGCAATTTCTCCTGATTTTGCTGGATCATTGGCAACAGCTGTTTTTACCTTGTCTGGGTCAAATAGAGCACCTAGATATTTCGGTCCCACTTTGTTTAGATCACTTTTTGTTACAGTTTCTATTTTGGTAATTATTTCCCTGTTAAAAGAACATTCTCTATTTAGTAATGCCTAACTTTTGAATAACTACTAACCTGTTATATTGATAATCGACGTCCTGGAAATAGGAATGCAGTGACAAGCTGACGACATTCCCTATGGTTTTTTCTTCTTCGATCATTTCAAAAATGAGCGAACTTTTTGCGGATTCCAGCAAAGTGTCGTCCCATTTCTTGCTGTTCAACTGTTTTGTTACTATATCCCTGGACTCTCTGTATGCCCCTACCACATCAGTAGATCGGTAGAAGCCAAGATATAACAAACCTTCGTTGACCTTTAAAGTGATTCTGTAACCGTAGGACAGTCCTTTGCCTCTGATCTGTTTCCACATGGGACCCTATTTTGAAAAATGGCACAAATTTTATTAGTCAATAATTGGATATTATAATATCTAATGAACACTTCCAACTCCGCTTATGTATTCGCAGAGTTTTATTGAAGACATGAACATTCTTTAAAGAATATTGAAAAATAAACATGAGTATATAGAGTGAAGTTCTTCTTCTTAATATCAGGGATTTAATTTTTTGCATAATACATTTTATTATAAAGATCAAGGTGGGTTTTACATTTTACTTACCTCAGTTTGAACCAGGTACTGTATATAGACAAATAGTGCAGGGAGATCGGGGTCCTTGTATGAATTAATAGAAGGAACGGCTTGGTAGAAAAATGAGGATTCTAGACATGCCATGCCCACGACACACCCTCTTAAATCGGCCTCAGAAATTGGCTTTATTAATTTCCAGTCAGGTGTAACATTGAAACTGGAAAACAAAATTGGTTTCCTTAAAAAGTTATGAACTTTTCAAGATGGCTTTTTAATTACAAGGGCTGTTTTTCTTTCAACATTCAAGACAAAAGCAAATTTTTCTTACCCTTTCCTATTAATAACCCCTTTAAATTCTATCGGTATAAGATTTTTTATCACATCAGCTGCCGATGGCTTGAGAACGTCCAAATTAGCAGCGAAATACAAAGCTAAATTCGATGGATGCGTAATAGTCTTGCGTACTTTTTCCATGGTATCTACCACATCTTTCGCCTCAGCACCCTGCAGTTGCTCCAACAATTTCGTTAGAAATCTGTGCTGTTTTAAAATACCGTTAGAATACTGATTGCTTTCTGAAAGAAACAAGTCAAAAACGTGGGTTTATAAACATATTTCCTTTGATTAACCTTCAGAATAACACAGCGACTTCATAACGTACGTGGCGACGTCCCTCCCACTCCTCTTCGCCTGTGCAACAGCATTAACCATCTTATTTGCATTGATTTCCATCCTCTCAGCCGTCAACACTGTCTTATATAAAATTTCCTGCAACCATTGCACCCCCTTCTCAAACTTTGCAGCCTCCACTTGAATCATCAAAGTGCAAGTCTGGGCGTAGGATCCGCACTTGAAGTAGCTCAGTTTTCCATATCCCAAGCCAATATTACCGGCAGTGGTGACAGTATCATCGTTCAATTGTTGAACAACTTCTTCATATGGAATTATTTTTCCATCACGTTCGATGGGTGATTCAAAGAGGATTTCTATGAGCAGGGGTAGGTACTCACGAAGAGTTGGTGGAAGGGATGAAGTGTCCATTAAGGCAAACATCTGTTATTTATGGTTTTCATTTTGAAATCAATGATAATTTTTGATTAAATATACTTACATATACGAAACCAGTCTTGACATGATCAAAGTATGTAAAAACTGGTGTATCTGACAGATCTATTTGCTTCCTGTCCTCAGAATCCGTCTTAAACCTAGTGATCTGATGGAAATTAATGGACTTGGTGCTGGGCACGGAAACAGAAGTCAGCATCGACTCTGGTGGCTCTCTTTCGTTGAATTCAATCGCCTTTTCCAATATTTTAGCCTTTTCTTTCAGCCCCTTCTCCCCTAAAGTTTCAATCTGCTTTTCAATTCGGGCTTTCTCTTCTGCAGTCATCTTTTCATGCTCCTTGATGCTCGGTATAGCTTGGATGGCCACGTGGCTGTTATCAATGAAATATTGGCGTAGCAAGTTGACCCAGTAAGATTGGGGTTCTTTTAACAACTTTTCCAGATCGGGGATTACATTGATTCTTTGGTATAGCTGCAAAAACAGTCAAAAATTTATATCAAGTGGTATACTTGGTATTCGGAATTGGATGTTAAAGTTATTATATATCTATTAGGAGACCCAAAATGTTCTGAAGTACTGTTTAGAATGTTCGAGAACTTTATTGCTTGTATTGGGTGTCCTAACAAGGACGCTAAGCAGCTATATATCCAGAGGGCTTCTCTCAAAAGTTTACAAAAAAGTTTTTTTAAGGAAGCACGATAAAATATAACAGCCAGGTCCACAGAGATTTAAATTGAAATGTGATCATCTGTTATTTCTGTAAATAAGGAATAGGAGAAGCAACTCAGCTATATAAAGTTGAATGACTTGATGTAAAACACCTCATTTTCTTTCTTTTATTTATATTGATATTCAAGCTCAAGTATACAAGTATTCATAGCTGGAAGAGCAGTCGGATTAACGTTACTGTTAAAATTGTACTAATTTTCATAGTAGGCATCGATCAGGTATTAACCCACAAATATTTTTTATGGCAAAAATAAACAGTTTTTCTAATAAAAATGTGCAGAATGTAGTGTTTATACTTATCAGTATACCCAAAAACATTTAAAGGGAAGATGTGAACACTGTACTGTCATATTAGTACATTATATCCATGGATATAAAACCAGCAAGTGGTTTTTACCTTAGTTAAGAAGTGAAATTACATGAAATTACTGTAATGTTGGTAATATGGAATGACATTTAAACACCAATACAGCACAATGTCAACAGCAGATTATAAAGTAAAAAATTACTACTTTAAGGATTCTAGACGATGTTGATGGTTCATAGTTAAGATTGACTACTTACATCATCCTTTGTATTTCCATACAGCATGTGCCCAATGATCATGAAAGCAATTGTGTGCTGAGGATCGTTCTCCATATTACTCAAGCACTCGAGTTTATGCTTATTAATAACGCTGTTCATTTGATGCATGTCTATGTCTTCGTTCTCCATCATTTTTTTAAACACTGCCTGCAATTTGGGCTTAACCTGAGGTAACTTTTCCATCGGTACGTTTTCGAACATTAAGTACAAGCAAGAAGAAGAATTCTCGTACAGACTGTATTGTACTGAACTAGCGTAAGGGTCGGGAATCTCCACAAACTCCTTTTGCAAAGGTGACACCGCCGTATCCGTTAAGTACTTCAAAAAGATCGAACACGCTGTTAAGCTGTACATATCATGCACAGCTGAAGGCCCTCTCCAAGCTATGGCAAATATTCCATTCTTTTCTTCGTCTGACGGATACCGGATGACAACTTCTTCAGATTTCTCCACGGGAGGAACAGGTGATTGCCAGGGTCTTTGGAAAGGCCCTCTATCACCCTAATGAAATTATATTACAATACCACTACCTGATTACCATTTTCGAGATAAAGCTTGGCATAATTCCTTAAGGCTTACCTTAGACATAATCTTTTCTTCGAGGGCTGCCAGCGCTTTGAATACATCTTCTGGTTTTACTTGACCAGTTATGACAACTTTCAAATTTTCTGGTCTATAGAATTCTTTATGGTATGCCTTAACCTGTGCATTAAGATGACAAGAAATTATAAAATATATGGTTCCAAATTTTAAGTACAAACATGATTTTTATTGCTCAGAATTTTCGTTTACCTTTTCATTTGTAGTTGATTCCCTAAGATTCTTCATGAGACCTCCAGTTTCAGAAGAATACCCGCATTTCCCTGGATAAATCCGTCTTGCCATTTCAAGATGAATTCTAGACTCGGCCGAATTCTCTCTTCCCTGCATTTCACAATACACAACGCCTGCATCTTGTCCGTTGCCAGCTATGTGATGAACCTCAGTTAAAAAGCCTTCATCCTAAAGCATTCTCTCCATCATTACATGCTTCAACACTATACCTAAATGTAAGCTTACGTGCAAGGTAGGGTACAAAATATGCTCTAAGTAAATTGGCATTAAAGCAAGGAATCCTTCGCTCCCTGCTGTCTCCATCGTGTAGCATGTATGGTCCACAT
The DNA here is from genome assembly GCA_025024175.1 of Rhyzopertha dominica. Lineage (NCBI taxonomy): Eukaryota > Metazoa > Arthropoda > Insecta > Coleoptera > Bostrichidae > Rhyzopertha > Rhyzopertha dominica. Next base: position 10,170,984 of record QCXZ01000042.1, on the reverse strand, counting down.
CAGTCCAAGCATTGGTTCCAGACGCAAGACAACGGTTGGCCAACAAATCTAATACTCCCTTGTAAGGAAATAGTTCGCTGCCAAGGAAAATCATATGTTCAAGGGTATGAGGTAGTCCATCATCATCAAAGGCTTCGGTAACTGTTAGAAAATGAACCCTAGTGCTATGGAACTTCAAGTGTACAGTTTTTACTTACCAACACAGAAAAATCCATTTACTATTGGCCCTTCGACTTCAGCTATCACCACAGTTAAGCCAGTGTTCTTCGATTTGTATTCGGAGACTGGAATCCTGTCGTAAGCTAGTACCGAATAGGATAATTCGAAGGCACCTGTGTTTATATTTGGGGTACTGTCCACAGGAGGCATATTTCCTGGTGGTTATAGGTTATGTGTGAAACCAGCTTTTTTACAAGTACTTTTATATCAACTACAGTCGAATTTTCGTATTTGTTGATTTATAGTGCTGATTTCTTGTTAAAAATATATACGTACGCTTCAACGTTCAATTTAAAATACGTGTAAAACTTTTGACAGATAATACTGCAAATAATGACGTTTTTGTTGACGTACAAGTTAACCATCGACAAATAAGGGGACTGCTTTTCTTTCTCAGCTATCTTGACCCATTGTTAGCAGATGGCAGTATGATAGAATAGAAAAGTACATGTTTTTAAATTTTGAACTAAAGTAGATAGGGGCGGCGCTAGCCAGTAATCCGAGGGAATTTTTCCTAGTTTAAGTTTTTTATTATAACTGCGGTAATAATTTTCCATATTAGAACATAAAATCTTCGCTAAACTTACCGGATTACCATCTTTGGCTTTTTTAAACTATAAAAACGGTTCTCCATTGACCAAATGAATAATTATTTGCCATTCGTGGTATGGGCTGCAATATATGTTAATGATGATGATTATTTAATTGGACGCCTAGTTATTTAATTTGTATAATGGTTTTTCGTGGTTACAAAATGAAATAGGTAGTCTGCTTCAACCTCAATTTAGCAAAACACATTTACCGGAAATTCGTACAGATTATTTCCAAGGTCATAATTCGTAATAATAATAATTTCCAGGGCTTTTTTGCATGATTTAGGAATTTCTATATTTAAATATTTTCATAACTCATTTGCCTTAGAAAGTTCTGTATAAATAAATGACGTTTTATTATATATCCTCACATTTTGTAAAAAGAGTTCCATATTAAACAACATTTTATAAAGCCCCTAACGGTATATGTGTTTCTTATAGTACATGCCTTAAATTATTATGTTTCATTTTTCGGTGGGGTTTAAGTCAGACGATCTTCGATGGTATTATTACCGTCCACATCGGTCAATATAATGTGATAATTTTAATTCCATTCTTGGTTTTATTGTAAATATCACATGCTGTCTGCGTTGAATGATTAATTGCTCATTGTTACTACAATAATAGGCAAATGTAATACCTTCGTCTGCAGACTAATTTAAGTGTACCATAAGTTAAGAAGAAACGCGAAAGATGTAGGGTAACTGCTGAACAATTCTATATTTTCTTTTTCTTCTATACCTTATTTTAATATGCTAATAACTTCCAGAAATTTATTTCTTTCTTGCTACATTTAACCAAGATGATGCTGTTGTATCTTCATGCTGTTAATTCTGTTACAAAAAAAGAAAAACATCTCTCAGTCAAGAACACGAAAGCTTTTGCAGGCAGACTATAAGTGAAAAATCTATAATCACTGTCATACAGGCCATTCAGACTTAAAGTCAGAATATATAAAGGCGAGTTAAACTAAAAATTCCTAATGTGGTACCAGTTATAATCTTAACAATGTTTCGTTTCAGTTTCACATTATTGAAGCATTTAAAAACAACAGGTTTTTTGCTTGTATAAGATTATTTGGTAATGGGCTTTGAATCTTAATAATTATTTTGCTATTAGACGTTGAACGCTTATGAGCTCATTGACTTGAGCCAAAAGGATAAGATAGATTACGAGTAAGCTCTTATGGCTTGAGAGCGAGCATCTGGGAAGAAGATGATTCTTATCACGGGTCCTTCTGAGCGCTCTTCACCAATGGCTGGATAGCGTATGCCTGGGTACACAGGATCCAATTCTGGAACCTGAGATCTGCGCAGAAACCGCCTGCCAGTAGCACCTCAGCAACTCCAGAGTTGGAAGTGGAGGAACCTCGGTCTCCGGGCTCCTCCGCCGATGAACCTTGTCAGTCGTGGCAAGTAGATGTGCCAGCCTCCTTTTTAGAATGGAAGGGAAGGACTTGCAATTTCTACAGATTAACTTGCATCGCAGCTATGAGGCGTTCAGTCTTTTAGGAAGGCAAGATTTGCTCTAATTCAAGAGCCTTGGGTTTACCAAGGAGCGGTTGGAGGTTTTAACTACAACAGGTTTTCTGTGTTTCGGATGAAAGACTGAGAGCTCGCGTGCTAGCTGACAAAAGCTTGCGTATGCGACCCCTAATAAGTAACTTCATTGGAAGAGACCTTGTAGCGGAAACATGCCAATTAAGAGATGGATCCGATCTGCAGGACCTTGTCGTGACCTCGACCTTATGACTTGCCTACTCTGCCACCCTCACAAAAATTTTGTTAGCTGGTTGAGTGGAGTAGAAACAGTAATCTGTCAGTTATTCGGTGTGATACAGATGCTCATAACTTTGTGTGGGGCAGCAGCGACACGAACCACAGGAGATGGACGATTTTAGAATATATATACCTCCGAGCTTTGTGACAAGTGTCAGAAGGAAGGTAACAGATATCACACTCTTCTCTACAACCTGGGTAAGATATTTTCATGATTGGAGGTCACTGAGGGAACCAAGTTTGTCGGACCACAGGTATATTCAATTCAAACTAAACAGATATGTGAAAGAGTCAAAAATACACCTTCAGAAATCCGATCGACTCAACTAAGACCTCAAACGGAATGGTGAATTTGAGTTGCTGCAAAGGGAAATCCATAAAAGGTACACCGGACTATGCGCCTAAACGGGTCTTCCGAATGGGAATCCTATAAGGAAACACAAACAAGGTTTAAACATCTTATTAAAAAGATGAAAAGGACTGTTGGAGGAATTTTTTTCCGCGGTTGGGTTAAAAAATTATTATCGGATGTAGACAAATGGCTATTAGAAAGTAATTGTGCACAATTTTGCTTCTAGACCTTTTTCGGTATCTTGGTATGGCCAAAGACGTAAAGTTCGAAGGCTCTTAGGTACTACGGTACTACACCCAGGATACACGATGTACTGTAATATTAAATTACCATCATTATTATTATTATCTAGAAATGTCTTATTGTTCACTGAGTACACGCAGAAAGCAGAAAGCTACAGCTATCTCTGCTTCGAAATATAAAATTATTTATCGCTATCTCAAGCATTTTCTTGTGTGCTAGACAAAAGAATAACACTCGTAATCAGTCTGTTGCATCTTGATCCTCAATTGTTCTCATACGAATTATTTCGCTCCATTTGTTATAGAAATTTATTTTGCCGATGGTTAAAGCAATTACTACTCAATGCTGTGTTTTAATTTGTTAACAGTGCATTCCATGGAAGCTAATTTAATAGAAAGAATGCTTGGGTTAATCATCCTTACCTAAGTGAAGCTAGTAATTGCAGTGCAGTTGTTAAAGGTTCTGGAAAGGAAGTACGATCTCCTCTGAAACAATATCAAAATTCAGTGCAAAAACAATTAGTATAGCCCCAAAAATCTAAAAACCCATCCCGTGCGTAACAACTTTGTTATGCAACTCGTTCTGCCGTGGAACACGGTTCATGTCTGCGTCCCAGTTTCATTAAAACGGCAGCACACATAGCAGAGCGTTTAGAAAGTGCATAGAACGCGTTCAGAAAGCAGAAACCTGGTTTCTATAATTGCGAGTGCTAGATAAATCGGTTTCGTCGCAAGAAAATCGTCTCTTCCTTTCATAATTGCATCCTCCGATTCTTCTGGGCCGCTGTCCTGTTGTCAGCGGTTGCACTTTCTTTTCTGTTGCGCAAAGGGAAGGCAGGTCCGTGTTCCTAAAACGTTGAACAATGCACGGATTGTTCTATGCGGTTTTATAACCGTCTCTAGATTGTGTATGGTGATATATTTACAAGAAGTTTTGAGGAATTAAAAAAATGTAGGTGTAAAGTAGCACCTGACCTGACACTTTGAAAAACTCTAAAACTAGTTTCATTAATTTCTTATAAAGCAATCAATAACTTGTATCTCCACATTGTTATGGATACACGATTTAATTAGCGATGGAGCTCCGTCTTTTTTAAATAGAAATGTATACATGGGTTGAACATAGTGTACTCCGCTAGTTCTGCTGATTTAACACCATTGGACTTTTGGTTCTGTAGAAACTGAAAAATTAAGTTTATTCAGCTCGCAGGAACACACCAAACGAGCATAGTAATTAATGGAAGTGGTATAACACCTCAACAGTTTTTAAAACTCGTTACTGAATTAAATTTCTCACCCAAATACCATCCACGACAGATATGTACAGTTTTCGGATTTTTGAGGTAATGTATACCTAATTGTATTATTTTATATAAATTTTTGCCCCAACCTAACTTTTAATTTTTAAGAAGTGAAATAGTGCTTATGAAGTTTTAATAGAATAATAAATTCAATGAGATCTAATCGCACAACGTCATTTTTTGTGCTTAGTAATAATCTACTTCAATTCACTTACAAAAACGTTTTTGTTTACTTTATGGTCGGAATCAAACAGGTACTCAAAAGTGTAATAAAACAGACGTCTTCAGACAAAAGGAAGTATACAATTATGGGGTGGCGATTTTAAGGAAAATTTTTACTATTTCAAGATAACTGCATAAGTTTTAGGATTTTTATAAATTTTAAACTTTCTATCAAATCTACACGTTATATTAGCGTGTATGGAGCTGAAAATCCAAGTTAAAACAGTTTGGTATTAAAAACTATACTACGTGAACATTATGGCATTTTGTTAAAAAGGGGTTTACCGTCTGCATAGATGAGGTGTGTCAGAATGTGCTGTCAAAATTTGGCGACTGTGGGACGAACGCTTCGTCAATTATTGCTGATATCAGAATCGTCTTTTTTGACTCCAGTGCTGTCTACATACTTTCCTACACAAGTTCGATTTCTTACAAATTTTCTCGATTTCTTCCTATTATACTTAATTACCAACAAACATGAATAAAAATGAATACTATAGGGTTGTGTTTCGCGCAATTTATATCTTGGAACCAGTAAAATATTTTCCCTGTATCATTGTATTTACTAAATAATTTAGAATTAATTAAATAATTAAAAAAAATCAGAGTATAAACAGTTAATGAGAAATGAATAATTTAAATCCGCTCCTGGTTCTGTTCGATACATTTTTAACAACAGCATTTTTGTCATTTTTGCACATAAATTGATATTATCAAAGGATGCGTAATAAAAATGGGAACAAATATACAACCCCAGCAATTTTCATGTGCATGATACCATCAGGTAATTGTAATCAACGAATTGTTTAGTTGACGATGTAGATTTTGTTTTTACGGTTTTGACACTATTTTCTCTCTCATTTTTATTTAAAACTTGTGTATTCTATTACTTTGTTTACGTAAAACGAGTATAAGGACTTTTTCTCCCATTGATTTACATTACCTATACTTAAAACCAGGAGGTTTTGATTTTTTGTTATTGACACGTGGTAATTAAATTGGACAAGTAAAAATTAATTGTATAATAGACCGTGACCGTAAAATTCGAGGAGAATTAACGTCAAGGACTCAAGGCGTCTCTGGGAAATTCAGGTTAGCTGCTGCGTTTTGAATAATTTTTCCATAAAAGTGCCTAATTGGTTCTTAGAAGCTGTGGCAACTTGCGAAGTGGTCAAAAAGCAAAGTAGTAAAACGAAATATTCTGGTACTAACACGAGACCAGTCGCGTTTTGAGCATCATTTTTTAAGTCTGAATAAATATTTAGCATATAAACATCTAAAGAAGTAGTTTACAGCTTCTCAGGTCACTTAATTACATAACATGGGCGTTACATCATTCTCACAACCGTTATTAAATTTGCATGAGCTTTCGACGAAAGAATAAAAAATTGTGAAGCAGTCGCTTAATTATGCACCTATAAAATTTGAAGACTGTTTTATTCGTTAAAGGAATGACGAATATCAAGAGTTGATATAAAAAAAACACTATACTTATCGGCAATACGGATATGTATTATCTTGAAGATCAATTCCAAATTAATCATAGCAAAGTAAAACTTGGTACATTGTTTAAAGTCAGTCTAAAAGCTAGTTAATAGAACTACCACTAACGACAAAAAAGAGGGCAATTCTTTTTTGTCATGTATGATGTTTGCCAGGTGGCTATAGACATCTATTTAAATATTCAGATCTCTTTTAGCAGTAATATTTTGTTTGTATATTTAGAATCACGAATAACATTACAAACTTTTGTTTCAGAATGTTAATAATAACTATTTGAGGTCGTTTTAAAATTGAATAACGTAAGATCTGTAATAATACCTAATTATTATGCAAAAATTACATTTTCTTAATTTAAAAAAGAAATGCCAAATAAGTTTTATTTCTCAAATTGTCTTAATTCCTGAGACCTGAAAGTCTAAAGAAAAACAAAAACACTTTAGCCGGAGTCTTTTACATGAAGTGCATAATTTTTCACACACAATTGCAAATTTTATACAGCAGTACTGGACGAATTATTAATATTCTTCAAGAAAGTATCTAGTACAAATGGAAAGGTACTTTTTGCACAAGTATTTTGATTTTTATGTCCCGGGCATTATTTTACTCAGATAAAAACAAAAAGGTTTTGCTGTAAAACGTGAAAGAATTGCTTACTTAACAAATAACAAAACATAATAGTAATAGTAATAGAAGCTGAATTACTCAAAAAAGAAAATATTTGCTTAAATCGTTCGACTAATGGCATCACGCTTTTAGATCTAAAATTCGTTAGTATGAGCTTATTTTCAATTTCAAACTTGCACATTTATTTCATCATTAAACTAATATATTATGAAGATACAGAAAATAAAACTGCTATAGAAGAATATGAACCTGGTCATTCGTAATAATTTGTACTTTGGGTTTAAATTAAACTAAATATGTTAGTGCTGCAAATAGTCAAGAATATTTAGTAGAATTTTATAAACTCTGATTAATGTAATGGTAGGGCTGAGATTAGCAATTATTGTCTCTTGATTGGCGTTTTTTATTTTACCGCTGTAAAATATTAAGTTTATAATAATAAGAGATCTGTAAAAGTAAAGCATACTACATTTCCAATATTATTAATAACACTGTGTAAAAATGTATGTGTGTAGGTTATGTGCTAGACTAACCTTGTTAGAAAAAAAATCTTTTGTGCCATTAGTAAAAACTGCATTAAAATAACCATCGTAGTAATCTTGTTGTGGGTGTATTTTACTTACTTGAATATTTACGTAAATCGATAATTATTTGCATTTGTTTGCATGTCGTCAAACAATCGTTGCTGCTATTTTTGTTTTGTTTTAATTTTTATTTTAAATATATTAATTCATTCAATTATTATAAAAATGTTTTATATAAGGGCACTGTAAATATTTTTTCTGTTTATTCATATATAAATAATCAAGCATCGTCGAAGTATAAAGAACCTCCATCATCAATTGTTCGGTATCATGTGATACCAATCAGTTTGAAGCCCCGTTTTTTCTTTGCTTTATTCGTGGTTGGAAGTACTTAAAAACTGCATTTTGTAACAAAGTACTCTGATAAACAGTGTCAAATTAATACTTGTCTCAAGGCATAACAGATCATACCTAAATTTCCAGTTGCTCTAATAAAAGTCGATCATGTTAAATTATCTTATTTAAAATAACTTCGAAGAGCTTTCACAATGTGCACAAGATAGAAACATGAACGTAGTTGCCACATTTGTCAAAAGGGCACACGAGAATCGCTTTTACAATCTTGAGCTGCTTTTAAAAGTATCACGAATTCCTTTATTTATATGGTACTGGTCAACAGGTCGACTATTTCTGGATGAATCCGTTTTAATAGGTCGACACTGGTGCAGTAGTATGCCTGTGTTTGCTTTTGTTTTTAAAACCTTAAAACATTAAAAACTAGTACTTTGACTCTTCCTGCTGCTAACCAGTGGGCAAACAAACTTTTAAATGAACTCTAAGAAACTTCTAAAGAAGTTTGAGTGTTAAAATATGGTATTGCTAATTATCGCAGAATTATCGCGATTAAAACACATCGTCATACTGAGAAAATATAATAGGACATCGACTCTTGTCAACCTGTTGAGTTTCATCGCCAAAAACGATCCGACATACTTATAGACCGATGGACGCTTGTTGTTTCCTCCACAGCTCATAGTTCATCCACTCTTCCTCAGGGTAGGGTACGGACGCATCGCTTCCTTCCAATCTCGTGTTGAATGACGACCACAGACGCCCGGCGTCCACCAGCTGTCGAACAGCTACGGTGAAAGTCCTCTTTTTGCATTCTGCTGGTTCCGAGTCCGTGACTACAGTGTGTTTTACGATATCTGTTCCTCGGTATGCGGGTTAAGTGTTGAAAAGMGGGTGAAAAGACGAGAAATATAGGACTCTGGGAWAATGGCACCCAATGGAACGGTTAGTTGTTTCTTTTTTAAGTTTTATGGGGGTGATACTTGATTCTACTCAAAAAAGACGCATGCGTTCATGAGTTGCTAGTATTTCTTAAGTATTTTTGGGGATACTGTGTACAGAATTTTACTCAGACTTGTTCACTTCTTCACTTAATTCTATTTTATTATAATTTTAATAGGGTTGTCTGAAATACCTTTGATTTTTACATAATTTACAAAATTTTAACATCTGCTTTTTATTTTGTTTCGTGGATCATGCCCCATGTCAATAATGATGCGTTATCATTTGCCTCGATATAAATTTTATTCGCGCCTTGCTAAAGAATTATATTCCTGACATCTAAATGTTGTTTGGGATCTTTTAGGTTCATATGTTTGCGAAATAGAGTTGTATTGATCATTATAAAATTGAACAAATAATAATAATAATAATAAATCACCTTATAATAATTAATGAATCGACAGTTCCAAAACCTATTAATTTTGTGGCATTATAATGACACTTCATGCGTTTAACAGCAGTAGCTAACGGAATGCTTGAAGTACGATAAACTTGATTAAAATGTTATATTTTTGGGCGAAATACAATATCTACGAAATGTTCAACTTATTTGTACATTTAACTTTTTTATTTTCTTGTACAATAACGCATAAGTCAATAAGATTGTATGCAGATGTATTGCAATGTTGTATTTTTAATATGTCAGGTTTTGCTAACTTTAGCATTACTTCAGAATGGGCTGAGCACTTGATGAACATCAACAAATCCCAAAAATAGCAAAAACGCGACTGATAGATTGATATCGATAGACATCCGCAGATGGCAGCATCTGTAGATCCCGATCTGTTTCACTCGATTCTACAGATGATAACTTTTTTTCTATTGATACTAGTCGACGTTTTTGCTATTTTCTTAATTCAAGATATATAACAAGGGTTTACTGCAATCGGAAAGAACATAAAGTATCAACCGGTTTAATCCACATTACTCTCTCGAACATTTTTTGAGGTGTCACATAGATGTGTCAGATTGTAAACCGACTTTATAGTTTATACATTTGCAGGTTTACTTAACTAAAAATAAAAAATGATGATGTCATATCCTCATCATGTTAACAGACTTCTCTGTTTCAATCGTCTCAAAATAGAGTTCTTTTTAAATGTTAAGCTTAACTTTTATTACGTCTTACGCTACTGTAAAATAACATTGTAACTTAGAGTTCAAAGTCAGTCCACACGTTTTCAATTCGTAGAAAATCCAAAGGGCACCTGAAAAAGCATTGGACAAGAAGCTCTCTAATTACTTTACTGGAATACGTCTTCGCACCTACTTCTTTAAATGAATCAAATTCTTAATATGCAGAGGAACATAATGAACTGAAAGGGATGAATTTTTAGACAGCGTTTCTAGTTTGTTCTTGTAAAAAAACACTAACCATTACAAAATTTCCACATATTATAATAATAATAATTAGACATTTAGATGTTATTCGTAACCATGTTACTTAGCTGCTAGACAAACAACAGAAACAACTTTTTTGGCCACGCATTAGTGTATATTATTTTCTTCTATTGCATTTTATAACTCCACTCCCACGTTATTTGAAAGCCTACATGACCCTCATATTTTTATTAAATTTGTTTTGCATTGCTTTAGCAAATAAGACGTTTTTGTTTGCTATATGTACATATTTGACGTCAATCTCTAATTAAATACCATAGAGGTACAAATATGAATATAATCACTTCTACAATACACTACGAGCATAAAATCTATCAACAGTACTTTCGTAAAGGCAACAGTAATTATAGACTGAAACAGCATATTCAATACAAAATATTCAATAGACTGCACTCTAGGAAGGTTTAAATATAAACTGTAATATAACTTTATTTTTTTAATTTAACTATAATAAGAGGGATTTATAATGCCACTTTTGTAGAATGTTTTTGGTTTGAAGTTTCAAGAACTGAAAACACATGGTAATAAATCCGAACTATAAGTGAAGTCTTTGTGAAACATCACTTGATTTGGAACTCTGCTCTGTCATTTTGACTAAATAAAAATAACGAATTGGAGGTACACTTCCAAAAAAAAAGAAGTTAGATTCTCGTGCAGGTAATAATACTAATTATCTCATTTTCTTTGTATCGTTTACTGAACTGCCTGGAGCTAACAACGTTTGATGGCTGGTATTAAACACACGTCTATAATCAGTCTCTTACATGCTGATATTATTATTATTTTTCTAGGGTTCATATAATATTTATACTATGTGCCATGAAATGATGTGTTGCCCATTCATGTTTTGTAGGTCAAGTGATGCTACCGTATTGTAACTGTTGTTTAAAACAGCTAGTTACGAATACATGAATTCATAGCCAAAAGTATTTGAACAAACTGTACTTCAAATGTATTCTCGAGCATTGTATTCAGCTAAGCAATTCTAATCGGATTTCATTTTAATAGCGTAACGGCGTGATAAACAACCAACGCATTACGAGGTATAAAAAGTTACATTGTACTTGAACCCGTGTAGCGAAATCGGTTTTTTTTAGCGATTGCCTTGGCAGGTTCTTTTCCAGTACATGTATTTGTTTCATGTTATCTTTCTGCTGGTTGATTTGTTCTTGTATTTTTAGCTTTGTTTTGATATACCCGAGTAGAAAATACGCACTTTAAACACCCATTATCTAGGAAGCGTGGTACCTACATTTTCTTAATAATATCGGAACAGTTACACATTTGATTTTTGAATACATGTAAGGAAAAAGCACATATGTGTTGGATGGTTCGTGGTTCTTTTACCTCAGTAATATTTATATTAAAATTTTGTTTCTGCACCGTATTCTGTACTTAAATTGAATGACATATTATTTACAAGGACAAAGTGAGGTAGATATACACTTGGTCATTAAGCAGGTTGCAAAGTTATCGACATTGACTCTTTTTGATGGAAACCCATAAAAAAACGTAAAACCTGTTTGTAATGTAGCTCCAAACCTATTCCTGCGCCCAGTACTTATGCGTCCAGTATCATTTTCGTTGACGTTTGTATAAAACAATTACAACTAATTAAGCTAGTTTTTGTAATGCTAGTTAATACGTAGCATAATATGTCATACTTACATCATTGCCTGTACCTGTACAAAAAAAAAGAACAAATGTAAACTGATTGCTTCTACAACGCTGCAAGAAAAGTTTGGCCCTTCAGTTAGGGTAGTTTCTCTCAAAACAATTTACCATTTCTTAAGAAAAGTTTCATGGGATCAAATTAGCGAAGGAATGAGAAGTAACCATAATTCACAATGTTACAGAGTTTTCAAAACGTCTTACGACATCAACGCTGTTTTAATATTTTTGAGAATTCTATATGCACTGTACAACTGTAATTACTACCTTCTCCTTTACTTTTATAACTACCAAAAAGCTATATTCTATTTAAGTTATGGAGCTTACGAATTAATTTTTAACTAATAAAGGTAAACCTATTTCGTAAGTTTCTATTGGCGAGAATAATGTTATCGTTTGAATAATTACTGATGAAATCAACGGGGTGCAAGAATTTTAGGTCTTTTATCAATATCTTAGAATACAAAGCAAATGATTATAGTTTCTGATTTCTCAACATATTTTTTTCTCGACTGGGAATTACCCATCAAATTTTCCAAGCAGCGAACTACAATCAATCCTATTCAACAAATTATACAACATTTTGATCACAGCACAAATACGACGAGTTACCAGTGAAGTGAACTCGAAACTGTCCAACAAATAAATTTAAGTAGCTTCCTCTGGACAGATTCGAGCTGAACAATATGCGTCTTGTATATGGGAAACAAGATCAAAAGTGGATATTCGAACTTAAAGCGAATAAGAGTAAAATATAATGTTTGCAAGGTACCTAATCGTCTAAACTTTCTGCAGTTCCTATACATAAATCTATAGGATTTGTAAGGATAGTGTTCAATATGTGACTGCAAAAATAAACTTGTAGTCAAAAATTACACCGAGGTCCCTGAACTCATCTGCCCTGTTCAAAACAATACCATTAACATTATATTGGTAGTTAAATATATTGTGTTTTCTGGAGAAAGAGAATCATGGATTTTTTAAGCGATTAGTAAAACAACATGTATTTAGATAATTAAGATCATTTTGGAGAAGTTATAGTATTGAATAGTTTAAGAGCATCAGCAAAGATGTGGTTCAGACTTTTAAGTGAGTCAGGAAGATTAGAATTAATTATATAAGAAACAGAAGAGGTCCCGGATTTGATTTCTGAGGGACTCCGGAAGTAGGGAAGAAAGGAATAGTAGTTCTATATAGTAGTAAAGACGTCAAATTACCATTACTTTACGTAGATGAATAGAAACTAATTGCAGTTTATTACTTTTAGATACGTTGTACCAACTTTGTCGCTACAACTGGGTAATTACATATGCGAAAATAATTGTGAAGCAATAATTGCGAAGTAAGCTGATCTCAAATGAGGCTGTAATTTAAATATGCAAATAAATAACGAAAGATTTATGCTTTTACAAGCTAATAACAATAGACAGTCTGGCCTTCATTGCTTGCTTAATTTTTTGTGCCATCCTACAACTTGAACTTTGTGCGTATGAAATTTCCCAAACGAAATTGAATCCAAAAGCGTTTTGTAAAATGAATGACAAGGAAGGTCATTCCGTTTTGTTTTGTTACCATGCCTCACGACATACCTCTCAATTTCATAGAAGTAAACCTAATCAAGCGATGTCTTAAACACCCGCTCCTACGCTTTGCACTTTCTACTTTGAATTTATACAGAACACATAATTAGCCGACAAGCATTGCTGGTATTACTTCCTGAAAGTTAATGATCGATTACGTTACGTCAAAAGTCAATGCGACACAATTTACTGTAAACTAGGCATAGTTAACTGCAAAGTCTAATTCGTACAAGTTGAATTTAGCTTGTCCATCTTGCTGCTTCTTCTGAAATTCATACTTATGTGTTGTATAATGCTTATTTGCGTTATGCAATACATAAATCCAAGCGAGGAAGGTATGTCGAAGTCATTTGCACTTCCACGACGAGTTTCTCTTTTCTAAACGGAAGCTGAAAGAAATTTTATTGATATTAATGCTATGTTTCGTTCATTACTTCCAGTTAATCACTTTGTGGAATAGTGATTACCATAGCACAGGTACACACTGCGGTACTAATAAATATGAAATGTATATATATCGGTTTCAAATAAAAGAACCGCTGTAGCGCAATTCCAAACATAACGTTTATGAAAATGATTGTTTTAGTAATAGTAAAGATTTGAATATCAGTTTCATTATATTTAAACGGTTATACTTAGTCGCAACTAACTGTAATTTGTGTTTTTGACATCATTTCCAAAGACTAAAGATGCAATTTATAATAATTTAGGTTGCTATAAATTCCGAAAAATTCCCTTTCTTCTGTTCACTATTGAGTAGCATATAATACTTAGGTTGAATTTTGACACCATTTTTACACATTTTAATACTGGTAAACAAATTTTAGAACAATATATGAATGCAACAAAAAAGACATGAAATGGGTCTAGTTAAATTTTTTAAATAGCTCCAAAGTTCCCTAGATATCAGAACCTGTATAGGTACTTAGAAGAATCCATACATACGAGTAGAAATAATATCAAACTACATAACAATAAAGATATGAGCATATCCATACTAAAGAAGGAAACATTTGAGCTATGAGCTTAAAGATTGTTTCAGGAATACCGGATAGATAAAAGTAAAATGTACTTACTATGTGTGTGAAACTGTCAAATCGTGTAGTACATATACGCCGTGCTATTATTAACAGCGAAATAAAATGCAACAACTTTTCAGTTATTTTTTTTTAAATTAAAATACCCAATACTATGCAATCTTCATTTTAATAATGGCAATCTTCTGCGACTAGTGGAATCTTGTACCTTTTAGTTTCTTGCAGACTGCAGTTTGATACAAATTATAGTTTTATAAATTGTTAAAAGGTCGGATGGGTGAATTTAAAAAGCCATGACATTTTTGTTATTCTAAAAAGCTCAAAACATTCTATTATTTCAAACAGAAATAAAAATATTTTGACGTGAAATAGCATTTTGTGCCTTTCAATTCTGAAAGCTCGCTGTACTATCAAATGCGAAATTAAAGTTCCTTTCATGTGATATTGCATTGTTAATAGTTCCAACTGATAGTTTTTAAGTTATTTCATAGAATACAGCCTATTACAATTTAAAAGAAATCACAGTAGTGTTCCTAGTCAATTTTCTTTTGTTTCTTACCAAGATTTATTATTTTCTCGACTTTCGTTATCATTTTTGTGTTGGCAAATCTACTGTCAATCACTGAATTAGTCGATATAATTTATTTTTGTTATTATTTAAGCAGTTTTCAGCTATAACACATCTCCAAAAACTAGCTTTCCGACAACTGCTGAAGTGTTTTTTTTTAACTCAGGAAAAGATGTGATACATCAGTGAATAATTAGAAGAAGTATCTAATAATGACAAAAAAATGGCCATTGAGTTCAGGAATGGAATGCCGAAATAGAAGTGTAAGCAAAATTCAGTTCTACACAGCATCAGCAAAACATCAGAACTTTTATAAATACCATCCGTGTCGAACTTAGCGTCATTAATAATGAACTTATTTTGACTCACAAAGCAGATTGGTGTTTACTCAGTTGATTCAAAGAAAGTATCGAGAAAACTAAACAACAAATTACCCATTTGTTTATTATTTACTGATGGAGCTAAACAATCATAATTATTATTATCAAAAGGATGAAAATTCTTTTCATTTTCGAATAATAGGTTACCAACGCAGAAAGTAACGAATCGTTTATTAAAGAATTAAAGAATAGTTTTGATCGTATCTTCTAAACAACACAGCATTCAATTGTTTTGGTACTAATTCTTCTTTTAGGCTTTTATAGGTCTTCTCCAGAGTTTTGCATTTTTTGAGAGTTGGGCTCGATATTTTCAGAAGGAAATTTTTTAACATGCTAGGAAACGTAGTGTTGCATTTTCATCAATACACTTTATCTCCAAATTTCACTTAATCAAAGGCACACACAAAGAAAATATAAATACAAGGGCATACTAACATGATAATATAAAATTATAATGAAAGGTAGGGTGTTTTGTTTTAAGTATTGCGTCCATATTCGAAAATTGAACATTCTATTCGGTCGTACTACACAAAAATCCCAAAGTTTTTGTATAAATCAATTTCCTGTATTTGTGTTGTGGAGTTATGGAAAATACTTTCAACTAGACCACCTTGTATATATCCAAGTTCATTGATCAGTTACACCATTACAGATTCTATTCAAATTAAAATGGAACAAACTGAAAAATCAAGTTGTACAGGTTGGTACATTAAAACTTGTTTTGCACTGAGCATCTCGAATAAAAAACTCGTCTTAACAGAGTCAATTTATGGTCAAGTATACCATAGTTCGGTGTTCTTCGAAGTAAATACAGCAACGTACTGGAAGAACCTGCTTTAGATTTTTTCATGCCTGTCTTAAATAAAGCAATATGGAGACCTTGCGTTACAACCGTACTCAAATACTGAGGTTGTGAAACTAGTATAACAACGCACAGATACGAAAAAAAGGTTTTCATGAAATTACTTATAACTTTATTAAAAAGTTAAGTTATGTTACTCTAACAAAAAGGTTGTTTCTTATAACTATTGCTGCGGTTCTTTTCATATTGCTCTCTTGTCGAAGATACATGTTGTCCTTGATGTTTCTTGCGATTATGAAAGCCACGGGCTTTCAGTCACGTACCAAACCAGGAAGATGGTGAGGAAACCGTGGACCAACCACACGCGAAGCACGTATCAATCATACGTAAAACTGTTTATGGGAAGCGGCATCTGTTTAGATGCAATCTTCTTCAATTGAAGTGCCATTTTGGTCAAGGACCGTGATTGTTTCGACCTCTTGCGAATCGCATGTGGGTAATTTGAAACGTTGGCGTTTAAAATTACAAACGGTACATCCACACCTTGAATGATGACATGATGGGATATAAAAGTTGGAGATTACCTTTACAGACCGAGCTTCAGACAGGATGATCTGCTCCGGCATATTGCAATGACTTCGTTTTATTGAATATATTATACATGCGGTCGACGAAAATAAGTTCGGTATTATTTGAAAGTTTTGTTTCCTTTTCCTATGATTTCTATTTTTTCCTAATTTCGTTCTCTAACAGAATTCCTGCAGTTTATAGCAGGGTTGTCATCCAAATTCTTCCTAATTTCAGAAAGATGCTTGTAACCGAATAAAATTATTTTACGACAGTTATTTGTTTTTGGACATTCAAAACTAAAATTAAGTGTAAATGAACCTACAAATTTGCAGGATGTCCTAGAAATACACCGATAACGTTTAATAGGTGCTGGAAAACGCGATCTTTTTTCGAATAAGAAAATAATTAAAAACAGGGTGCTAGTTAAATTCCAAAAAACGATTTTTTAAAATTATTCCTGCACTATAAAAAATATCGACTACAAATTTGGTGGGAATCATTACAATATAAATTATAATAAAAACAAGCAACCTGGAGTTTTTTAAACCACCAGTGACGTGAGCTCCGTAATGCAGACCTGCGTTTTTTTAATAGAACTTTTAGGCTCGTGGATTTTTACACAAAACTAAAACAGTTTTACAATCTCCCATCATTCTAAAGAAAACATGTCTCTTTGACGTTTTCCGTAAAACGACTCACTAGTCCCTGAAAGTTGATGTTTTTATTTCATGCCTTTCTGTAGTTATCTTAATTGAGTCAAACGAGGTACTAGCAAAAATACTCTTAATCTCTTTCAGTCCTCCAGGTTAGGTCATGTAAAGGCAATTCACAGGATTTTTTTTTGTTTAGCAAGAAAACTGTTTTCGATGCTAAGCCCTCTGCACTAAAATATTATCGTTGATACGCCTATCAACTAATTTCTATGATACAATGCGTTAATGAGAAATGGTGTTAAACTGATTGGCCTGTTGTTGATTTAACCTGTGTGTGGGTATAAAGGTTACCTTATTACCTTTGTTTCAGCCAGGCAGGTACCACCAGTTAATTGAATACTAAAACATCAATTACTTATTCTCCTGATTTATCAGTACTTCATTTCAGTAAAGAAGAGTTAGAAAAAGTTTATCCCCATAATAGAGTAGTCATTAGACTATACACCTCGTAAAAAATAAGCAGAAACAGGACCTTGAAATCTCACCAGCGGGTTCTTTTGTTTGTATCGTGTATTTGCTTTTCATCTAGTTGTTTGACTAAAAATTTTTGTCTAAAGACTTACGTCAATATCGGTCCCCATGCCTTAATTCTTACAACTTGTTTTGAGAGTCAAGTATTTACAGAGTGTTTAAATTCATCAAGGTGAAAGAAAATCATTCTTAATGTTGACATATTTTTGATTGAAAACAATCAATTTTAATATTTTTTAACCAACAGTATAGTAAATAATAGAATAATTGTTTAGTTATTAAAGATACGTTTTTTGGGTTTTTCCCTGATCGAATAACTCCTTAAAATTAGTTACCTTGTGGAATATCTTCAAGCCCGTAGTTAGGTATCTTTAACTAATGAAAGAAACTTTCAAATATACCTAGTGTTATTATTTTCTTTCATAATATTCTTGTAACTTTTAATCAAGTTTAGTACTTAAAGCGCACACTTAATTTTTCTAGTGCAGAGTGCAGATTAATCTGCAAATGTCTTTCTAATTATTTTTAGAGAAGCATTTTAAGATAGTATCCAGTCAGAATTATTATACAATCAAAATTGCCACTGCCTTCCAATAAAACACATCCGATTTTTTTTGTCTCATCTGTTGCTATAAAAAGTTGGTGCAAAAATTTCGAATAAGAATAAGAAATTAATTCTGTAGATGGCTGTTATCAGACGTTAACAGTGGTCATATTTCTTTCGCTATATCAATATGATGATATTCAATACTTCAATTCATGGTGAAGGGATACGCTATCTCCTTTATCTTTATGTATTAGTTTACATTTCGCAATGGAAATGGGCAAATTTTTCATCAAGATGTTGTTTACCTGTAAATTGTATTTATATCTCAAAGAAAATTAAAAGAATGCGGCAAAAGATTTATTATTTCCCCAATAATCTTTGGTTGGCTTCTGTTTCTAAACTAGACAAAGATTACAATCATACCATTATAGAAAAGAAAACAACAATAACTGGCATAATGTTTTTTTTTCTGTTTATCGAAAGTCTTGCTGACTTTATTAATTTCTTCAAGTAACTTCGCCCATAGGGCTCTCAAAATAGCTTCAAAAATCCATTTTGTTCCTCTGGTAATAATCGTCTCACTTTTATCTTGTGCGAAGTTCCAAAATAGTTTAATAAACGATTTACGGTTTTTATATTGAAATTATTATTGTCTTTATTAGAAAACTGCAGATGGAGGCAAAGCTTAGTCAACAATTTCCAGGAAAGAAAATCGAGGTTGCTCTTCCACGTAACCCCTAGTAAATAACAATAATAAATAAATATATACAAAATTAAATAGCCCAAAATCATGGAAACTCAAGCACACGCCAGCAATCAACAGAAAAAAATACGTAATAAACGTTTTTAACGCCTATTACTTTGGCTATAAAACAAATACTCATTTAACTTCTTTTGAAAGCAAGAAGTAGGACACTTTAATACATTGAGGCAAAGAGTTATAAAATAAAACTTTTTGGTCGAAAACGTACCTTATTATACAGGTATGTACCACATACACAGTCGCAGCAATCGTGTTTTAACACCACCAGACTATATATATTAATATATGTATTTGCTTCATATATGCTTACAAATGTGCCAATTTTTGGTAAATAAGAATTAGCGTTTAATAATCATTTTGCAAAACTTTCGACAATTGAGTATTAAATCGAAGAGCAGAATGAGTGTACACACCCAAATCTTTTGTAAGATTAGTAAAAGGAGCTACATTTCCATTTATTGTAATGTGGAATTAATCATTTTCAAGCCAAAAGAATTATAAATTTGAGTATGATCATCAACAGATCCAAAGTGAGAACTGTATATGATAAATAATATAGGTAAAATAGAACCATGTGGTATGGTACTCTTCTGCCAGTCTATCTAACATCGGAAACTTTTCCACTGCACATCACGACTTGTGAATGTTTGTCTAAATAACTTGCAAACAGTATATAAGGAACTAAGTGAAAACAGCGTTTAATGCTTAAAGAAGCAGCCAACTCAGAAAGGGCATTCGTGTGATACCTTTTAAAAAGCAAAAATCTAGAAGAGCTTAAAGAATAAAGAACTCATTGCTAATAAATAAGTATAGCAGTGTATAATATTGCTAATTCATGAAATCTTGAACGCTAATAACACTAATTACTAAAGGAAATCCCAGTACTAAAATGGAAGGCTTTCTAAGAAGATTTTTGACGTCTAGCAAACGAAATTCTGCCAGTAACAAAAACTGAAAAAATAATGCAACATATCAGTGAGTATAAATACACAGTCTACACATTCTAATGGAACTTTATCACAACTTTTTTTTCCTTAATGTTTCATGTCAGGTATCGCTCTGCGTTAATGCGAACCAGTACCTGTACAAATCCAAGAAAAGGGTATGAAAATAGCGTCCCCGTGCATGCAGGTATGCCTGTTATTTATAATGCTGTATGCAAATCATGAGGGCACAGGTTCGTTGAACTGAAAATACAATCGATGTTATCGTTTCATCTTTCGAGCAGTAATGGACCTCATTAATACGCTATATTTACCTAAATTTCTTTTGTCTCGATAATAATTACCTAAACCCCAATGTGACGCATCACATTCGTTTAGAACAAATTGAAATAATATGTTAATCGTGGTCATTTATATTTTACAGGTTTAAAGCTCGCAAATCTTTTTTGCGTTGGGCAATTTTTAAGAGCAACTGAATGTCTAAAAAATAAATAAACAAAAACTAAATAAGTAAGTAGTAAGATATTTTGTTATAGATGTATAAATCGTAGGCACATAAATATTTAAATACATTTCAGGTTACATCTTAACTACGCTCCTGTTATATTTTTATAATTCAGTTTTCATTCCTTTCGCATTTGATCTAACCGCGTCCAGTTTTGCATATTATAATTTAATAATTTAATACAGTGGTATTTATCTACGTGATTCATGCACTGTGTATCTGCAAGTGTCCATTCTACAACAGTCTAATCTATTTGCATTCTAATTGCTTACTTTGTGGAATAAAACAAAGCAGTTACGTAGTAATGATGTTTATTTATTTTCTGTTTAATGTTCTGATCTTCAAACTTGCACTGGTTCAAAATACTGTTCAACGTTTTTGTCGGTTATTTTATCTAACGTTTATACATTTATAGTATCAATTGTATCTTTGATAACACAAAGCTCAGGTTTATTTAAATGAAGATGAAGACTAGGCATTAACTATCTTTGCCATCTAAAACACTGCACTACGACAATATTGCTTCAATTTTCAGTTTCTTCTTAGCCTGTCAACTTTGTTTTATATAACTATTGTTTTTAGTGCTTTAATTTCCCTTCTATATTTTTGCTTCAAGGATTACACAATGAATTTATAAAGATAAGAGTATTTAATGCTCAAACAATGGATGTATTTGTTCGTTTACGTAGATAATATCAATGGTTTTAGGCTTAGAAAATTGCTAGGTGAGAGAAGTAAACATTTGTATTCATGAAGATGATTATTTATTTAAATGAAATTCGCATGCTGTAAATAGTGACATGAGAAAAACTAATTCATACTAATAATACAATGTAAGAAAAGAATTAAAGCAGATATTTAATTTTCTGTTTACAAGCAAGTAAGTATTTCTACTACACCAATGCCCTCAATTTCCAATATATCACGATATTAATTAGTACATATACTTTCCCTCTTCGTGTTCACTCATATCTCACAATCTATAAGTAATGAAAGCCTTTCATAGTTATTCACTTGGGTATAATTTATATACACTCCATTCTTTCCTGTACTTACTCACACGCAATGGATTATTTTTGTTATTAACTAGGTCATTAGCTCTTCTGATTGTCACGTAACCTAATGACAAGTTCCATAAAAGATGAATCCTTAAACCTGTTTTCTCGGCCAGTGTCTAGCGAAACTATTATAAAAGTGTTGGAAAAGCTTTAGAATAAATTTATCAGCTAACCTTCAATGCGTAATGTTTGTTAGCTAGGTACTTATATTTCAAAACTTTCGGCAATGCAATTACGTAAAAAGAAATTTAAATATTCTCCGTTGCGTTAGGATCTCCGTTTTTAGTCTGCTTGTAACTTACGACTTATATCCATTGTAAAAAAATAGGTAGAGTATGAATTAATTTCGAATACAGCGAGTGTATAAAAGCTTGTTTACATAACACATCCTGCTTCAGAAGATAGTTTTGCGTAAACCTCTGTACTTACATATATGTGCGGCGTATAGAAAGTATCCATTTATAAATAACTAGGTAAAATAAAAAACTACGACCTCGTTTCTGCGCATAATACAACTTGTTGATTTTATGTATAGGAACTGTATAATAACAGCGCAAAAGCTTTTTTAGTAAGTACACTTTAACCAGTGGTCAGGTATTTTATTTGACATAAATTTATGCTAGGCTTAATAAGGTGTTGTAATGTTTAGTTGGCATTTAGCACTACATAAGTTCAAGCAATACGTCAGAAATGCGATGACCTTCATTGAAGGAAATTGATAGTTATATTACTTATTATAGAGAATGAATTTATTGCCCTAGTCATACTTAGATTACTTCAAGTACTTATTACTAATTTTTATTTAAAAGCAAATGTAATAAATTATCACTGATCTTATCAATTGTAAAAGAGAAACATATTTTGTAGAAAACATTAACTTTATTTAAATAAGTTTAATTAGATTGCTAAAACCAATAAAGCTTGCCACGTGTTTCTTTAATAGCAGTTTACCGTAAATCATAACATATTTGAAGTAATTATCGTTTATTATACAAAATGCAGCTGTAATATAGTAAATTGGTGTATTACAAAGTAACAAACTAAACTCAAAGATAAATTGACAGTTCGCTCATTACAAATTTCTGTAGATGTGAGCTCTGAATTACTCTCTCAAACTTGATGGACTGTTGCTGTACATCATGATTACTATAAGAACTTAGTGAATATCGATTTGATTATTTATTGTATCACCAAATACAAAATACGGAAGAAGCCACTAATAAAAAAACCTAGACGGTATACCATTAGTCTACATTTTTATCCTGAGCACCTATGCTTTATTATAATAATAATTTAATAATCGCTTTGATCCCTCCACAAATCTGCTAACATTTACTAAACAAATACTACAATAAACATTTTGGAACGGTATGTAATGAAACAAGTTCTAATTATTTACGTCCCTTAACCATCCTTACATAATTATCTACTCTATTAAAGGCAAATGTAAGAATTAATTTACTCACCTTTAACGTAGTAGTTTTATTCCAACAGTGCTAATTAACATCTGAATAAGTAGGTATAGGTACGTAAATTCATTCTCAACAACTTTAACTAACATTTACTTAATCGAAATTAATTAAACATTCGCTTTTGTGATTCGGTAATATTATTATCTAATTCGTCAGTGAGACTGACGAAAAATTTATTATTTTTTTATGATTTAGACTATTCGTCAGTTCATAAAAAATGTATAGTTGTTTTTATTTACCAGTAATACTATCACACTTGGCAACACAGCTGGCAATTGTCAGGGAATCCCCTCGTGCACAGGGGGTATCAACGCCATCTAGTATTAAGTTTAAAACAAGGTTGCCAAACGTCCCGGATATAGCGGGAGAGTCCTTCATTCTAGCCCTGAATATCACGCAACTGCACTTAATATTCAAAAGGTGATATATGGATATATGATGGTTAAAACAAGTTAATTTTGACATTATTTTTGACGAATTTATTTACCCGAAAGAATTATTATTTTTAACTGGCTGTTCTCAGAATATAATGAAAATTATTAGTTATATGTTTATATAAGAAGTAAAGGCTGCATTAGATATCATAAAGAGAATGTAAGTAAAAAAATGGTGAATACTGCAATTTCTATTTTACTTTACAATTAACAGTTAAAATTGCCACCACCAGTTCTGTAATTAGACTTGCTATTTGTGAGATACATATGCGCGAGAAATTAAAATTAGTTTAAAACAAATTGTTTAAACAATAGGTATGTTGCCGGACCTCTCTAGATGTTTCGATTTTATGTTATTTACCACACTAGAAAGCCATATTCAGACGCGTGGGCCACCTTGGGCCCAAAAAAAATTATTTATTGCTATTGGCATAGGTTAAAAACCATCAATCCTTGGCAACCCTGCAATTGTACGGGCGCCACCTGTGGCTGGACCATCTATCTAACTTGCTTCGTTCGCGCTTGTGCGCCTAGATAGCGCTTACCGTAAAACTTCAATCCTGACAGCTGTCATTAACTACTAGCTTATGTCCATCTTATGTCATAATATGCAACCATCATAACGCACGTGCACTCAATTCGCAGGTGTGCAGTTTGGAGCGCGCCGTCGATGTTGACCTGGAAAGTGGCGGCGATGTTTCGCACCTAGGCGCCGCAGGTGAAAAAACAACAACAGACACGAGGAGGAAAAGCGTGCGGACACGACCATTGCGTGTCCTACTGCGGCGCATCGCAGTCATGCTGACGATATTGGCGGTGTTGGCCGCACTCGCGGCCGTCGTGTGGTACTTCCTGGGATGGATTTGTGTTGTGCAGTTGATTTTGGTGGCTGTCGTTGCTTACCTGGCAGCAGGAAAGTACAGGTGGTTCTATGTTGCTTTGAAGACGGCCCCCAGGGATATCGTGTAAGTTGCGCAGGTTGAGATAGTTCAAGGATTACGGGTTTGCGGATTTTTTTCGCTAGAACCGCCGTTGCTTGCGTATTTGCCTAACAAGGATCTGTTCTAAGTTTCACAATTTGTATTAGATGTCAAAACTATTTCGAAACAGTTGACTTTGCAATAAGTACTATTCCATTCAGTTTAGTATGCCGTTAGAATGGCACTTGCTGTTAGACAGGTTTCATGACCCAGACCTTGATTACCTACTTTCTCCAAATTTTTCCAATCGCAATTATCTTGCAGAGCTCTCTTGAGGTACATCAGGCTGCTGATTCAGGTCAAGAGTTTCCAGAGGAAAGACTACACGTTGGCGGACGTTTTCCAACAGAATGTTCGAAAACATCCTGACAAGCCTTGTATTATTTTCGAAGACCAGGAGTGGAATTTTACCCAGGTATAATTATCACAGTCATCATGATGTGGAAAAATCCACCGAATGTTTCCTATTGTTCAGGTTGAGGAATACAGCAATAAGGTGGCAAATGTCTTTAAAAGCCACGGCTACAAGAAGGGAGATGTCGTGGCCCTGTTTCTGGAAAACAAGCCGGAATTCATATGCATCTGGCTGGGGCTGTCGAAGCTCGGAGTCATAGTGCCTCTCATAAATACCAACCAAAGGCTGACGTCGCTGGTTCATAGTATTACTGTAGCAAAAAGTCAAGCTGTGATATTCGGAACAGAACTAACAGAAGGTGAGTGTCGAAATGACTTTCCAAAATGCTGATTGGATTGTTTTTTCATGTACGTGTCGATGCAATTTAAATACAATGGATTTGATCAGAGGCCTTACCTGATTATTACAAGCAATAACTGTGTCAGGAGTTCTATATTTTGTTCGTAATATAGTTCAGGTTTGTTTTATGGAAGGATTATGAAATTGATGGGTTTTTTACACAAATGAATATTGATTTAAAACAGCAAGTAAAACAGTATGATCATAACGATATTTTTAAGCAAATAAACCGAGTTATTTGCTTGAAGTAGAATTCCAAAGAATTACTCAATTATACAGCAGTCATAAATGTATGAACATTTTTCCTCGAACATAATCACTTGCCTTTAATGTGTTCATTTTTTATGACAATAGGTTTCTAATTAATTTTTTGTAATGTTTATCTTTTTGTCGATAACGGTATAGTTAATAGTAACTTATATAATTACATTTTTTTTGGTATGAGCTATGTGGAAAATGATTGTTATTTGTTGGCAACTCTTAAGCCATCATTTGTCCTGATAGTTATAATTACAAAAAGGTATGGAAGCCTTTCCTGGAAAGCAGACTCGCATTTTTTCGTTTTATCGTCTACATGTATTTAATTTAATTTTAAGTATAGAAGATCTTGAATTTTGAAAAATAACGCAATAGGAGGCCATTTTTTAGTGATCTCACCATGATTTTTCCCGAACCTTCTAATTTGTTGCATTCAATAGTTAACATAAGGGGGAACTATAGATGTGCATAGATGAAAGGAAATTTAATGTTGGGTAATGACTAAATAATAGGGGCTTGGCATTATGTACCTTTTTAAGCACAGAATTTTATTGAACATAATGTTTACTGTCGTAACATAACTGTAAGTTTGAATAATTAGTTATTTAAAGTGTATCTTTCCATTCAACTAAAATAGTTGTCTCTTTATGACCTTGTGTATATGTGAATAGATTTGTTTTTAAATTTTAGCACATACATGACAACTTAGTGTGTACTGCCTTCGTTTTGATTAATGTCATTAAGTAAAAGCCCCATTCTTACATGATCTAATTTTTATACCAATATCACCCTTAACTGCATGATAAATAGTTCACATTTTTCTTGTGGCTGCTGTCACAAGGGATAATAAAAATGAAATTATCAATTATCCTTGCACAATGAATACAAATGAAAATGGCAAAACAATCTAGCATATACAACATATGATTATATGCTGGATTGTCTGACCATTTGAATCTCTTCATTTTGATTCAATTCATATAGTGGTTTTGTACTAATTGATACAAATGAAAACGTAGATTTTTTCCAGTTCTTTCATTTTCTGGGCAAGCTACTGCATATGTTGAATAATTGAATGAGTAACACATTTTTATTTAAAAAATAACATTATTTTCTTAAAACTTCTATTACATAAGCAAGATGGTCCTCAAATGATGATAAGAGTTTACCAACACAGAGTAACACAATTAAAAAACACAAATTGTTTACAGAAATATAAGCTTTACCAATAAAAGTATGGTCAAAAGCCACCCAAAACGTTCGTATTAATATGTAAAATACAGTAATCAAAATGCCGTGTTTTTATTTTAAAGCCAAAAATATACAATTGTTGAGAAACAAAAATTATTGTCCATTCCAGCAATACAAGAAGTCTTAGACAAAATCGAATCCAAAGTTGCCTTGTACCAGATAACTGGCAAAGATGTTAAGGCTGGTGGAGGTGGAGACCAAAGATTTGAAGATCTAAACTTGTTATTAAAAGAGGCATCTGCAACACCACCTGTAGTTACGGAGAAAGTTGGCTACCATGATCGATTAGTTTACATTTACACTTCTGGTACGACTGGGCTTCCAAAAGCTGCTGTTATTAGCAATTCAAGGTAAGGTAAAACACTTTTACGGCTTTGTGTAGTTTTGTGATTTGCATTTTAACTGCCAGAGTATTTAACTTCGAAATTATTGTTGTTATAGAAGCGTTTGAATGAATAAAGAACGTCTATTTAAATTTAATGGTCCTAAACAGTTTTAGTTTTTATATGATAAATTTAGCAGTTATGTAAAATTTGTTTTTCTTGCCTTTTTGTAGTTTAGTGTTTAAGTATTGATTTAAGGTGACATTTGACAAAAAAGAAAATGAATAGGAAATACTGGTCATGAATTAAAATTAAAACAGTTATGGTGGCTTCGTCATCATGTCAGTGTAATGCTGACAGATGGCATTGCCATCCTAAATTCTTACTTTCATCATACCATTGCTTTGGTATATAAGCAAAACCAGTTCTATGCCGTGTTGTCTACACTAGACCTAAATTGCACTGGTGAGCTGTAATGACAGCGAAATAGTTCTATCTGCAGTTGGTTGAGGTGTAGACAGCACAGGATAGACATGCATTTTAAAGTTATGGTAAAATTTAGAATTTTAATATTATTTAGATATTCTTAAGTTTGTAGTATTTGAAGCCAAAAACTAACCAGTTCACCATTCAGAAAGCCAAAATCACAGATGAAAGTATGTTTCTGAATGTGTCTTCTATTTCTTGGATGGGCCCATAGGAGTATTGGGCCTTGTCCCTTTCTGCTACTTATATGTGGGGGGGTCATAAAAAGTAGAATTTCTAAGACAAACCAGAAAATTTCTTGAAAGGATGAGTGTGAGCTAATTTCTGATGAAATAATAAGAAATTTCATAGTCACAAAATTAGAAATTGTATATTTTTTTTTGTTTCCATTGATTGAACAATACTTGCCAACGTACAAGATACAAATATATTGCATACAAATTAGAATCAATACAACGCTATTTGCAGGTATATTTTCATAGCGGGAGCAATCCATTGGCTGTCATGTTTCAAGTCCAGTGATAGATTTTATACTCCCCTTCCTCTTTACCACACAGCCGGTGGCTGTATGACAGTTGGTCAGATGTTAATTTATGGTGCAACAATAGTCATCCGCAAGAAGTTTTCTGCATCTTCCTACTTCTCTGACTGCCAAAAATATGGATGTACAGTAAGTTACATTACTAATCCGATGCTTAACAGTTTGTTAAACGAATGCCCCTTAGATTGCACAGTACATCGGCGAAATGTGTAGATATGTTTTGGCTGTACCTCCAAAACCCTCGGATACCGAGCACAAATTGAGGATGATCTTTGGGAACGGTTTGAGGCCGCAAATTTGGACGGAATTCGTGGAGAGGTTTAATATTCCGAAAGTCGCCGAATTTTATGGAGCCACTGAAGGAAATGCTAATATAGGTAACACAAATTTAAAGAAATTTAACTCGAAAGACTAAACTTCACACTTATCATTTTGGCAGTGAATGTAGACAACACAGTCGGAGCTATAGGGTTCGTGTCCAGAATAATACCATCTGTATACCCCATATCGATAATCAGGGTGGACCCTCAAACTGGAGAGCCCTTGAGAGATGCCAGAGGGCTCTGTATGACATGTAAACCCAACGAACCAGGGGTTTTCATAGGAAAGATCATTCCTAACAACCCTTCGAGGGCGTTCTTGGGATACGTTGATGAAGAGGCGTCGAAAAAGAAGGTCGTTTATGATGTCTTTGAAAAGGGAGATTCTGCATTTTTATCTGGTAAGTGCCTTTTGTTTTGGCAATTTTCATTGTTCATTTCTGTTGTAATAATTTACTAGCTTTCTTGTATCAGTTCCAACATTAGTATAACATGCTCTTTATTGCTAAAAAGGATGCTGTTCTGTTTCTGCTATAAAGGCTATAGTACAATAAGGTGGTAAAAAGTGCCTCCTGTGGAATTTAGCACAAATTCACATATATTGTTTCCAATTAAAATAGCTGTGCAACAATGCTCCACTTCTTTTTTTCATTTTAAATCTTACAAGTATTTTCCAATTTAAAGACATGGTAAAATTAAAAGTAATTATTTTGTTTCTTAGTCTTATATTATGTGAAATTTTGCAGTCGACTATTTATGTCTTTATTAGATTCAGGACAATATGGAAAATTTCAGGCTTATTTCAGATCCCTTTCACCTGATCATGTCTTAAATCAAAAACTGTTAAACCTAACAACAACATGGGAAGTCTTAATTTATATTACTTTAAAAAGAACATCTTGTAGGTGACACCCATAGTTGGCAATACACTGTCATAAATGCATTTTGAAATCCTGCATGTGACATACCTTTAATTAGAAACAATAAAATATGTTAATTGGAACCAAATTCCAGTTTATCAACTTATAGCCTTTAAGACTTTGTTCACTTTGATATCATTGCTACTTGAAACTGCTTGAGATAGTAAGAAATTATTTGATATCACTTAACACTCATGTTTGTTTGTGTAATCTGTGGCAGCCTGTTGAAGATTGAAAGATGATGCCATGTTGCAATAGACAGGTATTTAAAAATGTTGTTAGGTACGCTTATGATGACGAGATTAATTAAGTCTAGACCTTCAAATAGTAATAAAGGTGATATAACTTGTACACTCCTGAAAAAAAATATTCATAACCTGCATTTTGTTATTTCAATTTGTATTTCTGATTATTTTTTCAAGGTTTTAAGAGATATAAATAGCTTAGATAAAATATTACAAAACAATTTTAAAAACAATCAAAGCATTAAGCCTTACAAGGAATATTTTAAATTTTTAAATTAACAGGTTCATTTAAAATGAAAAAAGGAAAACTTAACACCAGTGTCTTGGTGCTACTCTTCTTACTGTTTGAGCCTTTGTGGCATATTTGTAATTAACTTTTAAATTTCTTCTTGAGGAATGTGGCCAGACATGTATCAGATTAAGGTCTGGACAAATTAATCGTACTACATGTTCTTGCAGTACCACTTGTACATACATACATTTTTTACTTAGTTTATTGTTAATTTACCTTATTTCATTGATAGGGAGTGAAGTAGTCAGTTTTATTCAGGAGTGAATTTAAATTAGCTTGTAAACCTAAATGCCTTTTTTTTCATTCAAGGTGACATTCTTGTTGCCGATGAGTTCGGTTATTTGTTCTTCAAGGACAGGACCGGTGACACTTTTAGATGGAAGGGAGAAAACGTGTCTACTTCAGAAGTAGAAGCTGTAGTAAGCAATCTAGTGAATTACAAAGACGTAGTTGTGTATGGAGTAGAGGTAAATCCGTTCGTAGCTTTCCTTAGAGCTATCATTTGCACATTTTTCTCTTAGATAAGAGGGCAAGAAGGCCGTGCTGGCATGGCAGCAGTTTTAGACCCTGAGGAAAGCTTGGACTTCAAAAGTCTGGCAGCCGGAATTAAAAAAGCACTACCTTCCTATGCCAGGCCTATATTTATAAGGACATTGAGGAAATTGGATTTGACAGGCAAGTTTTTTTTTGAGTTTAAGAGCCATTTATCTACAATATTTGATTTATTGATTGAAAAATGTTTGTATCCTGAATTCTTCAAGGTACATAATTTTATGTGATTGATTGAATTGAGTTGGTTTTAAAATTTTTGATTAAAAAATCATCACTATTATACTAGAAAATTTTTCCCAGACTATTTTTATAAACATTTTTGGTGTGTTTCTATTTTCGTGTGTTGTTAAGTTGTAATCGTATAATTTTCAAGAGTTGATTGTTTAGCATATTTATTTGTTATTAATTCTGCTCAATTCTCCTGTTAAACTAAATTTTTCAGACTTTATCCTGCTAATCAATATAGATTACCTTTTCAGCTGAATTTTCTAGTTGAATTTTTCTGCTGTGACCTTATTTGGCTGAATTGTCTGACTAATAAGAGCTACATTTTCCAACTTATTTGAGTTTTTCTGACCAAATTTTTTTTTGCTTGTTTTCTAGCTTACCTTCACTTTCCCAATTGAATTTTCCTGCTAGTCTGAGTTTTTTTGGTAGAATTATATGGTGAACTGAGCTTCTCCAGACGAACTTTTCGTCTGACCTGAAGTTTTTCCGGCCCAATTTTTTTGGCTGAATGCTGGCTTACCTAAACTTTCAGAATTCACTTCTATTGCTAACCACAGCTTTTTTGGGCTGAATTATCCAGATGAGTTTTCCACCTAATGTGAATTTCTAGTACAATTTTTCAGGTAGCCTAAGCTTCTTTTTGGATGCATTTTTTTGATTCCTTTAATTTTTTCGAAGAATTCATTTAACTGCAGCTTACATGGATATATGGTTAACTTGAGCTTTTTCAAATGATTTGTCTACCTAACCCAATTTTTTTCTGGCTGTTTGGAATGATTTTTATCAATATTACACAAAGCACTTCCAAAAGCTTTAGAAATTATTATCTATGATGGTTAGAAAAAGTAAATTTCAAATGTGTCTGTAAAATTTCAGGCAATATAGAATTTTGACCGTTTTGCATAGCTTCCGAACTGTATACTAGTATGATTTATTGAATAATAAATAAATAAGTGCTAAATGAACCACTGTACAGAAAGATACAACCTCTAAAAGTTGGTTGACACTTTTTTTTTTCTATAAAGATTGTAGCTTTCACAGATTATATAAATGAATCACTGTCTATTAAAAGGAACTAACTCCAAACATTTTGACATTTTAAATTGAAAAAACATTTTTTGGTATTGCCGATCGATGGGTGAAGAAACGAACCAATCCAAAATGTTCTTAACAACATCTGTGATACCTCAGTTTTGAATTTATGACAACAATATATTGTGCGAAATACAAACGACGTTTTTACCACTTTCCCGCAATTTGTAGTTTTTGGAGTTATTTCCTTTTAATACTCAGTGATTCAAATAATTGAGACATCAGATTGAACTGTGTCAGAATTATAAAAAAATGCTTATTTTAAAAACAGTCTTGAGCAACATTTTCCAATATTTTTAATATTATAATTCATTCCTCAGGTACTTACAAGCTGAAAAAACTTGACCTACAAAAAGAAGGCTTTGACCCATCGACAATAAGTGATAACATTTACTATTTGGATTCTAAAGGGGAATATTCGCCGCTAACTCCAGAGATATACAATAAAATAAACGACGGCACGATCAGATTATAAAAGAAGAGCACTCTACTTAGTCCTAGTGACGAGAGACTGAACCTGTTGAATTGTTTTTTGCTTTGGTCGCACTTCCAATGCGGTAATCTTCCATAAAGTGTGGGGTGTATTTTTGTAACGGCCTAGATTCCTTAGGTTCTAAGTATTTTTTATACTCGCTTTAGCGGTTGTTACACTTTTGTATCTATATTGTTATTGTTTACAATATATTTGGAAATGTACGTTTATATGTTGTTTTTGTTCTGACTTGTTTGTGGTAAGTATATCTTTAATTACATTTTGTGTATTTTTTAGACAAAAAAAATTGTAACTATTTTTATTATAGGCCTAACAAAAATAATTTACTACATTTCAAATTGGAGTAAATAAATTTCTCAATTTCCCTGAAAATTACCTGTATAAAAAACAAATTTAAGTATTGCCTAGCTCAAAAATTAAGCAACAGTTAAGTTGATATTTATAAATGAAAAGGTGTAGACTGAATATTACTCAAAGTTCAGTTTAGTATATAAAAAGATATTAAATTGTTTTTGGTCACCATAGCTTTGTTCGTCATATCGCCACGTTTTGTTTGACACATGCTAGGCATAAAAACCAAGTTATTAATCAATCAGAATTAAATACAGAATGTCACTGTCAGCGTTACCAACACACTCACAAAAATACCTAGGCTAAAGTCAGATCTTCAATAGCCGAAATTTCAGATATTAGTATGTGTAGATGAATAATGGATACAATAGCATATTACACGAGTTGCACTCCTATATTAAATACATATAATATAGTACTACATATAAGCATTATTTATTTTCATCATTAAACAATAAAAACTACTTTTACACCTAAAACTTTTTAGATCAATCTAGTACACTGACATACCGTCTAACCAAAATGTCATGTCAAAGCTCATTACTTTGGCATTTAACTCGTAGTATTAGAAAAACCATAAAATTAAGGAATACCTACCACATTAGGCCCAACTGCTACTGTATTCGATACCACTCCACTCTTTTAAACAAATTAGCCGGCTTAAATTGTCCCGCAAATGTTTTGTATCCTGCCATAAGGCATCTAAAACTTGCACCCCCACCTCCAAATTTCAACAAGGCGAAACTTGTGGAGATAATATTAGACAACAAATACATTTTGGGTACAATATGTGGAGTGGTCTTTATTTTAATAGAGCGTGCAATAGGATTAATAGGATTGGTGATGGTGGCCGTTCCATTAGGTTTTTATTACAGAAGGAAGATAGCTGTCATGTATAGTACATTCCCTAGGGATTTCAAGTAAGATCTTTTAAACTGATGCAAGAACTTTGCTGCTTATAGCGTTGTTTCAGTGTATTAAAGAGATACATCATGGCAGCAGTGGAATGCAATGAATTGGAAAGAAAAGGATATACCATTCACGATTGTTTTGAACAGACGGCTGTGAGAAATCCACATAAAATTATGATATCTTCTGATGATGCTATTTGGACTTACAAAGAGGTTCTTACAAATGAATAATTATCAGTAACTAGCACTTTCACATGAAGTCTCTCTTGGCTTTCCTTATCTATTACATTTTGACATGTGTTATTTCAAAAGCTTAATTTCTTTTGGTGTAAGATATACAGACAAATGGTATGCCATTGCACATACTAGCAGCTGACTCACACAGTTGTGATGTCACTTTTGAGCCAAAACTGCAAAACATATATTTACAAATGCCTCACGATACAGGCACTTACTGTGTTGTGGTCCCAACTATGTAGAGTTATTAGAATACTGTTGCTTTCTGTATCGTGGGGTGGTAATGGTCCATAGACTTGGTTTTTTGTATTACCATATTTTTTGTTTGTTTTATTTTATCTACCTTTAAATACACTTCCTTCAGTTTATCCATAATTGTAAGTTGAGGCCTCAGCTCCCTTTTTGTTTATTCTGTTCATCATCTTTGCTATCTTCTCTCGGTATAGCTCATTGTCTTGTTTCTCTCTGTTTCTGAATTTAACCAAAACAAAAATCATGTGTAGTACTTGTTATTTTAAGAGATCTAATTCTGTGTTTGACCCTTAATTGCAGATGAACCATTATGTGAACAAAATAGTACGATACTTCCACCGTAAAGGATTTGATAAATCCGATGTGGTTGGAATATTTGTTACTAACCGACCGGAATATATAGGCCTGATACTAGCCTTTACAAAGTTGGCAATGATCAGTGCCCTTATTAATACCCAGCTCAAGAAGCAAATGCTTATCAACCGTATTAGCATGGTGAGGTGCAGAGCTGTTATAGTTTCTGAGGATTTAATGCCAAGTATTACTCCATAATTGTTTGTTCTTGATTTATTTGTGCTTTTATAGTTATAAATGAGATAAAACCCTTCCTGGCCACGAATAAAATAGAAATATTCCAATTGGATGGAAAACCGAAAGAAAAAGATGTAGTTGACTTACAGGCAGAACTTAGCAAAGTGTCTTCTACCTACATGAAACTTCCGTATATTGCTAGGACTTTTGATCCCATTATATATGCTTTCTCTGTTGGTCCTAATGGCTTGCCTCAAGCTGCTATCATACCAAGCAACAAGTAAGTTTCAACATTGAAAACTGATCCATATTACTCAACATGGATTTCTTGAATTTATTTTGGTTAAATAAGCCTCGCCAAGTTTAATCCACAATGTTTTACTAATATAGGTAAAGTGCTTTCAGCTAAGAAGCCATCATTAGTACCAAATTGCAAAAGAAAATATTGACGTTATTACATTAATAAAATGAATCTAAAAATCTAAAGGAGTAAACTTGACCAAAAATGGAAAACAACTTTGAAAACATCAAGAATGCTTATTTAGCTTTTCAGATTCATTGTATTAATTTGACGTCAGAATGCTTTTTTTTGACGAAGGCTTATTAGCCGAAAGTGCTTTACTCATTAATAAAATATTGTGGATTAAAGTTGGCCAGGCTTCTTTAACAAGATTGAAGTAAGTTTGAAGCTGTTTATCGACCAAAAAGTAAATGTAGATCTTTTGTTAGATTTATGTTCCATGGTCTGGCCACAATTCGAATGCTATCAATGACAGAAAAAGAGAAAATATACAACGTCCTTCCGTTTTACAATATTACCAATTTGATGACTGGCGTTGGGCCGACCATAATGCATTTGATTCCTGTTACAATAAAAAGACATTTCATTCCAAAGGATTATTTTGCCGACTGTAAGAAACACAGTTGTACAGTAAGTGATTTGATTAACATTTTAGCAATTAGAAAGTGTCTTTTACTGAGCCAGAACAACCATCATTTGTCTTTTTTAAATCAAAATGTTCTTGTGCTAATTAACAGCATCCTTTTTACAGGGTGTTTTGTATTCACATAATAAATCAAAAATATCCAATGTAATATCACTAACAATCTTCAAAATAATCAGCCAGCTGTAAAAACACTATACTTATCTATATGAACTTGCTTAAAACATTTAAAATTTTATTTTTTTAGAAACTAAAACAAAATAGTTCATTTATTCCCCAAGGACATAGGTAAATATACCATTGTGAGATCATACATGGATTAAGCTTTTATTATTCAGAATAAAAATGTGAAAAGTGCAGTTGACAATTGCAATATTTTATATGGAACTTAAAATTTCATTGGTGTGTTACTTGTGCTAAAATTCTTCTCTTCTTCTTTAGAAGTATAGATAGCAGATTTCCTTTTTTGATGCTGGTGGGTATATTATAAAAAAATTCAAGTTGTTGATATGAAAATACAAAACCCTATAGTACTTTCTATGACTAGATTTTTGAATACCTACTCTCTGTTTATTATAACTTTCATATATATCCAAGCATTCCATTGATACTAAAATATGTATCTAAAAGGTTGGCCAGTACGGTGGTGAAATATGTAGATACTTGCTGGCGGAACCACCTAGTCCTAACGACAAGACCCATGGCATTAGAATAGTTTATGGTAGCGGGATGCACCCAAATATAGCTCACAAGTTTTGGGACAGATTCAATCTACGTAGCAGGGAATTTTACGGGGCCTCCGAGGGGCCCGCAACTTTAGGTAATACACCACTCTTTCAACTTAGGTTCCATTCATAATCTTCTTGCAGTCAATTTGGAAATATATGATGGAGCCGCTGGTTATAAGTTGAACTGCTTACCTCAAGGTGTAAGGACGAACGAGGTTATTCGCGTGCGGAAAAATACTTTGCTGCCAGTCAGAGATGTGAGCGGGTTGTGCATTGTGTGCGAAGATAGTAATTTCACTTGTTTTGCACTTTCGAGCAATGGCAAAGTTAATGTTTTATTCTAGATGAACCTGGAATGCTCGTAGGCTTTATTTCGACAAGACCTGGGGCTAGATTCGATGGTTACATGCATAATTCTCTGTTAACAGCAGACACTCGTTCACCAAGGGTGATCCATAACGTTTTAAAGGTATTTACTCACTCTCAAATCCATTAACACAATTTTTTTTTCTTTCATGACGTAAACACTGCTTTATCAGTCTGTTTGTGTTTTGTTCATATGCATGCTCCATAAATCTTACAAATATATCTTAGTTTTTTCTTAATCTGAAATCCTAAATTGTTTCACTAATTCTGATGTTAACTAAAGCAATATGTTTAAATGTAGTTTATACTGATTAACAATTTTCTGATTTTTATTTCTTGTAGAGAAAAAGTTTAAAAACAAACTCTATCTTACCTGAAAAGCACTACAATCCAACATCATTTCTACAAGTAAAGTACATTATGTAGCAGTTAGTTTCACACCAAAAGAGCTTATAACTCCTAATATTATAGTTTGTTAAAAAATGAATTTATTAGTATGAAGGTGATAATATTTGATGCATTTGTCCAATTCCAAAGCTTGATATGTTGGCTGTAGTAACAATTCAATTGGGTGTGAGAGAAATGTTTGTAATTAATTGATATGAAATGCCCTACAAGTATTTTTTTAAATTCCATTAAATACTGCATATCCAACAGTGTTAATTTAAAGAATATTTTCATAATAGCCTTCATTTGAACATAATCTTTCTGTAATTGTGATATATTTTTGGAGTACGCATATGAACTGTCTGAAAATATTTGTCACCAAGTTTACACTTATTTATTGCGAAATTATTATTTAGCATGGGGACAGTGCATTTGCTTCGGGTGATATTTTCATGAGGGACAAACTAGGATATTTTTATTATTTGGGAAGAAGTGGAGTGAATTTCGTATGGAGGGCGTCACACATCTCTGTTCAAGAAGTGGGAAATATCATTCTATCTGCCACTGGCATTCAGCAGTGCATGGTGTACGGTGTGAAGGTACGTTTCAGTCACTTTGTGTCTATTCTCTTTACCATCAGAGCACTATTTAGGTTCCAAATAGTATGGAACGTGCGCCGATGCTTGTGCTGGCAAATAAAGATGGCAAAATAAAATGCAAGAAATTCTGTAAAGAAATCAAGGAGCACTTGCCAAGCTATTCGTTGCCCGTGTTTATCAGAATAGTAAAAACAAATAGAATAGTTTACAGCAGAGAGGTCTATATACAGGAAGGATATGATCCTAACTTTATAGAGGACCAGTTGTTCTATTACAATAAAAAAAAGGAAGCGTATGATCTATTGACACCTGATTTGTATAAGGATATTGTTGCAGATAATATATTGATATAATGTCGAACAGCTTGATTTTATATTAAAACTATTGTAAAACATTGTAGAAATCAATTTATTTAGTTACTTTCTTCTGTAGGTACTTTTGTACAATTGCGACTGTATTCTCAGCAAAAACCAAACTGGAATAGCAGAACTACAGTACTACATTCGTTGCAAAATATGTAGGCCAACTGACAAAGGAAGCACACAGCTCATAAGTTTTAAAGCGATCAAAATGTGGTAAATGATTAGGAAGAAATCAGATCCTATGTATTCATTTGAACCACTAATTGTAATAATTATAAATAGGTGTCAAATGTTTAAAAGGAAAATCAATTCGTAAAAGATAAATAAACATGATGGCACATGATTGGTATTTTTGCTATTTCTAGAATGTCACAGCTTTCCATCTTGAATTAGGATAACAGAAACGCGAAGAGCTGTTCCCGGTTCTTTTTAAAATTACTGCCTGATTACAGTTACCGCTATTACCACCTAATAATTTGCTAGGGTATTTCAGTACCAACTGATATTAAACTCTGTAACATAAAATTCTAAAGTAAACTGCTTAATCACTCTGCACTTGTCAAAATTGGTATGCTGATGCTTAAAATATAATTTACTAATAACATTAACTGCACCTGGCGCAGATGAAGGTTTTGTTTTAATATATAATTTTTGCTGTATTCATCCCCTAGGGATTTACTAATCAATCATTGGTAGCCGTGCAAAATGACAGTAGTGTGAAGTGTTGGTGTGTATTGCTGACAGCTGCTAACAAATTTAGTGAATTTAAAATAAATGTTACGTGTATCTTTTAATTGTTTTTAATTACAATAAGCTCAAATGTTGTGTGTAACATCATCGACATTGAATAAATGAAATATCTCGCAGATAGACATTGCCAAAGTAGTAAGTAATGTTCGCCTCCTTGAAAAACAAGATTAGGGAAGAGACAGGTAGTGATATCAGCAAGTTAACATCAAAAATAACCACGTCTACTGCCCAAAAACTTGATTCATTGCGGGGACGGTCACACCAAGGATCTACCTCAAGTATAAACTCTATAGTTTCTTCGGATGGTCTGAAAGATGACAGTGATTCAGTCAAAAACGAAGAAGACCTCAAGAAGAAGATTTTCAAGATACAAACTGAGTATGTGAAGAAGCTAGACGAGAAAGAACGAGAATGGAAAGAGGTTATGAGTGAAAAGGATAAGAAATTACAGCAGCTGGAAAAGGAGAAGGAAGACGCATTGCGACAGATAAATTCATTGAAAGAATCACTGAGAAACGCAGAAGGTAATACATTATGCTTTGCGGTATTTCCAACGTAACCTATTATCTTTTAGAGTTTCGGCAAAAGCTATTTGAACATCAGGAAGACAAAACGCAAATCGAGAACTTACAGACTCAGGAATTGGCCAAAGTTAAACGTTTAGTGCACTTAAGAGAACAAGAACTATCGGAAAAGACTGCTGCCTTAAAAGAGGCAAATCAACAGCTTGAAAAGTTGCGAGTAGAAATAACGAGGTTGAGGAGACAAGAGGAACTGCTCAGTGATGTTCAGGTATTTTATTGGCAAGGGTCTAGTTAGTAACAATTATTCATTAGGTTCATTCCCTAATTATGCTGTGAATTATGTTGGCTTATCAATTCTTATCATTTTGTATATACGACACCCATATCAGGTAGAAGTGAATTACAATGAAATGTGGTATTTAAACAAGGTCATTTACCTTGCTCGGTGATTTTTCATAGTTTTGTACAGTTATCAAGTACAGTTTGATCTGTTGCAAAACGAGGAATTTATTTACTTAACTAATTGGTTTATTTGCTAGTGTCTATAAATAGATTTGTATGGTGTAGTTCTTTATTTGCAGGTAATTGCTTATAGTGGAATTTATTGCTTTCACTTTTTTTGTTATAATCAGTTGCTTCACAAGCCACATTTTGTTTCACAAGATATTACTTTTGGCACATTTTAAAAGATTGCTATAACTTTTTTATTTATTAAAATAAATTAGTGGAATTATATATTTTTGAAATGTACAAAAAAGAAGTCAAATGGAGTCATGTGGTTTCTGTTTAAAAAAAAATATTTGGCCTGTATCCTGGAAACTGTTTATAATATCAAAAAATTAGTTGCATTATTTGATTCTGCATAAATACAACTGTAGGAAGCTTTTTTAAAATAAAAGTATAAAAAGCCCCATGGCAATCGAAATATTGACTTTTTTTTCAATTTTAGGATACAACTAAATTATTAATCATCATTCTAGCTTTAATAATACCCAAGGTACCTTTTAAAAACAACAAAACTGGCATACCACAGGGTACAGACCTGTATATGCAAGACATTGTAAAAATAGTACCATATATTTTTAATTAACTATGTTTTTAAGCTTCAAATTAAAACGAGAAGCGCCTGTCAAGCCGAGGTCAGTTATATTACATTATGGTCAAAATTCTTTGATATACAGTGTGAGTTTAGTTCATGATGATGTTCATAATTAATATTTGGGAATCTTATATAAATTAATTAAATTTGTCACAATCCCATAACTTTTCGTAAAAAAGAGTATACTTTTTTTGAAAATGCAAGAAGCAAAGTACAGAATTTGCAGAGGTGGGTAAAATAATGGGGAATGTACATCAAAAATGCCCAAACTATTTTCAATAAATTTTATTTATAGCAAAAAAGGTATTTATATTTGAAATTGGATATCGGCAACAGTTTTGGAAAAAAATAATTTTAATACCTAGGTGCAAGCTAAGTAATATTAAAACATATTTGTTGGCCAAGAACATTTCAACTTTCCCTCATATTTTATTGATTTATTGACTTTAGCATTTGGTCTTTATACTTCATGTTTGTACGCAGTTGCTTTTACAACTTAAAATTTTTCGCCCCCTACAAATGCATTTACTCTTTACCTCTTTTGTTATTTTGAAAGGGAATGCACCTATAACCCGAAAAACACATGCACCCGACACCGTTTGTTTCGTTTTTTTATTGTGTGCTTCACCATATGGACAGGTATGTGCTTCCGCTTTGAATGTACGTATACACAACAAACGAAATTTTTAAAACCCTCATGGCGGTGCTTTTTTAGGACGATCTGGAAAGCTTGCGACATTCGAGCGCCCGCGATTTGGCAGCGCTAGCGACCGAACTTGCCAAGTGTCAGGAAGAAAAGCGCCACCTGGAGGATTTGGTTGCCGTGCTGCGACAGAGGGTGGAGAATGAGACCTCCAGTGATGAACACGTTAATGCAGAACGGAAATTACTGGAGCAACGGCTGGAGGAGGCGCATCTGCATTTGGCCGATATAAAGACTTCCTGGAGTGATAAGATTGCCTCTCTGGAGACCCAGGTTAGTTATGATAAACTTTTTTGTTTTTGATTTTGTACTACTAAAGTAACACCATATGAATTTGGTATTACGAGGTCTTTTTTATATTGTCAGTTGAGGCATGAAAACAATATCTTTTTTTTCTGTAGCATATGTGAAAGTGCACTTTGATCTGTACAAATCAAAAAGTCAAGGAATACAATTTTTTTTCCTGTTTATCTATTCCACAAAATAATCGTCATTGCAGTAATCACAATATGTAATAATTTTAGGTTGGCCGCCTTAGCAGACAAGCTGCTGAAGAAGGAACTGAAAGACGTAGAGCAGTACATGAAAAGGAAGCCCTTTTAGAAAGAGTGAACCAAATGGAAGCCGAATTGGAATGTAACAGGCTGGAACTGAATAACAAAGAGGCAAAAATCAAAAGACTTACTATGGAGATTCAGGAACTGTCTGATGAAATGAAAGCCATAAAGGCAGAGTCAGAAGAAGAAGTTGCCTTTCTAAAAACACAAATCGTGAGTTAAAGGCTCGGAAGTCGGTGTTTTCCTTTTTAGAATTTAAGCATGATTTTTTTTTGTTTTGTTTCATTATAAGTTTTGCACTGTTATTTTTGTTGGTTTGAACAATAAAAATGTTTTATGGAACTTGCATTATCTGCTTTTATTTCTGTTTTCCCCTTGTTCCTTTTCTCATAGGTAACCAATTTGGTGTACCTTTCTTTGTTTATGTTTTTTATTAGTATTATAGGCCATGCATTTATTTTTTCAGAGTAAAGTTACAATTGATACATATGAATGGGACACTAGCAAGCACATTATAATATTAAATACTTCTTACATAGCTTTCA
This sequence comes from Rhyzopertha dominica, assembly GCA_025024175.1. NCBI lineage: Eukaryota > Metazoa > Arthropoda > Insecta > Coleoptera > Bostrichidae > Rhyzopertha > Rhyzopertha dominica. The sequence goes on along the minus strand of QCXZ01000042.1, from coordinate 10,128,776 downwards.
TATGTAATTTCTTATCATTATGCTAATTAAAGTTAGTTACATATTTTCATGGTGAGGGGTGCATGTTATATTTCAGCCGAACTGCTAAAAAGTGTTTGGCTTTTAAAACATTTTGTTTTAACTATTTCATAATAAATCTGTTGTCAGCAAATTTCCCCACACAAAAGCCTAATAAAAAATAACCATATTGTACATCACATTGAGTATATGGTTATATATCAATTTTTTAGGATATACTGGATGTTAACTTAGAAAGTGTTTAAATAAAATTAAATTCTTATAAATTTGTTTCATTTCAGCAAAATGCCAATACTGAAATTAAGGCTGTGCGAAAAAACTTAGAAAACACGGAATCAGAATTAGATAAGACTGAAGATGAATGCGGCAAGTTGAAATTATCAGCGGAATCGGAGCATCAAGCAAACACATCATTGAAACAACACATCACAAGGTTGGAGAAAGAACTTAATGAGGAAAAGACGAACTCCTTGAATGTACAAAAGACTTTAACGAGGTAGGAAAATTATTGGCAGATGTTACCTAGTTGTTTTTCATTAACAAGCTGTGATGTGAGCCCAAGTTTGCCCTTTATTTCTGTAATACATCAAACTGTAGCCACTTATTTTTGAAATGAGTGTAGCTGCTAAAAAACATTTAAATTTTAGTAATAACTAAATAATGTTCTGTGAAAAGATAACAGACAATCTCCTTTTTAACTAGACTATTTTTTTAATGTTATTGTTTTTGATATATGAGTCTTTATAAAATTTACATGGCTCATCGTTTATTTTAAATGATTTTGTGCAACAACTATAAAACAGTTTTTGTTGTAGAAACAATTTACCAATTATACCATTTTACTTTATTTATTGGCTCACTCAGATGTAACTATTAAAAAGCAGTTTTCCACCAATGACTTGTTTGTAATTCTTTTGTTGGGTGGATAATAAATTACTTCTAAGTTGTATAAATTTGGACCTCAAACAGTATACAGTAATCTGTAATGGGTTTTGCTTGTAAAAATCTGCATTTTGCTGTACAAATTCTGTATTTTTCATCTTAAAATCTGTATTTTCAAAGAAATTCTCAACTTCTGTATCTTGTGCTAATTACATATACTACATGAATCTTGAAATTCTACTTTTTTTGGTGCTAAATGCATAAATGTGGGTGTACGAATGTGCCAGTTATGGCCCAAAAATGTCAAACCATGAATGATTTTTAAGGTGTTTTTTTTTTACTAGATTATTGAAGAACTATAAAAAACCTGCCTTTTTCTTCTGATATATCTCTTAATTCTGCATATTTTGACATTACTTTTAACTTAATTTTATGGGTTGTTAGGAACTATAAGAGATATTAAAAATCTGTCTATTGTATTGGCTAAATCTCGAAATCCTATATCTTTTGATGCTTAATACATAAACATGGGTGGAAAACATGCAAGTTATAATAAAAAGAAACTTAAAAATTTGAGTAAAACCTACTGAAAAACCTTTTGCAAGTTAGAAACAAAAATTGTAAACATTTGAGTGATTTTTTGCCTGAGTTCTCAGAAATTATAAGAGATAATCTGATAGATATATTTTTTTTAAATTGTCATCAACAGGTAAACTAAAATTAAGCTTAAACTTTTGATTCATTTAGGGTTACATCGGAGAAGAATGCAGCGCTTTTACGAAATGCAGAAATATCTCAACAAATGGAAATAGTTAAGCAGAACATGAGAAGGCAGGAGAGCGAGATGAACGATTTGTTGAACAGGATAGTCCAGATCGAAGAGGAAAACAAGAAGTACAAAGAAAAGGAAAGCAAAGGCATCGAACAGCAGTTGAGAACAGCCATAGTGGAACTAGAAGATCGGTTAGTGGAAAAAAATAAGGTATGCTTTTGCTGAGAAGATTGCTTAATGTTTTTTTTATTTATTGACTTCGGAGGAAGTTTAATTCATTTCATGATTGTTTTAAAGACACAAATTTGTCTCCTGGCCATTTTCTAGGAGTGCACAAAATTTCAACTTCTCTGTGAAGAGGTACTAATCTTTTAAAAGACGACAATGTATCTCATTCCATAATAACTTTGCTGTTCGCACCATCATCCCCTGTTTTTGTCACTGTTCAGGGAATCTTTTTTACAGAATATAAAAACGTTACAACTCCGGCTAGCCGACATGAAGAAGACCCTGCAACAGGAACTGAGGACGACCAGTTCCCACGACATTTTCGACACGAGCCCCGCAGCCATCCTCACGCCCAGCCAAACGTCCACCAAAAACCACCAAACGTCGACGGTGAAACGTGACGACGATGACGTCAACTTCAAGTACCTCAAGCACGTCATCATAAAGTTCCTAACGTGCAGGGAGTATGAGGCGCAGCATTTGACGAGGGCCGTCGCGACGCTGCTGAAATTCTCGCCCGATGAAGAGAAACTACTGAACGACACGTTGGAATGGAGAATGTCATGGTTCGGCTCGAAACCGAAGTTCGGCGAGGGCAAATCGAGACCGCTTAAGCCGAGCTGATGGTTGCTTTAAAGGAACGCCGGGAAAAGGTCTGGAAAGTGTGCGAAAGTGCATGTGCTAGTGTCAATTTGACATTTCGCATAGTTCCTGTGTATTGTCGGGACTTATCTTCCATTCCGTGATTAATTTATACGTATTAACCTGTTTTGTGTATATACTGTACGAATTTCTGTTATTAAATTGTTTTTATGTATTAATTAGATGTATTAGTGTAATACAATATTTATTATGAAATATAAAATATGTTTTTCTAACTTTTCTTGGTTCGGTGTTTTCTATGGCTACCTTTCCAAAATCATGGAAATTTTTCACTGCACATAATAATAATAAAGGTCTTTATTTTTACAACTTATTAACAAAAATTTAATTACTCCCACGTCCAACGAATGGGAAGTACTGTATCTCGAAAAAAAATTCAAACATTTTTATTTGCTCAATCGCTTTAAAATGGTCAAAAATGTAAAAAATCAAAATTTGAGCAAAAAAAATTCTTGTCTGTGTGTCTGTGGTTTTGTGTGCGGATGCGATAACTTTTGAAAGACAACATATGAACTTGAAATTTGGTATACATGTAAATATCAAGTACCCAAAGCGAGCTATTGTTTTTGGGGTAAGTAGGGTACTTTGAGCTCCAGATTCCAAAAATTTGCGCAGAATAGAGCTAGGACGACTGGCGACATAATTTAGTTCATGTTTCAAGCGAATCGCTGTCCCTAGCGAACAACTGAGACCATTTCCAGCTTCAGGAGGTCCAAATTAGTAAAGACACTTAAATTTAGCGTAATCGGAGGTGACAAAATTTTAAGGTCAAAAAAGAACAAAGGGGGTAGTCTTTGGTGTTTTGTGATTTTTGATAGATCCTGTTTTTAGCTCAAAATCGACATACAGACGTACTTTGATCTCCAGATTCCGAAAATTTGTACAGAATCGAGCTAGGACGTCTGGCAACATAATTTAGTCCACGTTTCGAGCGAACCGCTGACGCTAGCGAACAACTGAGACCATTTCCAGCTTCAGGAGGTCCAAATTAGTAAAGACACTTAAATTTAGCGTAATCGGAGGTGACAAAATTTTAAGGCCAAAAAGAGCAAAGGGGGTAGTCTTTGGTGTTTTGTGATTTTTGGCAGATCCTGTTTTTAGCTCAAAATCGACATACAGACGTACTTTGATCTCCAGATTCCGAKAATTAGTTCAGAATCGAGCTAGGACGACTGCCGACATAATTTAGTCCACGTTTCGAGCGAACCGCTGTCGCTAGCGKACAACTGAGACCATTTCCAGCTTCAGGAGGTCCAAATTAGTAAAGACACTTAAATTTAACGTAATCGGAGGTGACAAAATTTTAAGGTAAAAAAAGAGCAAAGGGGGTAGTCTTTGGTGTTTTGTGATTTTTGATAGATCCTGTTTTTAGCTCAAAATCGACATACAGACGTACTTTGATCTCCAGATTCCGAAAATTTGTACAGAATCGAGCTAGGACGTCTGGCAACATAATTTAGTCCACGTTTCGAGCGAACCGCTGACGCTAGCGAACAACTGAGACCATTTCCAGCTTCAGGAGGTCCAAATTAGTAAAGACACTTAAATTTAGCGTAATCGGAGGTGACAAAATTTTAAGGCCAAAACGAGCAAAGGGGGTAGTCTTTGGTGTTTTGTGATTTTTGGCAGATCCTGTTTTTAGCTCAAAATCGACATACAGACGTACTTTGATCTCCAGATTCCGAAAATTAGTTCAGAATCGAGCTAGGACGACTGCCGACATAATTTAGTCCACGTTTCGAGCGAACCGCTGTCGCTAGCGAACAACTGAGACCATTTCCAGCTTCAGGAGGTCCAAATTAGTAAAGACACTTAAATTTAACGTAATCGGAGGTGACAAAATTTTAAGGTCAAAAAAGAGCAAAGGGGGTAGTCTTTGGTGTMTTGTGATTTTTGGCAGATCCTGTTTWTAGCTCAAAATCGACATACAGACGTACTTTGATCTCCAGATTCCGAAAATTTGTTCAGAATGGAGCTAGGACGACMGGCGACATAATTTAGTCCACGTTTCGAGCGAATCGCTGTCGCTAGCGAACAACTGAGACCATTTCCAGCTTCAGGAGGTCCAAATTAGTAAAGAAACTTAAATTTAGCGTAATCGGAGGTGACAAAATTTTAAGGTCAAAAAAGAGCAAAGGGGGTAGTCTTTGGTGTTTTGTGATTTTTGGCAGATCCTGTTTTTAGCTCAAAATCGACATACAGACGTACTTTGATCTCCAGATTCCGAAAATTTGTACAGAATCGAGCTAGGACGTCTGGCAACATAATTTAGTCCACGTTTCGAGCGAACCGCTGACGCTAGCGAACAACTGAGACCATTTCCAGCTTCAGGAGGTCCAAATTAGTAAAGACACTTAAATTTAGCGTAATCGGAGGTGACAAAATTTTAAGGCCAAAACGAGCAAAGGGGGTAGTCTTTGGTGTTTTGTGATTTTTGGCAGATCCTGTTTTTAGCTCAAAATCGACATACAGACGTACTTTGATCTCCAGATTCCGAAAATTAGTTCAGAATCGAGCTAGGACGACTGCCGACATAATTTAGTCCACGTTTCGAGCGAACCGCTGTCGCTAGCGAACAACTGAGACCATTTCCAGCTTCAGGAGGTCCAAATTAGTAAAGACACTTAAATTTAACGTAATCGGAGGTGACAAAATTTTAAGGTCAAAAAAGAGCAAAGGGGGTAGTCTTTGGTGTTTTGTGATTTTTGGCAGATCCTGTTTTTAGCTCAAAATCGACATACAGACGTACTTTGATCTCCAGATTCCGAAAATTTGTTCAGAATGGAGCTAGGACGACTGGCGACATAATTTAGTCCACGTTTCGAGCGAATCGCTGTCGCTAGCGAACAACTGAGACCATTTCCAGCTTCAGGAGGTCCAAATTAGTAAAGAAACTTAAATTTAGCGTAATCGGAGGTGACAAAATTTTAAGGTCAAAAAAGAGCAAAGGGGGTAGTCTTTGGTGTTTTGTGATTTTTGGCAGATCCTGTTTTTAGCTCAAAATCGACATACAGACGTACTTTGATCTCCAGATTCCGAAAATTTGTTTAGAATCGAGCTAGGACGACTGGCGACATAATTTAGTCCACGTTTCGAGCGAATCGCTGTCCCTAGCGAACAACTGAAACCATTTCCAGCTTCAGGAGGTCCAAATTAGTAAAGACACTTAAATTTAGCGTAATCGGAGGTGACAAAATTTTAAGGTCAAAAAAGAGCAAAGGGGGTAGTCTTTGGTGTTTTGTGATTTTTGGTAGATCCTGTTTTTAGCTCAAAATCGACATACAGACGTACTTTGATCTCCAGATTCCGAAAATTTGTTCAGAATCGAGCTAGGACGACTGGCGACATAATTTAGTTCACGTTTCGAGCGAATCGCTGTTCCTAGCGAACAACTGAAACCATTTCCAGCTTCAGGAGGTCCAAATTAGTAAAGACACTTAAATTTAGCGTAATCGGAGGTGACAAAATTTTAAGGTCAAAAAAGAGCAAAGGGGGTAGTCTTTGGTGTTTTGTGATTTTTGGTAGATCCTGTTTTTAGCTCAAAATCGACATACAGACGTACTTTGATCTCCAGATTCCGAAAATTTGTTCAGAATCGAGCTAGGACGACTGGCGACATAATTTAGTCCACGTTTCGAGCGAATCGCTGTTCCTAGCGAACAACTGAAACCATTTCCAGCTTCAGGAGGTCCAAATTAGTAAAGACACTTAAATTTAGCGTAATCGGAGGTGACAAAATTTTAAGGTCAAAAAAGAGCAAAGGGGGTAGTCTTTGGTGTTTTGTGATTCTTGGTAGATCCTGTTTTTAGCTCAAAATCGACATACAGACGTACTTTGATCTCCAGATTCCGAAAATTTGTTCAGAATCGAGCTAGGACGACTGGCGACATAATTTAGTTCACGTTTCGAGCGAATCGCTGTCCCTAGCGAACAACTGAAACCATTTCCAGCTTCAGGAGGTCCAAATTAGTAAAGACACTTAAATTTAGCATAATCGGAGGTGACAAAATTTTAAGGTCAAAAAAGAGCAAAGGGGGTAGTCTTTGGTGTTTTGTGATTTTTGATAGATCCTGTTTTTAGCTCAAAATCGACATACAGACGTACTTTGATCTCCAGATTCCGAAAATTTGTTCAGAATCGAGCTAGGACGACTGGCGACATAATTTAGTCCACGTTTCGAGCGAACCGCTGTCGCTAGCGAACAACTGAAACCATTTCCAGCTTCAGGAGGTCCAAATTAGTAAAGACACTTAAATTTAGCGTAATAGGAGGTGACAAAATTTTAAGGTCAAAAAAGAGCAAAGGGGGTAGTCTTTGGTGTTTGTGATTTTTGATAGATCCTGTTTTTAGCTCAAAATCGACATACAGACGTACTTTGATCTCCAGATTTCGAAAATCTGCTCAGAATAGAGCTAGGACGTCTGGCAACATAATTTAGTCCACGTTTCGAGCGAACCGCTGTCGCTAGCGAACAACTGAAACCATTTCCAGCTTCAGGAGGTCCAAATTAGTAAAGACACTTAAATTTAGCGTAATAGGAGGTGACAAATTTTAAGGTCAAAAAAGAGCAAAGGGGGTAGTCTTTGGTGTTTTGTGATTTTGGATAGATCCTGTTTTTAGCTCAAAATCGACATACAGACGTACTTTGATCTCCAGATTTCGAAAATCTGCTCAGAATAGAGCTAGGACGTCTGGCAACATAATTTAGTCCACGTTTCGAGCGAACCGCTGTCGCTAGCGAACAACTGAAACCATTTCCAGCTTCAGGAGGTCCAAATTAGTAAAGACCCTTAAATTTAGCATAATAGGAGGTGACAAAATTTTAAGGTCAAAAAAGAGCAAAGGGGGTAGTCTTTGGTGTTTTGTGATTTTTGATAGATCCTGTTTTTAGCTCAAAATCGACATACAGACGTACTTTGATCTCCAGATTCCGAAAATTTGTTCAGAATCGAGCTAGGACGACTGGCGACATAATTTAGTCCACGTGTCGAGCGAATCGCGGTCCCTAGCGAACAACTGAAACCATTTCCAGCTTCAGGAGGTCCAAATTAGTAAAGACACTTAAATTTAGCGTAATCGGAGGTGACAAAATTTTAAGGTCAAAAAAGAGCAAAGGGGGTAGTCTTTGGTGTTTTGTGATTTTTGGTAGATCCTGTTTTTAGCTCAAAATCGACATACAGACGTACTTTGATCTCCAGATTCCGAAAATTTGTTCAGAATCGAGCTAGGACGACTGGCGACATAATTTAGTTCACGTTTCGAGCGAATCGCTGTCCCTAGCGAACAACTGAAACCATTGCCAGCTTCAGGAGGTCCAAATTAGTAAAGACACTTAAATTTAGCGTAATCGGAGGTGACAAAATTTTAAGGTCAAAAAAAGAGCAAAGGGGGTAGTCTTTGGTGTTTTGTGATTTTTGATAGATCCTGTTTTTAGCTCAAAATCGACATACAGACGTACTTTGATCTCCAGATTCCGAAAATTTGTTCAGAATCGAGCTAGGACGACTGGCGACATAATTTAGTCCACGTTTCGAGCGAATCGCTGTCCCTAGCGAACAACTGAAACCATTTCCAGCTTCAGGAGGTCCAAATTAGTAGACACTTAAATTTAGCGTAATCGGAGGTGACAAAATTTTAAGGTCAAAAAAGAGCAAAGGGGGTAGTCTTTGGTGTTTTGTGATTTTTGATAGATCCTGTTTTTAGCTCAAAATCGACATACAGACGTACTTTGATCTCCAGATTCCGAAAATTTGTTCAGAATCGAGCTAGGACGACTGGCGACATAATTTAGTCCACGTTTCGAGCGAATCGCTGTTCCTAGCGAACAACTGAAACCATTTCCAGCTTCAGGAGGTCCAAATTAGTAAAGACACTTAAATTTAGCGTAATCGGAGGTGACAAAATTTTAAGGTCAAAAAAGAGCAAAGGGGGTAGTCTTTGGTGTTTTGTGATTTTTGGTAGATCCTGTTTTTAGCTCAAAATCGACATACAGACGTACTTTGATCTCCAGATTCCGAAAATTTGTTCAGAATCGAGCTAGGACGACGGGCGACATAATTTAGTTCACGTTTCGAGCGAATCGCTGTCCCTAGCGAACAACTGAAACCATTTCCAGCTTCAGGAGGTCCAAATTAGTAAAGACACTTAAATTTAGCATAATCGGAGGTGACAAAATTTTAAGGTCAAAAAAGAGCAAAGGGGGTAGTCTTTGGTGTTTTGTGATTTTTGATAGATCCTGTTTTTAGCTCAAAATCGACATACAGACGTACTTTGATCTCCAGATTCCGAAAATTTGTTCAGAATCGAGCTAGGACGACTGGCGACATAATTTAGTCCACGTTTCGAGCGAACCGCTGTCGCTAGCGAACAACTGAAACCATTTCCAGCTTCAGGAGGTCCAAATTAGTAAAGGCACTTAAATTTAGCGTAATCGGAGGTGACAAAATTTTAAGGTCAAAAAAGAGCAAAGGGGGTAGTCTTTGGTGTTTTGTGATTTTTGATAGATCCTGTTTTTAGCTCAAAATCGACATACAGACGTACTTTGATCTCCAGATTCCGAAAATTTGTTCAGAATCGAGCTAGGACGACTGGCGACATAATTTAGTTCACGTTTCGAGCGAATCGCTGTCCCTAGCGAACAACTGAAACCATTTCCAGCTTCAGGAGGTCCAAATTAGTAAAGACACTTAAATTTAGCATAATCGGAGGTGACAAAATTTTAAGGTCAAAAAAGAGGTAGTCTTTGGTGTTTTGTGATTTTTGATAGATCCTGTTTTTAGCTCAAAATCGACATACAGACGTACTTTGATCTCCAGATTCCGAAAATTTGTTCAGAATCGAGCTAGGACGACTGGCGACATAATTTAGTCCACGTTTCGAGCGAACCGCTGTCGCTAGCGAACAACTGAAACCATTTCCAGCTTCAGGAGGTCCAAATTAGTAAAGACACTTAAATTTAGCGTAATCGGGGGTGACAAAATTTTAAGGTCAAAAAAGAGCAAAGGGGGTAGTCTTTGGTGTTTTGTGATTTTTGATAGATCCTGTTTTTAGCTCAAAATCGACATACAGACGTACTTTGATCTCCAGATTCCGAAAATTTGTTCAGAATCGAGCTAGGACGACTGGCGACATAATTTAGTCCACGTTTCGAGCGAATCGCTGTTCCTAGCGAACAACTGAAACCATTTCCAGCTTCAGGAGGTCCAAATTAGTAAAGACACTTAAATTTAGCGTAATCGGAGGTGACAAAATTTTAAGGTCAAAAAAGAGCAAAGGGGGTAGTCTTTGGTGTTTTGTGATTTTTGGTAGATCCTGTTTTTAGCTCAAAATCGACATACAGACGTACTTTGATCTCCAGATTCCGAAAATTTGTTCAGAATCGAGCTAGGACGACTGGCGACATAATTTAGTTCACGTTTCGAGCGAATCGCTGTCCCTAGCGAACAACTGAAACCATTTCCAGCTTCAGGAGGTCCAAATTAGTAAAGACACTTAAATTTAGCATAATCGGAGGTGACAAAATTTTAAGGTCAAAAAAGAGCAAAGGGGGTAGTCTTTGGTGTTTTGTGATTTTTGATAGATCCTGTTTTTAGCTCAAAATCGACATACAGACGTACTTTGATCTCCAGATTCCGAAAATTTGTTCAGAATCGAGCTAGGACGACTGGCGACATAATTTAGTCCACGTTTCGAGCGAACCGCTGTCGCTAGCGAACAACTGAAACCATTTCCAGCTTCAGGAGGTCCAAATTAGTAAAGACACTTAAATTTAGCGTAATAGGAGGTGACAAAATTTTAAGGTCAAAAAAGAGCAAAGGGGGTAGTCTTTGGTGTTTTGTGATTTTTGATAGATCCTGTTTTTAGCTCAAAATCGACATACAGACGTACTTTGATCTCCAGATTTCGAAAATCTGCTCAGAATAGAGCTAGGACGTCTGGCAACATAATTTAGTCCACGTTTCGAGCGAACCGCTGTCGCTAGCGAACAACTGAAACCATTTCCAGCTTCAGGAGGTCCAAATTAGTAAAGACACTTAAATTTAGCGTAATAGGAGGTGACAAAATTTTAAGGTCAAAAAAGAGCAAAGGGGGTAGTCTTTGGTGTTTTGTGATTTTTGATAGATCCTGTTTTTAGCTCAAAATCGACATACAGACGTACTTTGATCTCCAGATTTCGAAAATCTGCTCAGAATAGAGCTAGGACGTCTGGCAACATAATTTAGTCCACGTTTCGAGCGAACCGCTGTCGCTAGCGAACAACTGAAACCATTTCCAGCTTCAGGAGGTCCAAATTAGTAAAGACACTTAAATTTAGCGTAATAGGAGGTGACAAAATTTTAAGGTCAAAAAAGAGCAAAGGGGGTAGTCTTTGGTGTTTTGTGATTTTTGATGGATCCTGTTTTTAGCTCAAAATCGACATACAGACGTACTTTGATCTCCAGATTCCGAAAATTTGTTCAGAATCGAGCTAGGACGACTGGCGACATAATTTAGTCCACGTTTCGAGCGAATCGCTGTCCCTAGCGAACAACTGAAACCATTTCCAGCTTCAGGAGGTCCAAATTAGTAAAGACACTTAAATTTAGCGTAATCGGAGGTGACAAAATTTTAAGGTCAAAAAAGAGCAAAGGGGGTAGTCTTTGGTGTTTTGTGATTTTTGATAGATCCTGTTTTTAGCTCAAAATCGACATACAGACGTACTTTGATCTCCAGATTCCGAAAATTTGTTCAGAATCGAGCTAGGACGACTGGCGACATAATTTAGTCCACGTTTCGAGCGAACCGCTGTCCCTAGCGAACAACTGAAACCATTTCCAGCTTCAGGAGGTCCAAATTAGTAAAGACACTTAAATTTAGCGTAATCGGAGGTGACAAAATTTTAAGGTCAAAAAAGAGCAAAGGGGGTAGTCTTTGGTGTTTTGTGATTTTTGGTAGATCCTGTTTTTAGCTCAAAATCGACATACAGACGTACTTTGATCTCCAGATTCCGAAAATTTGTTCAGAATCGAGCTAGGACGACTGGCGACATAATTTAGTCCACGTTTCGAGCGAACCGCTGTCCCTAGCGAACAACTGAAACCATTTCCAGCTTCAGGAGGTCCAAATTAGTAAAGACACTTAAATTTAGCGTAATCGGAGGTGACAAAATTTTAAGGGCAAAAAAGAGCAAAGGGGGTAGTCTTTGGTGTTTTGTGATTTTTCATAGATCCTGTTTTTAGCTCAAAATCGACATACAGACGTACTTTGATCTCCAGATTCCGAAAATTTGTTCAGAATCGAGCTAGGACGACTGGCGACATAATTTAGTTCACGTTTCGAGCGAATCGCTGTCCCTAGCGAACAACTGAAACCATTTCCAGCTTCAGGAGGTCCAAATTAGTAAAGACACTTAAATTTAGCGTAATCGGAGGTGACAAAATTTTAAGGTCAAAAAAGAGCAAAGGGGGTAGTCTTTGGTGTTTTGTGATTTTTGGTAGATCCTGTTTTTAGCTCAAAATCGACATACAGACGTACTTTGATCTCCAGATTCCGAAAATTTGTTCAGAATGGAGCTAGGACGACTGCCGACATAATTTAGTCCACGTTTCGAGCGAACCGCTGTCGCTAGCGAACAACTGAGACCATTTCCAGCTTCAGGAGGTCCAAATTAATAAAGACACTTAAATTTAACGTAATCGGAGGTGACAAAATTTTAAGGTCGAAAAAGAGCAAAGGGGGTAGTCTTTGGTGTTTTGTGATTTTTGGTAGATCCTGTTTTTAGCTCAAAATCGACATACAGACGTACTTTGATCTCCAGATTTCGAAAATCTGCTCAGAATCGAGCTAGGACGACTGGCGACATAATTTAGTTCACGTTTCGAGCGAATCGCTGTTCCTAGCGAACAACTGAAACCATTTCCAGCTTCAGGAGGTCCAAATTAGTAAAGACACTTAGATTTAGCGTAATCGGAGGTGACAAAATTTTAAGGTCAAAAAAGAGCAAAGGGGGTAGTCTTTGGTGTTTTGTGATTTTTCATAGATCCTGTTTTTAGCTCAAAATCGACATACAGACGTACTTTGATCTCCAGATTCCGAAAATTTGTTCAGAATCGAGCTAGGACGACTGGCGACATAATTTAGTTCACGTTTCGAGCGGATCGCTGTCCCTAGCGAACAACTGAAACCATTTCCAGCTTCAGGAGGTCCAAATTAGTAAAGACACTTGAATTTAGCGTAATCGGAGGTGACAAAATTTTAAGGTCAAAAAAGAGCAAAGGGGGTAGTCTTTGGTGTTTTGTGATTTTTGATAGATCCTGTTTTTAGCTCAAAATCGACATATAGACGTACTTTGATCTCCAGATTCCGAAAATTTGTTCAGAATGGAGCTAGGACGACTGGCGACGTAATTTAGTCCAGGTTTCGAGCGAATCGCTGTCGCTAGCGAACAACTGAGACCATTTCCAGCTTCAGGAGGTCCAAATTAATAAAGACACTTAAATTTAGCGTAATCGGAGGTGACAAAATTTTAAGGTCAAAAAAGAGCAAAGGGGGTAGTCTTTGGTGTTTTGTGATTTTTGATAGATCCTGTTTTTAGCTCAAAATCGACATATAGACGTACTTTGATCTCCAGATTCCGAAAATTTGTTCAGAATGGAGCTAGGACGACTGGCGACGTAATTTAGTCCAGGTTTCGAGCGAATCGCTGTCGCTAGCGAACAACTGAGACCATTTCCAGCTTCAGGAGGTCCAAATTAATAAAGACACTTAAATTTAGCGTAATCGGAGGTGACAAAATTTTAAGGTCAAAAAAGAACAAAGGTGGTAAGTCTTTGGTGTTTTGTGATTTTTGATAGATCCTGTTTTTTAGCTCAAAATCGACATACAGACGTACTTTGATAGTTGTTTTAGTCTTCAGTATCTACAGAGTGTTTAAATCAAAATGCTTTTTTTTTACAAAATTTTCAATTCCTTAAGAGATGCATCTGGTACAACTGCAATTAAACTAGCCCCATCTTTCCTTCTCCTCTTTTTTGATTCACATCAATATCTTTGTTATTAATGAAGGTACATATTTTTGAAGGAAATACCATATGAGACCTATGGTAGAACAAAAATTTATCATTATTATAATAGTAACAAAGGGCTTAAATAATTTAAAATGTATATGCAATCAAATATTGTTCATAAATGTTCCACAAATGTATAATATTAAATATTTGTTTAAAAATATTGATAACTATCCATTTTTAAATATTTTGTATAAAATATTTCATAAATGACTTCCTAATACCTCAAATATTTAGAAAACATATAAATATTTGTAGAATATTAATTAAATATTTAGTGCTACTAGGGTACTTACCGTGTTAGCATTAAGTTGGAAATTGGTTTGGTCAATAAGCTCAGGTGGTACTTATCTTTTCAGAGGGCTATTCACTATGATTGTTAATATCCTTCCGAGATATCCATTAAAACAATTAAATTATTTAACATTTTATTGTAGTGTATGTACACATCATCCATACCAATCTTCATATATAACAAAGTTCGACCCTTTCATGAAAGTTGTCACAAAAGTGTAAGGGACAAAATCAAAAAGTGGCAGTACTTCCATGTAAAAGTCACGATTCACAGATCATTCTTTTGTACCCACATACGAAATATTTATTTACACTTTGCGTTTATGTAGTGCAGTTCAGCTCCTGATTATATATATTATTTATAACCGAGGGACACAACAGCAAAAATAATTATATATTGGTCTCTTCTACTAGCAAGCTGAACTGCACTGTCACTTATTTTTTCTAGTAGTCACAGATTTAATAGTATGTATAAACATTGATGAATTCATAGATCGGGGCGTAAACAATTTTCTGATGTTGTCTCGTGGTTAAATTCCTACGAGAATTAAGAGAGAAAATATAAGAATTTGAATGACACGGAACCACACCAGAAACGTTAAGAGCAGAGGCATAGTCCAAATACATTATGCACAAATATGTTACTTCTTTAGTTAGCAGAGAGCTGGTTAACTTTGAAATAATGTTAGCAACTGTTATAGATGACTTTTCTGTACATTTAGTACCTATAAGGTATTAAAGCTGTATAGCATATAAATTCAGTTATTGATTAAGGGTGTAATTCTGTAATACAATTTATATTTCATTAAAATTAATGCCATAAGCAAATTTGGTGAATTTCTTGTCAAAAATAAAGGTCACTTTGCTAATAATACATGTGTTCCACACTTTGCACCTTTTCGGCCACATCTGAAATGTTAGAAAATTTTTTATGCTGCAGTGTGTTGGACAAACCCAAATATCTCTAAAAGTACAGATGCGGCTTTAATCTTGTACAACTTGTATGTTTATAAATGGAATGATGTAATTCTTTCTATGTCATTAAAAGTATATTGAAATAATCTTTGTGTTAATATAACGTTGTAGGTTTTTAGACTTTTGGAAAAAATGTTATTTTATAAATATCAAGCTACGTTTTCTTGACTGTGAGTTGCTTTACATAAAACGAAGCAACCTTTTTTATTGTGCAGAAGACACCTGTTGATAACTACTTTATTTACAAATTTTAGCAGTAGCAAGAAATAATTATCCATATTTGTACAGAACTAATGCAAATTCGATGACAAATATTAAGTGAAGAAATGTAAACCCAAGAAAAAGGTACTAAAACAGAAACTTGTTTTAAACTTACTTGTTTCTATCGCCGGTTATCTAATAATTTTCAGAATAAATGCAAACTGCCAAACTATGGTCTAAACAATTAACAATTCATAATTTAAAAATGCATATTTACAATCTTATATTAACAGATAACTCCAACAAGCATTTAATGACATCTAAACAAATACACTGCTGTTTTTCAGTGAAAGTTATATGTCTTTTATTATAGTTTAACGTCCCTTTATTTCCTGTATATACTGAAAAATTTTGTAGCACAAAGAACTTGGTTTCTTAAACTTTTATTTGAAACAGTTTAGAATTTTTGTAGTATTAACTGAATGATAGGTGATAATCTGAATGCTTGCAGGCAGTTACCAACTACAACTTAATATATTAAATCGCCAGCAAAATGTTCTAATTGATTATAGTATACATCGGCACAGGACATTTTGAAGATTCAAAGAGTTAGTAAGAATTATACTCTCCACGTGACGTAAGTAATTTGCGTTCTGATAAAAAAATACAAATTAAATTATTGTGTCTCACCTAGTGCCATCTAGTTCCAATGCAGCCAAGAAGTTCTTAATTGTTCACATGGGAAGTGCACCTTGTATATGTTTCATTAAAAAAATATATGTATGGATCGGTGATAAATTCTACAGAAAGTCTTTATAGAGCACTAAATGTACATCTTTAGTCTGATAACATTCAAAACTTACCAACAAAAAGAAAGCTTGAAAAATCAGTAACAAACGTTTTGGATATGTGGTCAACCTTTTCCCAATCATTGTATATGATGTTGAGTGTTACTGCGCAAAATACAGAGTACCTATTACAAGCTAGCAGGCCATCCTATTAATCATAAATTTTTTTGGGTCAAAATAAGGGAATTTTTGTTGTCATTTTTTTCACCATATATGTATAGCAGGGTATCAAATCGTAGAAAATTCTTCCGGGTTTGATGCCGTGGTCGGAGAATTTGCTCCTGACGTTTCGCCGCTCATACTGTTGGCTTCTTCAGAAGGACTTCGACTGGTGAAATCATTCATTGTCACGTACAAAGAAAACCACGCCAAATTTCAATAAATTTGCTCCAAAAACGTTGAAAAAGTTCATCTTTGACACCCTGTATACAAAAACGAAGCTTCATTACGACAAACAGGATAATAAAGGTACCTCTACTTTGACTCAAAGAATCTACGGTTTACAGGATGGCCTCATAATAACACCCCGTAAGCCAAATGAACTTTGAACTTGACTCCGAAGATGCCTCTACTCTTTCCACACAACTTCCAGTTCTCACTCTTGCTTATCTCGCACACGACACCATTTAATAAAAAAACTGTTTGAGCAAAGTGTCAAAAGGGAGCGCACGACTGTGTCACACTCTGAGTTCCTCCATCGTCACGTTATGTTTACTGTTCAACTGGGTGTTCTTCTTCGTGAGCGTGCCCGTGTTGATGAGCTGTATGCTGTGCGTCGTCAGCAACGGCTGGTTCTCTGGTATCTGGTTCGACGACGACAACGTGTTGACGTTCGACTTGGATATCTTGGGCGGGGGCGGCGGCCTGGGCAAAGTAGCGTTGTTCTGCGGCAGGTCCGCGAACTCCGGAGGCGGCAGCTGGTGGTGGGAGTGGTGGTGGCCCAGTATTGTCGCCGGGTCGCTTTTTACGCCTGCAATTATAGGAAATCTAGCAGATAATACTACTGATTATTCTTGAAGGAGAAAGAGTTTGAGGTTGTTTTGGGTGTTTCAACGTGGAACTGGGGTTTTATAAACTCAAACCATGTTGAGAGGCTGTTCCAGTACACAAACATGGACCGTATACGGTATCACAGAAATTCATATGAGATATTACTAAACTTTCACAGAGGCATTTAAGAACTCTTTTATTAAGCAAGTGACGACTTTGATAAATATGTTTAAGATTTAAGTATGCTCTCTGCAGACATCGAGATATATGATTTGTATAGCGAAAGCGTCTGTCCATGACAAACCAAGATTTCTCGTGCTGTCACAAAACGGAAGCTAACAAAGAATCACTATTCTTACCAAACAATATTACTTTTGATTTGGTAGCATTTAGTCTAAGGTTATGGGCATCTTAAATCATCGCTAATCGTGACAGATCAAAGTTAATGCTGGCAATAGCCTGGACGACCTCATCGGGACAAAACTATAAATAGACCTGCGTGTCATCCGCATAATAATCTTGAATGTAAGATGTGAACATTAAAAGAAACAGTGAAGTATACACAGTAAACAATAAAGGACCAAGTTTAGAGCCTTGGGACACATATTGATATACACTCAAAAATTTGATAGCATTCCGTCAGACAACAGTGCAGGTATAGTAATGCAACTCTCTTACCGTTTTTACAATCCTGCAATACTATTTACCTTTCATTTACAGGCACAGTTGGAACGGCAGTCGACACCTCATAAATCAAACCCTCTCTTTGTGATTTTGTGAATTTCCAGTGCCGGCTTTAAGCCGTTTTAAAACTCGTTTTTTGTTTGAGTAGTGTATATTATTCTAAGTAGTTTTTAATCATTCGGACAATAAAAGGTTTTACATCGATCATTTTTATTTACGTCTCAAAATCAATTGTACGTAGTTTTAGATGAGTAGCAACATTATTTTGCACAAGCAAAGTATATCTAGTTATAATGAAATTTGTAATCTAACTAGACAACATGCACATCTGAGCATGTTTTAATATGCAAAGAATAATCTCGCATTCCTAAATATTTTTATTTTGATTTTTAACATTCCTGTAATATTTATATCCTGTGAATATGTTGAATGCTGTGCTAGCCGAAAATTATAAACAATACATTTTAATATTTTTAAATCTTTTAACTATTGGAAACATGCGGTTAACGGTTAACATAACTAAATATGTAAATAAAAGACAAGTATTTTAAAAGAAAATAATAAGAATATATATTTTTTTATCTAAAGCTTTAAATACAAATAAAATAATTCCATACATCTATTATATTTTTACAAAAAAGTCTAACAAGTTTACATCGACATAACTTAAATATATTAATTATTATCTTCATCACTAGTGTCAAATTGTGAATCACTGCTAGCATCATCATTAACATGTATTATAAAATTTTGAAAATTTGGGGATACATAGCTATTTTCGATATCAATAACATGCTTAATACAGCTTTTTTACAGTTCTTTCGTTATACTACTTACCTCTCTACGTATTAAATCTACAACTCCCGAACTTAAACGCGGACATGCATTGTTTCTTCGTATTCCTTTTTTAAGCGTACTCCACACTAATTCAATTGGGTTTAGGACGCAATAATACGGTGGCAAACGCATAACTATATGTCCATGTCCTTTCACTAGTTCATCAACTCGATATTGTTTAGGTATGTTGAGATTTTTTATTATTGTCAACAGATCTTTTTTGGTAACTTTTCCATCCGGAATTGTAATTTTATTCTTTTTCATGTAATCAATTACTTCTATTTTTTTTGTAGCTGATGTTGGCGCCTTGTTAATTAATTTTGAATAATAACTCACGTTATCCATGACTATAACAGATCCTGGTGGTAGCCCTCGCAGTAACTGCTGCTGAAAGTTTCAAAAAGTGCAGAGTCCATGTCGCAATGGTAGTCAGCAGAACAATTTTGGATCTGTTTCGTTGAGAGTAATAAGTCATTTTCCACCCATACATCACTTCCTCCCGCATGAAGAATTATAATTCCTTTTCCTCTCGAAGGTGGTGCTTGCAGAACGCAGTTATTTGTCCCATCTGTCAGACCTTTTTTTATCAAGTCGTGGGTATCGTACCACGTTTCATCCAAATATACGATATTACGATTTTTTGGCGGTACCTTCTGATTTCGTTTATATAATCCCATCTCATTCTTATTAGTCGGGTTGATTCCATTATGGACAAACGTTGGTTTAATGTACTATAATTAAAACCGATGCTCCTCAAGTATTTTCTGAACCACTCTTCGCAATTACTTATGTCATATCCAAATTCCAAAAGTTTTAYTTTCAGACTTGCCGTAGTTGGAATTTTATTTTCCTTATACATTTGGTAAATCACTTTTTAAATTTCTATCCCAAGCTCTTTTGATATATTTAGAAATTTCTCCGAATTGCGTGATTTTCTTGAATTGCCTTTATTATCAATCATATCTCTCACAGTCGTGTAGGGGACACCAACCATTTCACTTGTCACTTTTAACGGAGCACTGCACTCTTTTTTTATCAAAAAATTGTATATATATTTTCTTCAATTTGCACTTCCATGTCAGCGTCAGCAACTTCATTCTGAACGGTACTTGGAGTAGCTTTTTCCCAAGGACGGAACATTTTTTGCTTCTCTTGTCTAGCGCACAGAAATACTAAAGACGGAATGCTAGTTTTGGTTTGACCGGTAGTGAACTTTAAATAATCCGACCCCGCTTAAACATCTTCCGAAAATCGGACCTAAATTTATGGTAATCCGGTTATTTGCTGTAACTTGTGAGGGGCCGTCTGCTGTTCGAGATGAAAGATAAATTTTATTGCAGGGTTGTAATAACGGTAAGAGAGTTGCATTATTATACCAAGCTAATCACGAGTAAGGCCGTGCAAAAGTCAGCGTGCGGCGTAAAAAAGGAAAGTTAGTATTATTAGTCGTCGAAAATTAAAACAAAGTTAATACGTTATTTTACTTATTAATTAAGCTTAAGTTTTTGCAATAAATCTTCATTTTCGTTATTTATTTGAAGTTTTTAATTATTATAATGACTTACAATGGCGACAATTTAGTAATGATCACACTCTATTGTAGTATGAACCGTGTTGTGACTGCAGATGAGACTGAAAAACCCCACTTACCTATTATGCTAGACTCCAAATCACCACAAATATTGTTCGGCATCTGCCCGTTCTCGTTCCTCTTCTTCGGCTGCCCACCGTTCTCGCTCATCCTCGTCTTATCTCTCTGATAATACACGCCGGCGAAGATCAGCACGTTCAGTATCAACAGGGAGCATCCGATCGCGATGGTGACGCTCAGGGCCGTCGAGTAGGCGGCGAAACCGTCCTCCACGGGATGAGACGTGGTGCTCGGTGCCAGTTCTTCCATCCTTTCGGTGGAGTCCGCCGTCGCCGGCGCCGACAGGTTCGACGCGGCCGTCGTCCTCGCCGGGTCCAGAGGATTCTCGGTCGTCGTCAGTTTGCGCGGATTGAGTTGCGGAAGCTTGGGTGGCGGAGGATCGTCGTCGGGCAGCTGGTGATGTGACGCGGGGACGTCGTCGCCGCCGGGTCTGTGCAGGTCCGGCACCAGGTTGAGCCAGAAGGAGAGGCGGTGGGCGCGGTAGTGGTTTTTGAGCTTGGGTTTCATGTCTGAAATAAATGATGGGAAAAGTTAGTCGAAATAGGAATTGCGGAGTATAACAGATAACGGGTAAGTTTATTGCAGCTTATAAAAAATAGAAAATGAATAAAAATAACTAAAACGTGGAAGGTAGAAGGGCTGACTATTATCAATTATGACACTAGAAGGTTTTGGGAATAACAGTCACTAATAAAGAGAAAAACTCTCTTCAATTCAGCCAAGCTTTCGGAATGATTTTGTTCCTTTTTCAAGGCGCTAAAAGGATACATTGTAGAAACATAACTTAAAAAAACTTACATTGAGTCGAGGTTAATATTAAATAGGTATGTTCACCCAGATACATGGTCCTTTAATAAATTGCAGCTATGAAAAATTCGACGATTAAATTTATATCACAACACGCTAAAAATTAATAGTTATAACAAAATGGTTCAACACATGTGTTCTTATCGTGGTTGGTGTCGCATCCGTCTTTTCTAATGTCAAAGATAAGATTCCTAATAACTTAAGATCTAATATTGTTTATAAGATTGGTTGTAACTCGTGTTCTGCATGTTATATCGGACAGACTGGTAGGTATTTAGAAAAAAAGGATGGAGGAACGTATGAGAGATATACGTCTTAAATCTAATAAATCTGTATTAACCGAACATTGTACGAGCAACAGTCATTCTTTTAATTTTAATGATGTCAAAATTATCTGTACTGAACCGAATTTGATGAAATGATTGTTTTTAGAAATGGTGTACATGAATAGAGAAATTCATAGTATTAATAGAAGGTCAGATATTTAGGGTTTATCAAAAATTTATACTTATTCATACATTCAAATAATTTTCAAGTATTTTTTTTGTGTGATTTGGCAGCGTTACTTGTATAATTTTTTGATCGTTGTCAATTATTTGTCACTTTGTTCTTCTGTAAGAACACATGTGTTGAACCATTTTGTTATAACTATTAATTTTTAGTTGCAATTTATTAAACGACCATGTATCTGGGTGAACATACCTATTTAATATTAACCTCCAGTCAATGTAAGTTTTTTTTTTAAATTATGTTTCTACAATTTATCATTTTGTTGTGTAATCTTTTAGCGCCCTGAAGAAGGAATAAAATCATTCCGAAAGCTTGGCTGAATTGAAACGAGTTTTTCTCTTTATTAGTGACTGCTATTCCCATAACCTTCTAGCCGGCCTAGCTGGTCTAGTGGATAGCGCGGAAGCGCGACTGCCCATGGCCAGGTAGGCTGCGGGTTCGAATCCCGCGTAAGGCATGGATGTTGTGAATGTTTAATTATGTAATACATATAATAATACAATTTAATACAAATGAATAAAAATATACACCTAATGAGCTGGCTAATTGCCCTAAGCTGGCAGGGCCATTAACAAAAAAAAAAAAAAAATAACCTTCTAGTGTCATAATAAAAATAACTTGTATGTAGTGACGTACAGGGTGCATCTAAAAAGGTCTTTACACAAGCCTACTACACATTCCTTGGACAAAAATAAGCCGATTTAACCAAATTTATCTTAGTCCAAAGGTTAATACTAACAAACGTACGAGGTGCTGAAGTTTAGATTTTGTTTTTGATATTTTGTAATCACTTTTGAGAAAAATAAAATATTTTAAGGTATTCAAATCTTTTGATGGACTGACTGATATTTGCTTGTACTGTCCATCTACCTTATTTTACCCACATAAACGTCATAACTTTATTGCATCACCGTGTATAACATTTTCGAACCAATAAGTATTGTTTCAATAATAAAATGTTTAGCTTGGTTTATAAATGTGAAGTTTGTAGCGTATCTTTCCTTGCAAAATAAGCCAAGTTAAGTAAATTTATTTTATTACATATTTAATTTGGATGTAATATGGCTCTGGATTTTTTAATGATAAAGCCGAATGACTACTTAGTTTTTAGATGCGATAGGAAGTTAACGCAAACTAATCTCTCTCGTGAGGGTGGTGTTCTTTTGGCGGTTAGAGATTCTGTCCTGTCTATGGAAAATGATCTTTCTAAAACCGCAAGTGCAATACCTCATACAGATCTGATAGGCTAATACGCATGGCTCTGATAGATGTAGCTTTGTAATCAATAATATTCAATCTTTGTGTAATTTTAACCAATGCAATGGTATTCTAAACAATTATGACAGAATTTTAGAGTTGACTTTCTCTAACATAACTTGCTGCAGTGTAGATCGCTTTCACCCTTGGTCCCTGAAGATGCGCATCATCCTGCTTTGAATATTGATGTGTCGTACATACCAACATCAAATCCCAAATTTAGATTGGATCAATCATTCGCTTTTAATTTTAAGAAAGAAAACTTGCCGTTACTATACAGCTCCCTCCTCGATATTGATTGGTTATTTCTTAGTGTGTAATAACCCACCGGGTGTGGATAGCCTGCGGGTAAAGAAAACTCAGCGGAGAATTAAATACAACCAAGTATATTATAAAAACTAAATATGTACAAAATGAAACGTGTTTCTGAATGAATAGAACAAAAATACTAATTCTGCTGGCGGCCTAGTCTACGGGACGGCGGCACGGGCTCCGTGCCCGCTAGGAAGGGGCCGGGGGCTTCGCTGGCGGCTCTGGACGGGCGACCTGGTCTCTAGGACGGCGGCGCGGGCTTCTTGCCCGCTGGGCAGGGCCGGGGGCCTCGCGGGTGACTCTGGGCGGGCGATACGGGTCCTTGCCCCCTGGGTAGGACCGTGAACCTCGCTGGTGAGTCTTGGCGGGCAGCACGGGCCTCTTGCCCACCAGGAAGGACAGGGGTCTTTCGTCGGCGGCCTGGGTTCTAGGACGGTGACACGGGCTTCTTGCCCGCCGGGAGGGACTGGGGGCCTCGTCGACGGCTCTGGACGGCACCCTGGATTCTAGGACGGCGGTACGGGCTCCTTGCCCGCCTGGACAGACCGGCGGCCTCGCTGATGGATCTGGACGGACGGCCTCGTATGGAGCGAGGCAGATCCACCACGTCTGCCTTCAAGCCCCAGGCGTTCGTAGTAGCCTCTGGAGCGAGGCAGATCCACCACGTCTGCCTTCAAGCTCCTGGTGTTCGTGGTCGTCTCTGGTTCGCAGGCCTTCGTCCGGAGCGAGGCAGATCCACCACGTCTGCCTTCAAGCTCCAGGCGTTCGTAGTCGGCTCTGGTTTGCAGGCCTTCGTCCGGAGCGAGGCAGATCCACCACGTCTGCCTTCAAGCTCCAGGCGTTCGTAGTCGCCTCTGGTTTGCAGGCCCTCGTCCGGAGCGAGGCAGATCCACCACGTCTGCCTTCAAGCTCCAGGCGTTCGTAGCCGCCTCTGGTTTCGCAGGCCTTCGTCTGGAGCGAGGCAGATCCACCACGTCTGCCTTCAAGCTCCAGGCGTTCGTAGTAGCCACTGGTGCTGGGCCGGAGGAGACTCACTACGTCTCCTCAACGGTCCTAAGACCTCTGAGAGCGATGCAGGAATCGGCTTGAGAATTTATACTCTTCTGGGCGGTGGTAGGGCCGTCTGGCCTGCGCTGGATGTTCTTACGTTGTGGTGGGGACGGTTTATTTCGCTGTGTGCCAGCTGGCAGACGATATTCGATCGTCCTGACGGAGAGGGCCAGCTGGACTTAAGCGGCGTCTCGTTACACGCCCCTCCCGTCGGTGGAGAAGCAGGCATCGGTCGGACGATCCTAGTACGGGGGACTGCTTCTTCCCTGGGTGTCCTGATGACGCTTTCTTCGGGACGTAGACGGAAGGTCTTCTTATGCCTCCTTCTACAGCGGCGGCGCCTTTTTCTCGGCGGCTCAGACGGTCTGGTGGAGGCGCCGTGACTGGTCCGGTTAGGCGGTGGCGTTCTCGGCTGCTGCGGTCTTCGGGGTTCTGGTTGACGTACTGGACGGTGTGATGGCCTGACGTGGTTCGGTTTTCTCGTCTCCCTTCCTGGAGCCATCGGTGGACTGGCGACCTCTAAAGCACTTAACTGGTTCGCTCTGGGTCGTTGCCGGGTCGGTATGGGCTTTCCATGGAGGTATACTTCGGGATAGCCTCTTTGGAAGTCCATTGAAAGGCCTTGAAAATTATCCACTCCTAGAACAGCGTCGGTGATGAGGCCCGGTAGGTAATTCCACACGCCTTTCCGGGGATCGTGGTGGAGTGAATACGGGAAACGGTACTCTTCTGTCATCGGTGCCGCTCTGCCATTAGCCAGTCTGACTGTTGAGTCCGCCTTGGCTTCGGGTCGGTAGCCTAACTTCAGCAGATGGTCTCGGAGTCGCTCGCCAAGGTACGATCTTCCAGCACCGGTGTCCAACAGGGCATAGAACGGCTGGTTTCCCACAATTATTTCCACGAACGGGTGGCGGTCAAACATGGGACTGGTCGGTATGCCGGACGGTTCCTGATCTACCTGTGCGACATCTATTCGGCGTCTCTTGGGTGGTCTTCTTCTCAACGGTAACGGCCTGGATTGCGGATGACAACGGCAGTCTCTGGAGAGGATGTTTTTCTTACCACAGTAAGAACAAAACATCTTACGGGGTGCTGTGCAGTCTCCCCGCCAGTGGCCTGTCTTGCCACATCTCCAGCAGACTTCTTCTCGGCGGTACGGTACACTTCGTGGCTGGTTGTTTGGTCGGGACGGTTTCTGCCTGGCATTATGTCTCCAGGGATGCGGTCTGACCTCCATCGCATATAACGCGGTCTCTGGCAACGTAACTTTTGGATTGTGTTGCCTCTGGCGGTCGGTTTTGTTCCGGGGATGAATTTCATGTTCTACAACGTGAAACTCGGGCTCTGCGGGCTTTCCTCTCGGTCCGGTGTATGCTGTCTCGCTGCAGTATACGTTCGKGGCTGGTGGTAGCGGTCGGTAGTTCCTGTTATCCTCCTGGACAATCTCGAACTCTACAGCTCTTTGTATTAGGTCGGACAGCCTCCTGCACTCCCGTCTCTTGACGTAGAGCTTATATTCTGGCCTCATATTCGCATATACTCGGTCCAGAACTTGTTCCGGTGTCATTCCGCCGACTCGTCGCATAAGTGTCTGCAGGGCTACGACGAAGTCTTTAATGCGCTCCTTGGGTCCTTGTGTGCGGGCTCGGATGTCCTCTTCTAGGCGCATCCGGTGACGGGGCGGCAAATATTGGCTTCGGAACGCCTCTGCGAAGTCGTTCCAGTCGGCCCAGGCATTTTTATTATTTCGGTACCACAGCAGTGCTTTTCCTCTCAATAATTCCGGGAGAGCCCTGAGGATATCATCCCAGTTTACGGTATAGCACGCCTGCAGTTCTTCTAACCGCTCTAGGAAAGATACGGGGTCTGTCGAGCCGTCGAAACGGACATTCCACTTGCGGATTTTGTCGTAGACGGCCTCGGTAGCTTGTCCTGCAAGCAACGGTTCCGGGATCGACGAACCATCGGACAATTCTGCGGTGCAGCCGTCACGGATGAACTTTACCATCCGTGCCCTCATCTCTTCCATCTTTCCGCTTGTTTCCAGACGGAATCGACGTAAATAACGGGCCAGCTGATCTTTGGAAAGTTCATAGACCCACGTCGTAGGGGGTGTGGTCTGGTCAGTCGATCTAGTTTCTTCTGGGTCGGGAAAACTCTTCGGAACGGCCCCAGTAGCCATCGCTGCGGATTCCGGTGGGCGTGGCCTGGACTGGAGGGCTGCGCTCGGTGAGTCGCGGCCGGACGGTGGCTCGGTACTGGAGGGGGGCCTTTTCGCTGGTTATCTTCGGTGTATCCGGTGCTGTTGCGTAACGGTCGTTGCTGTTGCGTAACGGTCGTTGCTGTTGCGTAACAGTCCCTGCTCGGGCGCCAATTATGTAATAACCCACCGGGTGTGGATAGCCTGCGGGTAAAGAAAACTCAGCGGAGAATTAAATACAACCAAGTATATTATAAAAACTAAATATGTACAAAATGAAACGTGTTTCTGAATGAATAGAACAAAAATACTAATTCTGCTGGCGGCCTAGTCTACGGGACGGCGGCACGGGCTCCGTGCCCGCTAGGAAGGGGCCGGGGGCTTCGCTGGCGGCTCTGGACGGGCGACCTGGTCTCTAGGACGGCGGCGCGGGCTTCTTGCCCGCTGGGCAGGGCCGGGGGCCTCGCGGGTGACTCTGGGCGGGCGATACGGGTCCTTGCCCCCTGGGTAGGACCGTGAACCTCGCTGGTGAGTCTTGGCGGGCAGCACGGGCCTCTTGCCCACCAGGAAGGACAGGGGTCTTTCGTCGGCGGCCTGGGTTCTAGGACGGTGACACGGGCTTCTTGCACGCGGGGACGGACTGGGGGCCTCGTCGACGACTCTGGACGGCACCCTGGGTTCTAGGACGGCGGTACGGGCTCCTTGCCCGCCTGGACACACCGGCGGCCTCGCTGACGGATCTGGACGGACGGCCTCGTCTGGAGCGAGGCAGATCCACCACGTCTGCCTTCAAGCCCCAGGCGTTCGTAGTAGCCTCTGGAGCGAGGCAGATCCACCACGTCTGCCTTCAAGCTCCTGGTGTTCGTGGTCGTCTCTGGTTCGCAGGCCTTCGTCCGGAGCGAGGCAGATCCACCACGTCTGCCTTCAAGCTCCAGGCGTTCGTAGTCGGCTCTGGTTTGCAGGCCTTCGTCCGGAGCGAGGCAGATCCACCACGTCTGCCTTCAAGCTCCAGGCGTTCGTAGTCGCCTCTGGTTTGCAGGCCCTCGTCCGGAGCGAGGCAGATCCACCACGTCTGCCTTCAAGCTCCAGGCGTTCGTAGCCGCCTCTGGTTTCGCAGGCCTTCGTCTGGAGCGAGGCAGATCCACCACGTCTGCCTTCAAGCTCCAGGCGTTCGTAGTAGCCACTGGTGCTGGGCCGGAGGAGACTCACTACGTCTCCTCAACGGTCCTAAGACCTCTGAGAGCGATGCAGGAATCGGCTTGAGAATTTATACTCTTCTGGGCGGTGGTAGGGCCGTCTGGCCTGCGCTGGATGTTCTTACGTTGTGGTGGGGACGGTTTATTTCGCTGTGTGCCAGCTGGCAGACGATATTCGATCGTCCTGACGGAGAGGGCCAGCTGGACTTAAGCGGCGTCTCGTTACAAGTGATATTAGTGTTGTTAATCCAGCTTATGATGCATTTTATGATGTTTGTTTCTAGGTACACTTTATCTCGGTCACGGCGACGATATCCTCCGTGGTTTTCTTTTCAAATTATCATCCAAGATATTTAAACAATATGAAATTCAGATCTCAACGATATTACAACGTGTTCAAGCAGTTCTGCAAAAAAATTAATTGCCTTGGCTTACAAGGATTGCTTGTCTAGTGTTGAAGCAGCAATTTCTACCGATCCAAGTAAGCTGTGGTCTTTTATTCAGCGTAAAAAGGGTAACACTAGAATTACTGGCGTTATGACTTATAGTAATCTGGAGCTGTGCAACCCACAAGATATTGTAAATGCCTTCGCAACTTTCTTCAGTAATGTATATATTGATTCTGACTCAAATGTTAGCACTAAATCCAAATCCTACCCCACTTCTCTTCGTCTGGACTGCATCTCTGGGGATGAGATTTGTGGCGCTCGGAAACACTCAAAAAATTCTTCCACTGCTAAAGTGGACGGCATTCCATAGCTTTCTTTTAAAAGATTGCGCTTCCGTGTTGCTGTTCCACTGTTTCATATATTCAACCTTGTTCTACGTTCGTCGATCTTTGCTGAAATATGGCAAAAAGCATACATTTGTCCTGTAAAAAAGGGCAAAATTTCCCAAACTGAAAATTACCGTCCTATCTCCCTAATTTGTAACTTTGTGAAGGTTTTTGAGGGTATCGCCTACAAGCATATATATTGATGTATCAATAAGTCTATACCTTCCGCTTAACATGGATTTATGCGTGGGAGATCTACTATCACGAACTTAGATGCTTCTCGCAATTCGTTTCTGAAGAGCATTGGATGGACTTGGTCAGGTGGACGTTATCTACACTGATTTTCAAAAGGCTTTCGATCAAATTGATCACTTTGTTCTTTTAAACAAGCCGGAATGGTTTGGCTTCCTCTTACATTATTATTCCTTTCTTTCCTACTTCCGGAATACCGCAGAGATCTGGGCCCTCTTCTGTTTTTTTATGTACATAAATAATCCTCCTGACTCACTTAAAAGTCTGAACCTCAATTTTGCTGATGATCTTAAACTATTCAATACTATAACTTCTCCCGATGACTGTCTTTTACTCCAAAATGATCTTAATTATCTAAATACTCGGTGTTATCTTTGACCACAAATTTACCTTTTGCAGTCACTTATTGAACACTACCAATTTGACTCCTATCCTATGGATTTATACATAGAAACTGTAGAGCGATCAGATGATTGGGTACCTTGCAAAGATTATACTTTTCCCTTCTTCGCTCTAAGTTGGAATATGCAGTTTTGCTCTGGTTTCCCATATACAAGACGCATATTGTTCAGCTCGAATCTGTCCAGAGGAAGCTACTTAAATTTATGTTCCACTTAACCTAAGGATATTATCCTCCTAGGGGACATGATCATCAAACGTTGTTGGACGGATTCGAGTTTATTTCACTAGAAAGTCTTCGTACTTGTGTTGTGGTCAAAATGTTACATAATTTGTTGAATAATAGGAWTGATTATAGTTCGCTGCTCGTATAAACTTTCGACAACAACCGTCTTTCTATTGGTCGCCAATCAATCTTATGTGTTCTTATTTTAATAGTATTACTAATTCTTGTGATATTCACTTTGATTCGCGCCAATTAAGAAAAATAGAGGTTCAGGACACCGAGATATACAAAACGAAATTCTTGAAGCACAGTCCACGGATCTCCTTGTAATACATACTTAAAAAGCTTTTACAGTGAAAAGGCTTGAATAGTTATTGCAACTTTGTATTAATCTTAAAGCCCAGTAAGAACTGCTTTCACAATTCAAGTTCTCCAGCTACAGTGAGCGTCGATTTCATTTGGAAATTGGAAAAGCAAAATGTACGTCATCGTTCGCGATGTAATTTGTTTTCACAAATTAAATTAGTTAACATTTACATTGCAAATTCCTTTTTACGGATTCCAAATTGCAAGCGCTGCTTCAAATTATCGCACATGTACAAGAAGCTGAGGAAACGACATCCGAGCCATCTGGTCCAGGCTCCACTTCTCCCCGAAAAAGATTAGTCTCTCGCAGTGTAACGGAATTCTAATTCCCGACTACAAACTAATCAGTCAGAACCGTCCAGAAAATCCCGAGACTGCAGCTCGTAATTGCCCTGGATGCTGTCTCAGCTAATGGAGCAAGTGCAACTGCACATTTAATTTTATTGCAGCTATACTCCAGACGGTTCACATGTTTGCTCGGGGGCGAAATTCGAGCTGTTAATTTCCAATTTCCTGCGAAAACCGAGCACAGATTTCTGCTCCCGTGCGAATTTAATGTTTTGCGCGACGTTATCGTCGCGCCAAGTGCGGCGGTTAATTTCCTTCTGATTATCTGGAGAGGCTTCGGGATGGTGTCGTGAAGGCGATAGTGGGGGCTTGCAAACAAATTACTGCAGTTGCGTTTGTCTTTTCTAAACCCGAAGGCGATTCCGGAGTGAACTTCTTGAAGACGGGAGAGGTTTTTTCCGGTTTGCAGTTCTTAATGTTGTTCGAACAGAAGTTTGTCCAAACCTTTGGTCCAAACAACCAGAGTCATGGCGCCATAATATGGCGTTATTCGGTATAAGTTAGTATAGAAACAGATGCCTAGCATTAGATCACTTCATGGATTGAATCAATGAAGCGATTTTCAAAAACGCTCTATTATTGGGATTAAGTGATGGTCTTCAGCTCCAGTAATAAAAGAATGGAGACTGTTTGCGATAAGTAATCATCGCATAATTTGTTGCAGCAGCATACGATGTTAACATGTCTACGCTGGGTTGGAGGGGTACATGCTGATTGCTAGTAGTGCGACTGCCTAGCGCATGTTAAGGAAATATAAGGATTGGAATGGGAAGGTTATATAGATATATTCATTTTCCTTGAATGTTTTTTTTTTGGTGCTGTTGACATCATTGGTCCACTTCAGAGTAGCTCGATTAATTTCTCGTTTCTTATGATTTCTAGCTATTATTCTTCGTTCTTCCCTGACTTCTAAATTATCCTCTCTATAGTTATTTTCCATGTAAACCACAGCATTTTTTTCTTTTTCTTTGGTCTCCGCTTAGTTCCCAGGTCTTCTTTAATATGTGACCTGCTTCTCTCCTGGATGTGTCCCTTGTAATTCGTCGCGTATGGCTGTTTCTTTTATGATTGTTCTGTCGTTCAAGAGTTCCGCTATTGCCGCATGCGTGGTACGTATTTGGTTGAATGATATTATTGCCTTAGATTATCATTTTGTTATTTCTTGAGTTATTTGCCTCAGCACTGCGTTCGCTCTTCTGTCAGCTGGGACATGCACACCTACACTGCACACTGCTTCCGTCTTCCAGGATTTTATGTAGCACTATTGCGTAATTTCTTGTTTACACTTAACTAGATACACGGAATATATTTCACTATAGCGACCGCAACAATAATAATATATATAATAGAAACATACACATAAGTACATAACACTGGGGTACATTGTGAATTAAACTAAATTAATCAAAACTGAAGCGATTTGCTATCAAAAACTGGAAAGACGCATTAATGCATGTATTCTCCTTGGCATGCCTAAAATTAAATGGCGAATGTCTGGTCTTATCGCTGGCCACTCCATAACGTTTAAGTACTGTTATGTGATTCTCGCAGTGTGTGGTCTGCCTTTATCATGCATCAGAAGAAAGTCATGTCCAATAAAATCAACATAGGGGACAACAAGATCCTGGAGATTTTCATCAATGTACCTGGCAGCAGTTAAGGAGCCTCTTGGAAGGATGTACAATTCTGCGTGTGCCTCCAGAGAAATTCCTGCCCACACCATCACTGAGCCCCCTTGGTAACCTAACCTGGGACTGAAGGTATATTCTGCAAAACGCTCTCGTTGTCTTCGCCACACTCTCTCACGACCATCTGGAGACCGCCTTGAAGCAATGCAAAAATAGCACCCGCGGTTTCGGGATAATAGCCATAACAAAACCACTTTAAAATGTGATTTACACCTGTCAGATTTCTCAAAACAATAAAAACAAAGAATTTTTTCTTTAAATAAAGATTAAATTGTTGTCAGAAAATATTTAAGACATGTAAAATATTAAGTTTGTTTAAAAAAATTAATCTGCTTCGTTTTTCGTGCCGCTGAGGTAAAAAGAATTATAAAATCCATCAATGATGCCATTTCGGATACCACAGCTCTCGAACTCTCTATACTCTCAGTTAGTAAATGATTTAGAAAACAAACATCAGTGAGAATATTATTGGCTCTCAAATGGAAGCTACAAATAAAGATTCTTCATCACAAATACAGATGAATTTAACAGTTCTGAAAATAAGGACGACCATTTACGTGAGGAATTGTGTGCTCTTTCTTTAGTATTTGGGGAATGGCGTTTGTTTATTCAAAAAATGAAACAGAGACAGCTCTCTTGGGTTTTATCCTTAGCTTCTCCTATTTAACAGGAAGAAGTTCAAAGCAGAGTTCACCAAAGCTCTTACTATTGTGGATCCAAATGCAAAGCCTATAAGTGTTCGCTGCACATGGTACAAATGGGATAAAGAAGGAATTATTTCTCAGTGCTAATAAATACACTCGGCTATAGACATCCGTAATTATGTGTACAATTTCTAAACCTATTTTGAACTGTAATGGCCTACAAATACCTGAAGAAATGTTAATTTTTAAATGACTAACAAAACTGCGTTATTTCATGTTTACTAAATAAAAGTATACATTCCTTTTCTTAAAAGAATTTTTTTTATTTCCTTGACATTTTTATTACTCACATGCAGTACTAAAAAGGTTAAAATATATTTTTGTTCATTTTTTTGTTAGGCCTGTACCTTCTGGACACATTAAAAAGTAGTTTGTTTTGAAATCCTGACAAAATTCTTTTGAAATCTGCATGAATTCGTACAATGCAAACGTCAATGTAATCAAATCCATTAAATACAACTTGAAATCACTTGAAAATCGATGAAATCAGATGCCATCCTTCTAATTTAGGTGAAATGCGTGCTACTCAATAAAATCTATTGAAACCAAATGTAATATGAAATCTGTAGAACACAATTTCTGCCAGTAGTTACTTCCTGGACATTTGTTGTTTCTATTGTGTCATCCCGAAAACCCGGGGATCGAGAGTTTAAATCCCGGGATTTCGATATCAAGAAACTTTGAGGGATTTTGAGGTATATTCTCTATTTTTGAGGCTTTCTTAAATGTGAAGAGATGATCATGCCCATATCTGCAAAAAGTCTACTTTCTTCAGCACTAAATGTAGGTGTTCTATCGCCTATAAGTATTCCAAAATGAATATAGTTTGGCGTACACTTCCTTATTTCAGGTGTTTTAATAGGTACACAATTGTGTCACCAAACTGAAATACAAATACGTCAGTGGGTATCCAGACTCGTAAAAAATTCAACGACCTACGATCACACGACTCAAACGGCTTTCAATTTCAGACAGTTTTCTTTAAGCTGCACAGGGTTGAAGTAAAAGTTCAACTTACCCAGGTTGAGGTACTTTTTATGTACGGCCTCGTACGCCGTCCACTCGATATTCTTGAACCTGCTCCTCTCCGTTCTGGCGGGGTGGCCGAGATCCGCCTCGGGTGCCTCGTTTGGATTCCTGCAAAAGCGCACCAATAAGAAGAACGCCTATAAACTCTACAGACGACGTGAAATCCACTGGAGCGGACTTTAATACCCGCACGCTGTTGCCACATACAGAATTTCGATGGATTAGTCTTGCCAAATAGATCCGTATAATGAGTTGATGTTTTGGGTACAGTAATTACAAATAGAATTAGACTTAAAAGGCTACCTCATCGAAAATCTCTATTAATTCGTTATGTATGTATGTTCGATATGTTACTAGTGTGTCGATAGATGATCTTATCCTTTATTTAAATGCTTATAATCGCGTGATGCTATTTTTTGTCACCTAAACATTTGTTTTACACATACGTGAAGAGTCGAAGCTAGCGAGACACGTATGAAGATTTTATTGAAGACTTACGACTTCTTTTATACAGGATGTTTCACGAATGATAATGACCCTGACGAAATTAAAAATGCAATCCAAAATACATTCTCACATTATTATTTTAAAATTAAATTGGGAATCCAAGACGGCTATGCGCTATGGTTCCTGTCATTGTATTTATTAAAAATCAAAATGTATTCAAATGATGAAAAAAACAGATATGATTTTGATTTATGGTGAATGCAAGAAAAATGCTTCCGCTGCTGCCCGTTTATACAGACAACGTTTTCTAAATAGAAGAGCTCCTGCCGATACAATTTTCAAGAGACTTGAACTAACTTTAAGGACAAACTGGCCACCACTGAAAAAGTCAAGAGAAAGAAAAGCAACAGGCCCTGACAATGAAATTAGAGTATTGGAAATGATTGACGAAAATCCTCACATTAGTCAAAGGGTAGTCCCAAGAGCAGCCTGTATTAGACTGTCTTCAGTACACGGAATAATTAAAGGCAATCAATTTCATCCCTATCACTTGCAATTGGTTTAGGCCTTAAAGAAGACAGATTATCCTAAAAGACTGGCTTTTTGTAACTTTTACGGGAACACCAAAATTTGAATGTGAGATTTTATGACATTTACTTCTCAGATGAAGCAAGATTTTCTAATAATCGTGGAGTTAACAAACATAACATGCATTATTATGCGCAAGAAAATCCATTCGAGAAGGACATTTTCAAACCATCTACTCGACTGGGGAATCAAATTGTTGTGCTTTATTTTTTTCGCGATAGTTTAAACGGCACTACTTATCTAAAATTTTTAAGAAACATTTTACAGGTACTTCCCCAAAATGTAAATTTACAAGTAAGACAAGATCTACGATTCCAACAAGATGGGGCACCTGCGCATTATCATAGTGCGAGATCATCTAGATTTGGTTTTGCCTAACCGATGGATTGGAAGAGGTCCAATTAATCCTTGCCCACCGAGAAGCCCGGACCTTACTCCTTTGGATTTTTTTCTGTGAGGAATGGTAAAAGAGCAAGTATACCAAACACCAATTGAAAGTGTAGAACATTTAGAAAATAAAATACGTGACGCATGTAGATCCATCACTCCAGAAATATTAAAGCACGTTAAAAGATCGTTTTGGGCACGAATTCAAGCTTGTGAAAACAGCGGTGGGCGACATTTTGAACATTTATTACATTAATAACCTAACCTAACCTAAGGAGATTGCACAAGCACTCATTGACTACATCCTAAAGTTTATTGGAAATACACCTAGAAGCTTATGTGTTTAAAGGCTAAAGTGTCTATTAAACAAATGCAAAAATGTATAATATCACAGCAATAGTTGTTAAAACACTAAGAAGAAACGCAATCAACATAAAGCTGTAAGAAAATACATGTATGTGCTAATGGGTGGTAATCGGTACCTTCAAATCGATATTAGTTTTGAAAGTTAGTACAAATGACAGTAAAATAGGTGTTTTAAGAAATACGAGGGTGAATACTTTCAGCGTTCGTAATGTTAGATAATACTCTTTGGGAAGGATCGCTGTTACTATAAAACAGTGACAAAAATGATTAGCCTGACATTTCGATCATGTCTGTAATCTTTGCTAAAGGCGAGAACCTCAAAATATCGTTTGACATGAGTTCAAACAAAATTTTGAGAGTAGATAAACAAATCATTTAAAGATAACTACAAAATAAATTAAATATAATCAAACGCGAACATACTTTTCTTTTAGTTTGACCTATGTAATACTTGCCACAAGAACAAGTAATTGTGTAAAGACTTTTTATTTATTTATTTTATGTTTTCTAAGTAGATCCGTTTTGATTTTTCCGAAAGGCCTTGTACATAAGGCAAACTCAACTTACATTGCTTTGCACTGGCAGAGAATTTACTTGATTTGGACCAGCACTTTTATTAAAAACTGACCAAATACTCATGTTGCTATAACCATTTCTCACTAGCGTTGATTTAAGATGATTAATTTATTTTTGTAAAGAACTTTCGTCTTTACTTATAACTTTTACCTTGATTTTAGCCAGTGCGACACCTAAACATCCTCTCTGTATCTCGACGACAACATGGCAATGGCGCATAACCCCTCAGAGAGTTAAAATGCTTTGGAGCGTGCACCAGTCGCCAAGAGGGTAAAACGGAACTCTCAAAGTGCAGTAGGTAAAGTTAACTCACCCGGTCCTCGCAAAGTTACTCCAATAGATCATGGTCGTCTCGGCGAGCAGAGTCTCGGACTTGGTGTAGTTGCGGCCAAAGTGACTGAAGCCACCGACCAAAGGAGCCCCGAAAACATACGGTAGTTCTTCGCCGTGAATGCAGCCCGGTCTCTGAAAGGACATGAAGCGTTTTTGTGAAACATTATCAGCACAGTATATAAACAAAAAACAATTTGTAAGAGTGAAGGAGTTAAAAAAGTATGCTGCAGATAGGAAACATAAATTAATAGCGTATTTAATAACCATCACATGGTTTATTATATGGACTATTCCTTGAATAAAAAAAATACTATCGAAATCGTCATAACTCGTAAAGCATTCATTAAACGATTATTTCTACTTTGTACACCTGCAATGTGTCGTCATTTCTTCACAAATCTTGCGTGTCCATATTTACTCCGTTGGGGTTCCAGGTTGATAACTCCACGAGGTCAGGAATTATCAAAATGCATCGAAAAAAAAAAGAATTCCAATCAGCTTTTGGCTGGTCGGCCAACACAATTGCTATCACTTATTGTTAGTAAAAAGCGCAAATAATTCATCACAAGCACTTTGGAGTGTTATTAGGCAGTTGAATGTGCATAATAAAGCAAGAGGATCTCTGCCTGAAAAACTACTTGATGCCGACGCCATCAGTCAGTCATTCACTAACTCACAAAAGACGCAGACGCTAGATGTGATCTTGTCTCTCACTATCTTTCTAATAAAGTCACAGGAAACAATGTCAATTTCACGTATATTATTAATTACTGCCTCTTAAACGCCAAATTTCCCAACATTTGGATGAGGTCTATAATACATCCCATTTCCAAAGTTGACAAACCCCTGTCATTCAAAGACTATAAGTATAAGTATTCTACCCATCTTATCAAAAGCTTTAGAGAAAGTTATGGACTTGCAAATTCGTGATTACTTAGACAAATGCAATATCCTCCCGCATCTGCAATCACGACACTCAAATTTATTTATCGTATTTTCCTGAAGACATTTCACAAGCAAATGAAACAATCAATGAAGAACTAAATTCTCTGAAAAACACAATCTAAAAATTAACCCATTGAAGTCCATCGTAATGCTGTTTGGTAGACGAAAACAGAGAGAGAATTTGTTAAATTCTGTAAATATACGGATTGGCAATGAAAGGCTACCCTGTAGAACGTTCGCGCGGAACCTCGGATTGATTGTAGACAGCGATCTACGGTTTAGACGTCACATTAATAGATGTATTCAAGGAGCATTTTGTAGCTTAAAACCGTCATATGTTAAACAGGCGCACAAGTTCAATTACTGTGACATTGACAGTACTTCTAAAAGACGAAAACAGGGAATACAGAACGCATGTCTTCGACTCTGCTTTGGTATTCGTAGAAGGAGTGTCTCCACCAAGCTTAGAGAAGCTGACTGGTTGGACATGAAGAGTAGACGTTGTCTTCATTTCGCCGTTTTGATCCATAAAATCATACAAAATACAACACCATCATATTTACATAAAAAGATAACATTCAGAACGGACGTGCATAATGTCAATATAAGAACTAGGGGCATAATTAGTCCTCCTATACTCTACATCATTGTTCGAGCGATCGTTCTCATACTATGCATCTAAAGTTTATAATAATATTCCGGCTAAATTTAAACAACTGTCTATTTCACAGTTTAAAAAGCAAATCATGCAGTGGATTATCTCGAAATAATTACGTATCTCTAACTCACCTCGTATAATTTATTGTTAGCTTGTTTTTTCATCAAAATTTTATCTTCAATGTACCATTGGCTATACTAACACCTTGTTACATTATTTTTTGAAGAGTGGCATCTTTATTCTTTGAAATAAATATTGCTGTTCTACCGGAACTCCTTAAAAAATTATGTGCAATTAAAGTAAAAATTTGTCCCAAGTATGGAGAGTTGACCGCATATACTTAATAGTTGTTGTCTGAACTGCACATCATTGTTAATTTCCTATCAATTACCACAAACCGCCTTCATCGTCAGTTGCGTCGTCGTCTATTAATGCTACTGCACAACCCTCAACTGTCGAAGGAGTAACAGTTAAATGTGGGTCATTATGCCTCAGATTTGTGTAAGTCCCGACTAATTCCCCACGTAAAGCGGTTGTAATCCAGACTTACACACAATGCTCGAGGCATTCACGGGATATTTATGCGCAGTTAAGCAACCGGCGTGAGAAAGTTCAGCAATAAAAGTGCAAGGATCAAGACTCTAACTTGCATAATCCTCCTGCTAACTGGATGGTCGCTCTTTTAGTGCAGTTGGCGGAATAAATTTGTAAATACAGCGGCAATCTGAAGAAAATGGTACTATTTCTATTAGCTTAGTTGCTTGACTTGCCGTTGATGGCATCGGCAACTGTTTAGCTGAAATGAAGTACTGAACGTTCTACGGATTTTAATCATGGTGTAGTACCAAAAGGAAGCAGAAGGTTACATACCAATAAATAGTAATAAAAAGCAATGCTGTTCTGTTCGCTACGTACCTTTTGTGCGATTTTGTAGTGCATATTCAGACTTAAATAGGTTTTGTACATTTCAGTTTAACGACATTATATTACAGTATTACAGTTTTTTTGGTGGATAGATCCAATTTGAAACAAAACCCGGACAACATTTATTATATATGAAATAACAAAAAATACACGAACAATATTTATTTTGCCAGTATTTTATTAGCCAAAATGGGACCAGAATTATTTTGTATTGGATTACGGTCTGACAAAAAAGGCATATGCCAAATCGGAGAACATATATCAAGGAGCCCTCTTGAAAAGTGAATTGGGAAGTGGTTAAAAATTACGTGGTAACGTGGCAAATTTTAGTTTGTTTTAATTTAATTTAATGTAAACCTACCATTTTAGTCGGTCGTGATGTGAGTTTATTTTCTTATCCCAAAATGGCAACATTAACATTATTAATATTGTGTCCTTCTGTTCGTAAATACGTGCGT
The DNA here is from genome assembly GCA_025024175.1 of Rhyzopertha dominica. Lineage (NCBI taxonomy): Eukaryota > Metazoa > Arthropoda > Insecta > Coleoptera > Bostrichidae > Rhyzopertha > Rhyzopertha dominica. The sequence goes on along the minus strand of QCXZ01000042.1, from coordinate 10,089,887 downwards.
TCAATTTATTTTCTCGGAAAAATTTTGAAACACGTCAACTTTTGTGTTTAGGCGGACATATATCTCGATGGTAATAGTTACCTTTTGCTAACCCATCTTCCCATTACCCTACCAAATCACAGGTGTGACACATCAAAATATTTGACATTCATGCAAATTACTCACAAAAAATGAAAGAACTACATATTACCATAAAAATGTCTCCCCACCAGAAAGGCAGTTTTCTTCTGTTTAATGTACATCTTTTAGCAACGAGTTGTTAATTACTTCCAAGTGAACTCTTTGATGTTCCATGTTCCATGTTCTCTAGTTTGGCTTATTATGTCTATTTTGCCAGATGTAATCTATGTTTGAAAGAAACAGTTTCAATAGGAAGCTGAAATGCAACTATACAAAATTCAAAGACATACAAATTGTATCTTTCGTGGCTTCCGCCGTTCCTTTTCTCAAAATAATTCTAATAATAATTCTATTGTAAGAAAACAAACTTAAATAAGCAACAGCTGAAGCAAAATTGTTAGATAAAAATGCCCAGCCACATTCAGATGTGACACTTCACCCAGAGGCTTCCTTTAGAACACCTGTCCCCCTTTTACACTGTGTATACGCATTGTTACACACATCACTTATTATTTCAAGTAAATGCATGCCCTGCAACCCATGTTTATATTGCACGGTTCGTTTACAACACAAACATGAAAAGAGAGTACTGTATGCAAAGCAAACAGGTTACTACACGTACCTGTGGGCCTTTTGAACAAGAATCTCGTCATGAACGCTACATAAAGGGTTGTTATCTCAAATGTACGTGGCGGAAAACGGGATAAACTAATTGAAGGCGAAATAGTGAGCTTCGTTATCTGGCCAGGATGTGGCTCGTACAGGCGAAGGTTGTAGTCAAAAATGAATGAAAATTGTCTCAACCAAGCAACTTATTTTGAAAAAGTTGTCTTAAGGAGGCTTCCTTTAATAATTTGGAATATTGATGAATGTTTCTTCAACTTTTAGGCAAGCGAATTTATACAAATCTGCAACTTTTAATAAAACAGTTAAAGACCTTTTAAAATACCACTCTCAGAATGTTATAGACGAGGTTATAGAGGAGTAAAATCAAAGATACAAGTGTATAGTTTCCCATCGTACTACTTGTTAGGACAAAGTAAGTTCAATATATTTTTCAATTCTTAAATATGGTTTTCGTTATGGTCCATATATCAAACTAATGTAGCTAACCATTTCAAATCCATTTGGCTGTATGGTAGCTACTTAAAGAAGACGAAAGTTTCTTGCACATTCTTTGAAGCAAACTTCAATCTATGTGTTTATGTTGTTATTTTAATAGAGGTCGTCAGCCAAAAGTTATAACTGTGGGCAACACCAGGCCAGGATGTCATCCACCCTCTCTGTTGAGAACTTGTAATCTGAACGGTAGCCCACCTTGTAGTTGGCGTTTAAAAACGACAGAGACCTCTAACGATAGTTGTTTCGGCTTATAAACTCTACWCAGTACAGCTACAGTCCCCAAGCAGATAACATCCACAGCAAGTTGGGCTATCGTTCATATTACAGGTTCCCCATAGATACGAGTGCGTGACACCGTTAATTTCCAATAGATGGCATAGTGTTGCTCACAATTAAAATTCTTACTACTGAGAATATGTTATCGGCTTAGTTTGCCAATATACGAGGCATGTTTTTTAAGTAAGTACCGTTTTGGAATTAAAAAAAGACGTGCAAAGATATCGCAATAATTTTATCTTACATGAAAGCCTGTACCTTAATCTACTTTTCTACATAATTTCCGTGAATATTGAGGCACTTGTCATAACGTGGCACCAGTTTTTGAATACCCTCCTCATAAAATTCTGCCGCCTGACTTGTTAACCACTGTATCACAAATGTTTCGACTTCGTTATCGTCTTGAAGACGCTGACCACCCAGGTGTTTCTTCAAGTGCAGGAACAAATGGTAGTCGCTGGGCGCCAGATCAGGGCTGTATGGAGGATGATCTAGAGTTTCCCATTTAAAAGATTTTTGATGAGATCTTTGGTCCGATTAGCCACATGTGGACGGGCATTGTCATGCAGCAAAACGATACCCTTACTCAACTTGCCACGTCTTTTGTTCTGGATTGCACGACGCAGATTGGTCAATGTCTTACAATAAGACGCTGCATTGATTGTCTCATTACGAGGCAGAAACTCCACTAGCAATACTCCTTTTGTCCCAAAAAACTGTGCACATGATTTTCCGGGCAGAAATTGTTTGCTTAAACTTCACTTTTTTGGATGATGATGAATGTCGCCATTCCATGGATTGTTGTTTCGATTCTGGTGTGACGTAGGCCACCCATGTTTCGTCACCAGTAACGATTTGGTCTAAAAAATCTTCACCTTCATTGTGGTTCCGATCAAGGAAAGTCAATGCACTGCACGTTGGGTTTTGTGCAAAACCGTCAACATTTTCGGAACCCAACGTGAACACAATTTCCGGTAATTCAAGTTCTCGGTCACAATGCGATACAAAACACTACGAGAATATCGAGGAAAGCAGTCGCATAATGATGAAATTGTAAAGCGTCTGTTTTCTCTCACCTTTTCGTTCACTTTCTGCACCAAATCTTCATTAACGACCGAAGGACGCCCACTCCGTTCTTCATCATGCACATTTGTGCGGCCATCCATTTCCTTACCATTCCATCACTCATAATGTTTTGTCCGTAAATTTCACAGATCTCACGATGAATATCGATCGGTTTTACGCCTTTAGCCCTAAGAAATCGTATAACAGCCCGTACTTCACAATCGGCGGGACTCACGATTGTCGGAGGCATCTTAAACACTCAGTAAACAACGTATACAATGAAGAATCAAACTGTAATGGCGTCAGTGCGTAGACAAGAGATGTAGGTAACCAGCGCGCATGCGCGGAACGCCGACCGTAGCGCTGCGGCGGCGGAATCGCAAAACGGTACTTACTTAAAAAAACATGCCTCGTAGCAAAGCATCTTCTAGCCTGCCGCCGAAATACTTAATGACAAAAGCTGTTCTTTTAGTAAAAAAACCATTGATATTAACAGTTTTGTTTAATTACTTCCATTCTAGAAAGAATACAGGAAAGCTACAAAGCAAAAAATCGCTGGGTGGCTGTATATTTGATACACCTGTAAGTTTAACGTGGACACGTCTACCGCCAAAACAACGTAAAGGAGGTAGTTAACTTTGAGGTAGAATGAATAATAATAATAATAATAATAATAAATAATTCCAAGTAATTTCATTCCATTGGCTTTTTTCACTAGGCTTTTCCTGTGGGGTTGAATGTTAAATGTTACATGAGCCATTGTGTCAACCATTGACATAWTGTGAAATATTGCCTTATATTACATACATACTGTGAAAATGCAGCTTTTTCTCATACATTTTGTAAAACATGGAAACTAGACGTATCAAAGCATCAAATTAAACAATAATTGTAAAAATTGTAATAGTAAACAAAAGCAAATAAAGGAAACGAACTGAAAAAAATAACTTGTAACCTTTTATTAACTAAAAACTTCTTTCATTTGCGCAGACCACCTTTTACCCCCAAACTAGTGAATAATGAAGCCATCCAAAGGCCAACTCAACCCGTCTGCCAGTTAATCCGCAGAAAATGAAATATACAGTATGAATAATTTAATCGTCGGCAGGAAATGAAGATTCCCCGGGGAAAAACCGGGAAGGACAGGATGGTCCGCCGGCGGGTATAACACCGAGATTATGCGGCTGCATTAACGTCAGCTAATGCAGCGAGAAGGCTTTGTCGCGAGTTTGCCAGACTTCACTGCGTAAACAGACGTTATTGCGCCATGTGGAGTTGAAACAAATTAACTCGGATAGAACAAGTTGCTCTCGCGGTGTTTTTAACGGGGTTATGTTTGCACGAAAGGAAATGGGGTTAATTGTCTGAGCTTTAGTTCTAATTTTGTTCACTAAAGTGGTCAATTTAGCAATATCTTATATTAACTACTCCCATGTCATCTATCGCATGATCATTATATGCGTTTCAAACTGAATACGATGGAAAAGAAGAGCACAAGAATGTAAAGATTTACATACACTTGCAAGTTATTACCATCTACCGGTGGGATGTGAAACCTCTACCTACAGGCGGCCATTTTGTAACATGACAGATAATTAGTACTTACAGACCCTACCCACCTACGTCGTTAAAGCCCCCAAAGTGCGACACGTGTCCAGGTCTGAAAAGATCGAAAATAATATTTTCTAATTTTCCGCCCACTATACAAACCAATCTAGTAAACAGGACCCAAAAACAATGATTTTTTGACGTGACGCGGAACTTATTATTTGATTGGAAGCGGTTTTGATTTACTTTGATTATGTATATTTTAGAAAACAAAGGCATCATTCAGTCATTGTCCAGGCCAGTTAGGAAAGAAAGGAAAGGCCAGAATGCTACTCTGTTGACAAGCAAATTGTGGAAGCCTTTTTAATTGCGAACTCTAGCTTCCAAAGTATAGAGTGTGCAAGATAAAAAAACTATGCAATTTTTGAGAATTGACTATATCCTGCCGTGCCGCAAAATAATAGCGACATCATTTTTCGATTAGATTAATGCCTAAGGAAAGAAATAAAATTTTTCATTGCTTTCACGGAGTGGTGTAAATATAAATATCTGACACAGGTTTGTTGTGATTTCATTTCGTCATCTGAATCACAATAGCGATGAAATGTAAAGTCTCTTGTTACTGACAGAGACAACTGATAACGTAATCTTTTAACAAAGGCACCAACGCAGTACAGGAGAATAGTTAAATATATGAAACCTAATATCGACTGCTCTGAATACTTTGCAGGGAAAATGGGCTACCTTTTTTTCCTTTGATGAAGATGTAAATATACAACTGTCCCTTCAACAACATCAATAATTTCAGCGCCCATGCAAATAAGCGCAGACGTCTTACCATTTATATTATATTATATTATGAACATATATATAAAGTAGATTAGTATTTTGTGCAAACAGACAAAAATGATTCCTTTGCTCAAAATTTCAAATCCCATTGAACATAAGCATCTGAAGCCAATTAGTATTTTGCCGACAATTTTTAAAATTTCGGAATGTATCCACAGAAATCAGTTAAAAGAGTGTGTTATGATAAGAATTTAATTCCTAAATGACAGTCAGGCTTTAGACCTATTCACAGCTCGACCACAACCTTAATTCGTATAACTCCCAGTATATTATAATCTCTGGATAAGAAAAAGCTCACAATTTTGGTCCTTCTTTTCTATAGTAAAAGGCTGCAAAATTTTGGGTTTGAAGCCTGTGCAGTTGCCATGATCTCGAATTTCCTGGATGGCAGCCTGACTTCTTGCCATTTTAAGCAACAAAGTTGATACGACGAAAGCATTTAGCGGGTCATGTAAGAATCTTTGGTTGTATATAGATTAAGACCTAAGATTTGTGCAGCATGGAAATAGTTTGCGGCAGTCCTCGTTTCTATTTCTGAAACAATTTTATCTAGATCACAGAGTATGCAAAATCCATGCGTTAAATTTGCGCGGTGTGTCTTAATGTACAGAAATCGGGGCACTTCAACATGCAAATCTGATTTTGCAGTACTTACTAAAATTATAGCATGTAATACTCCTTACTCCTAACTATACTTGTATAAGTAATCAATCTCCCCTGTTTCCCAGGCCATCCATTTTCTGCAGATTCATACTAATATATTAAAGGTTCCAAATCATTTTTCTGTCTGGTTTGAGTGCAATTATTTTTACAATGCATGTATACTATATAATAAACTACCAACAAGTGCATTTTAAAATACGATTGAAAAATAAATTTTTGGTGGAAAGTCTAGGTTGACAATGTTCTCCCGTTCCGTATACTCCACTTGTTGCGTATCTCATTTTTTTATTGAATTACTTGGTTGTTTAAGACAGGATAAGGTCATTTGGCAATATTTTATTATATGGGTTCAGTTGAAAAGCAGCATTAGCCAAATTGCGCGTAAAAACGTACTTTAAATGGGTGCAAGAGGGTGCATCGAGAGTCAGCCCCGTAGCAACCATTTAAACCGATAGCAGCCACCAGAAACGGTTTTTGCAAAAATCGCAGTCGGAAGTCCTCTTAGAATGACAAAATAATACGCCTATGTCGTGCTATCTGCATCAGAACAACAGTGGACAGCTGTTTCGGCTCATTAAGCCACATCAGCACGGTTAGAGATTCAATGCAGGTTGTTCTGATGTAGACAGCACGGCATAGACATACTCTGTCACAATTCAAATGTATATTTTAATTTATTTCTGTGTAAGGTTTTTATATACTTCCATTGCATTACACTTCCGTAGCTCGCTCGAACGAAATGATTCATGCATCCAAGGCGCTTATAGAAATTATCGATTAACTCAATTTGCCGCCTCTCAGGAAAGTGACCCACACTTGTCATCTGTCGATTTATGAATTATTTGATATATTTTAATATGAGAAAACGCGTGGGAGTGTGTATTTTCAACATATTCTTTAGTGTTTTGTGGGATAATTAACTTTAAGGTTGCAGAAAGCTCACATTTCGGAGCTGTGGTGTGACATTGATCTGCAACCTTCACTACTATCGCCGTACATATTGTAGCTTGGCAGCAGTTACAAAAAGGCGGCACAAGGAATTCAGAAATCAATGCCGCCCGCGTTGCATGAATATTTATAGAAACCTTGTATTTAATCTTCTCCAAATTGGTGATATAATACTGATCCTACGACAGATTCCTTCGGAGCATTTCTCCTACATCTCGACTTCTAGTAATTGACAACAGTTACTCCTCCCAGCGTCAAAACAGCTCACCACTCCAATCGAACCCCCGTCACTTTATTATCGGGAAACAAAGCAATTACGCCCCACCCTAATCCCTTTCTTACAGGACAAACTTCGTCCCCTTCAATTACAGTATCGAATCAATTAGGCTAAATTCATAATAAGCTATTAATTAACTTCAGGACCGGAAACTTTTTACCGTCATCCGGGCGATCGACCCTTTGTGGTGGACTTCTCCGCAGTTTCTTTCCAGAGGCGTCTTTGTTCGTCTCTGGAGAATTACCGGCCAGGGCTTCGCAGCCACCAGTCAAAGACCGTTCTCAATAAGCGCCGGCCATTAAAATGTATAATGGGGTGATTAGTTACAAAATTAATTGAACCTTTAAATTTGCATTCGCGCTTGATGTGCGGAATTGTAAAATTTGCCAGGGCAGAGGGTATTTAAGAACCTGTTACGCAGAGAAAGAAAAAAAGTTCTTAATTTCTATGTTGTCCTACCGCAACCTGATGCTGCAGTTGCAGGAAATGCTGATCCAGTACAACGACGACTTCACTCTCATTCATAAAGTTCTGTACTATAAATCTTTTTAAAAATCATCTTTTTCGACCGCGAAACGAAGGTGGCGCAGTCAGTAGGATCGCGAAGGGCGCAAAATAATTCGCGATCTTCCAACTTCGACTCAGAAAACACAAAAAACGACCCGGAATAGTACAGCCAAGGGGAGAACAAGCATCGTCAATCTTTGGAAAGGCTCGATGGACGACAAATATACCTCCAAAGCCGCCTAGACTATTCATAGTCAGACCTGGGAGAAGAATATACACCATCGGAAACTATAGGCACTAGGTTAAGAAAAAATACAAGAACAAAATCAAATGAAGATAACCCAAGCAATAAGAAAAATAGCATTTATAATCTGCACCGCCACAGCAGATGTAGAACCACCAAAATTTCACCCTAATCCAGGTCTCCTGCCCCTAAAATTAATCAAGGCAAAAGTAAAATTAGATTATTGGTCATTTATTCAAATTTTTGATATAAATAATGTAACTAAAGAGTTCTTTCTATTCACTCCAAAACTCGTACTACCGAATCAAAAACCTGTTCGAAAATTTATCCCATTCCGCTAGTTATGGTAGAGAATTTTATAATTCATACCATCTTATTCACACTTTGGAGACCAAAATTCTTAATCAAAATAGTCAGTTAAATACCACGCAAAATAAAATAACAAAAAGAGGTCTTACTAATGGCCTAGGTTATGTTTTCAAAATTTATCACAGGCAATGATGATCAAAACGATGCCGAAAAGTACGATTAAGCTATCGATTTTTTTTCACCAATCAACCAAAATTAAAAATTTAATGAATCATCAAATATCACTAATGCAGACATCGATTGAAAAATTTAAATAGTATTAAAATCTAGAATCATGCAGCTAGAACACATCATCAGAACAACAAAATTCGAATATACAGAAAAAATGTATGTAAATATTAGCTTTTCGAAATTAAATACGTCCCATAATTCAATGATTAAACTGCAAGATTATTTATTGGAAACCAATCAAATCTCTAAACAATTAATATCAAATAAACTACACCGTATGACCCAAATATCAATAATAACTTATTGTCTGAAAAAATTACACAGATTACCTATATGTTGTGAGTGGTACTGTGTATAAGGTCAGATCATATGTAAAAGATGTCGGGTCTGTGCGTTTCTGTCAGAAAAGTATGTAAGTATATTTGTCAGGTAACGATTTTGCTGAAATTACAGGAAAGCGGAATGTAAACCCCGTGCCAATATCTGATTATTTTCTATACGTACTAGCATAAATGTGATACATGTGAGGTACTGGTGTTTGGACATCGATCGGTTCTAAATAGCATCAACTATGACTTTAATATGAAGATTAATAATGAAAAAATGGAGACTGCCAAAGAATTGAAGTATTTTGGTGACATTTTGGACGATAAGCTTGACTTTTGTTCTCATGCAAATTATGTTACAACGAAATTGTCTACTAAGTGTTAGTGCATAGGTTAGCTTATAACCTTTGATTATATATATAAAACTTTAATCCTACCTCATTTGGACTTTGGCTTTTCTATGCTATATGGTTTAGCAGATTAGAAACTAATGAAACTTTAGATTATTCAGAACAATGTTACAAATACTCAACTGTATGAACGTAAAGATCAACTTTAACGTTCTAGTATTAATTTTCAAGTTGAAAAATAATTGAGTCCGAAAATTTGTGTCAAAAACTGGTACCTAGTTCAGGCCATTAACATCCTTGTTAAGGCAAGAAAGCTGCAGCTAACAAGCAACTGGGTCAGCTCGTGAGTTAAATAAGGCCTTAAAAGTTTTTAAATATGGAGTAAGCACTTTTCGTTTTACTACGTGCCCGGCTGAATACGGAATCAAGGGGCAAAATGGGGTGATAATTGGCGATAAAAACTTCCCTCACTCCCAAATTGCCGGCTAATTTGCATGCTTAATCCGTTATTTACAATGGCCAACTTCCTCTGAGCTAGTATTGGACGAAATACAAACCGGCGGTTGTGCACAAAAGAAACTTTGTTTTCAGTTAACTGGATTTATGTGGGAATGAAGTTTACAGGACTTTGTCGTTGAAAGTGTTGAAAAGACGTATTTCAATTTAACATGGACATGATCAAATATAAAAACATCTACTAACTGAAATATTGACTACAATTTTTTTAAACAGTAGATCTTTTTTATAGTTCATTCAATTACGGGTGTCGAATTAAACAAATAATATTAAGGTACAACTACCCTAGTCATTTGTTTTTAGATATCTGATGTTAAACAATTGCTGTTCAATTGCTTTTTTGTAGACCACAAAATTCTTCTGAAAAATTCACAAAACTTCCCCATTTAAACCATTAGTCTATAATAAATAAACCAGTTATCTAATGTCGACTGTTTCGTGAACAGCAATTATTCAACATGATATCTCAAAAAAATGACTAGGGCAGCGGTACTTTATTACTTACGACGCCCTTAATCGAATGCACTATAAAACATGGGGTCATTCTATATCTCGATCAGTTGTTCGATTATTTTTTTGTAAACACCACAAAAGTCTTCTCAAAATTCATAAAACTTCCCTACTTAAACCACTAGTGTATGACGTCAAATTAGAAGCTAGCTATTGTAGACTGTTACCGGGAACACCCTGTATATTAAACGAAACTACTATACTAATTTTTAATATTGAAATAAGAACTTAGCATTTCATAAAATTTTAAGTCCAGAAAATACCAAATAATACAATTTTTTTAGGAATCAGCAAAACAATCATGACGTATTTAGAATGTCACTTTTTCCCAAAATCTAAATTATTTGATACATTACTTGATGGTTTTTAACGTCATTAGACTGAAATGCAGCAAATAACAGATGCGGTTGATTTGTTGTAAACTGAAACCATAGCCGGAATTTATAACCAATCAACTTTGTTATTTGCTTATATGTCGTGTTTTTAACATTTATCGTAATACCATTTTCAAATTCTTTTCTTGGTTTCGAAAGAAGACAAGGTATTTTAACTGTAAAAAGAAGTGGTGGTTAGCTGCCATAAGCGAAGTTTATTTTTTAAAGTTTTCTGTTCTATTACAAGAGGTGTTGAAAAATTTGAGCAAATATTTGCAATATTAGAAGTGTTGGGGCGTATAGCAATTATCAAACTTCAGTGGACTGTATGAGAATTTATAAAAACGAGTGCTGTCTTTCGCGTTCTATACCAAATTGAAGGAAGGTAAACTGACAACTGACCTGAATTGTAAGGAACTGCGTTCTGCGGATATTCCAGTGWGAAGATTTGGTCCATCCACGGAATTGTGGCACTCTCGAGCGCGATGTGTAAGTTCCTATTGTTTACACAGTTAATACAAAAAAAGTTGATGGTTTTAGCTAGTAAGCAAACGTCGGCGACACTACACCTTGTGCCTTGTGGCGATCGTCTCTTGTTCTCTCTCACTGTCAAGTGGTGGTAAGCAAAAAAGCAGGAATCAAGAGAGGATGGTTGCCTGGATTTCAGTGCAGAACTTATCAAGCCAGCACAATATATAATATACATATACAATATATAAATTTAATTAATTCAGTAAACTGACTTAAAGGGAAAATAAACATTAAGCCAAATAATAAAGGAAGAAAGGAAAAAGGAGAACGCAAAGGGGGAAAAGACTATAATAAGACAAGTATAAGTTTAATGGGGTGGTAAGCGTATCACTTTAACAAGTGGACGCACTATCTCTCCGCTTGCCGTTCGGATATGGGCTACGTGGGGAATTCCATCCCGACCAGGAGTCAATTTGGAAATAATTCCAACTGGCCAGCCAGTTGGAGGAGCGTCAGGGGAATACCAATTTACAGGAGGAAAAGGGGTATGCCATTTGGGTCTGTTCTGCAAGGAAGTTAAGTATTCTTTAGTCCATCTCTTCCAAAACGACTGAACTAGTCGTTGAGTTAGCTGCCAACGGGAAAGAGTGTTAGCAGGAACATTGTCGAGTGATACTTCACGGCGGGCTAGCAAAGGACCACCAGTAAGGAAATGCCCTGGACTTAGCGGGTCAAAATTATCATCAGCGGAAGCAGAGATAGAGAGTTCAAGATTCCTTCAATACGTGTTACAACAGTGGTAAATTCTTCTAAGTTTAACGTCACAGGACCAACTATTCGCTTGAGATGAAACTTCGCTGCCTTGACACCAGCCTCCCAAAGTCCCCCAAAGTGGGGCGCGTAGGGCGGATTAAAATGCCACTCAATGTTATGGGTTGCCAGATAATGTGCTATTTCGGGTTTAGACTGATCAAAAAATCTAGTTATTTCGGATATTTATCTGGCAGCACCGCGAAAGTTTCTACCCTGGTCGGTGTAAATGTGTGCAGGAAGTCCTCTACGAGCTATAAACCTATCTGGAGCATTTGCTGCCCAAAATAACTAAATAGAAATGTCAGAAGGAGTATGAGGATATCCATCCAATGGTGCACAAGCAAGAATGTAAAGGAGGTTAATGAAGATGTATTGCAAGCGTATACTAAAAGAAAAGTCAGAAATACATTTTCCTACGTGGACATAATTTCAATGTTAAAACTCACTTGGAAAGTTTATGACAATTCCTCCTTTTGATAATGAAAAAACAGATACAACAGATTATTTGTCTAGTGGCAGTCCATACACAAGTGTCCCTGAATGTCACCCTCAACCATGTGTTGCGATCTTGTAGCTGCGATTGTTTTTACGTAGAACGCGTCATAAAACTGTTGATGACTCGGTTTACATCAAACTACACCTTCATCAGCACCTTTATGATGTCGATAAAACGTCCTTTACCCCTGAGGCTTTCGCAAAAGAGGGAAAGCTCTCGGTTCATTGATTTTTCCCCAGGTTAGCATCTAATTAAAACCCTAAATAATGATCTTTGTTATTTTTTATTAACTCCTAGTTGCACTTTGTTGTCAGAATTATAATTGGCTCTTTGTATACACAACGTAGCTTACTGCGAGTACCCCGTTTTACGTACATGCTTTCAAAACACAAGTCTATAAGGGTGCAAATAGTTAAAAAATCTATTAATTAATTTAATATTTTGTGCTGCTCGGTACTTTGCCATGCTCCACTGCAATTGTCAATAAAATTCTTAGTAAAATACACCTTACTCCGTAATAATTAGTCAAATAAATTTTGCTGTTAAGATCTATGCTTTTTTGTTATTACGACGGAAACACAAATCTTTTACAGAATTACATGTGTTCTATCAAAATTAAAATAATGTCTGCCTAAGCTGTTTAATGATCCTCTGAGTAATGCAAAGGTGTTCTAATGTGCACTTTTCGTCAGCTCTTTACTTCTTTGCCGTCTACTTTATATTCCCTCGCGCTCTTGAAAATGCTTCCTGTCGCTTTAATGATGATGTTTCTTTCTGAATTATTCATAAAAAGAATGAGGTGAAAGTTCGTGACCTGGAAAACTTTTGCAGACGACGTAATGTCAGGGTGGTCAACACTTCAAACGGCACGCTTTCTCTGCAACGATTAGACTTTAAAAAATCAGTTTTATTTCCATTAAAAATACATTCGCATATGATATTTAAATATACATTTAATAATTGGATTATCGGAGTGAAGAATAGAAACCTATTCTTGTGTATACGTACGATTTATATCATTAGGTATTCTATAAAAGCTTATAATGGGTATTTAAGACCAATACGCAAAAAATACTGTTTATTATTTAAAATATATACCTGAATCACCTAAAAATTATACTATAGAAGGTGATGTTTATTACATAAATAGACAGCAATTAACCTGGAAATTTCGTGCCTTATTACTTTACGGTTAGTAAACGATATTCCTGTATTGGGTATTTAATAAAACATTTGCAAAAGCTTCGGATTCCGGAGTGCTGTTGTAGTGGATCTCTTTAAATTCAGAAAACAAAACAAAACAGTATACTGTTTTTCAATCAATGAGGACGGTAAATGTCTTCTATAAATAGTAAACATGCCGACTTTGGTTGTCATCTTAATAAATAAAATGTCAAGACTTTCTTAGAATTTGAACTGTTTGGTCTTTTGCTCTAAAAAGATAAGATTGAGAGAAATATCTCACAAACGCATAAATGTATGAAGAATACTCCTTAAAAAGTAAGATAGAATTGGTGCAGATTAAAACAATTTATAAACAATTGATCAAATCTTCACATTTTTTAATTGTAATTCAGAAAGAAACATATGTTGAGAAAGTACCAACTGTTACTCAGAAAATAAAATTTGTTGTTCGGAAAGCAATTTTTTAATGATCCATATACCATTGCGTCTGCTAGGAAAATTATTTACTTATTAATTTGTTAACAGTTATTTTGGCAATAAATCAGTGTGCTTACAAAGAATACAAAATATTGGATTCGTTGGATACCGATGAGTTGAAATCCAGAGCTACGTTTATTACCCTGCAGATACCTACTTCATGCAAAGTGTTTTCAGATACAAATATCAAATGACTTTTGATCATATGTTAAACCAAGATCGTGTAAGTAGAGTATTATGCGGGGATAAAGGTGGCAATTCGGTAGCTTTAGCTGCAACTTTAGAAATAAAATACAAATTTCCTTTCACTGGGTTCTGTCTAACCATGACGGAATATGCTTACCAAAGAAGAGATAAAAATAGTCATTCAATGGATCGAAGACGATTGTGACTACACTCTACAACAATTACAACAAAGAAAATGCAAAATCTCCAAAGAATGATCTCTGTATCCACAATAGCAAATTACTTGGAAGGAAGACCTTTTTACAGAAAAATTGACACATAATAAGCCAATAAGTATGAATCCAGAAGAGAATAAAAGGAATAAGTATGAAAGCTTTTCCTGGGAAACAGACTTTAACGCATTTTCCTTGTATCGTCAAGATGTATTTAACTTCATTCTAAGTACAAAACAAAAAATGTTGTTCATTAGATTAGTTCAAGTCTATCCAATGAGCCGTTCCCGAGCGCCAGAGATATAAAGTGCAGACAATAAGCGTATTGCACATGTTGCAGAAGCAGCATTTCTACAAGCGAGTGTACTTACCTTCGATGAACGGGAATAACCTAATGTAGATGTAAGCATGTATTTGTAGAAGGCAAGACGGATGTAAGTGAATCTGAATCTGTCCAATATACAGTATGCTAAGCTTAAATAGTAGTAGTCTTTATAAAGTAGTTAACCAAACCCCCAAAAGAAGGTAAGACAAAAGGAACATTATTACAATTGTTTCAGACATGTTAAACCCTTTAAATACCAGAAACTGAGAACACAACAGTGTCAATGGTCTAATGGTTTTAAAAGAAACCAGAACAAAGAATTTAAGAAAATTTTAATGGAAACTAACTAACTATTCACGCTGCGCAGGTTTAATTGAACTGCTTAACCTTGTACAAGATATGGCGGCTTTCAAGCGATATGAATAGTGTTACTAATAGTATAGTGGAATCGCGAGATGCTCAAGTTCAAGTGAACACACGAATAATTTCCACTCTTAATAATTTGCTATTAGGTTTTACCGAAATACACAGCAAACTTTTGGAATATATAGTATTGATTAATCTGAATTACAATTGATACATACTGAAGTATAGTTGACTTGACTTAAATACTAGTCATGCTGTTGAATTATAACTGGAAATGGTGTAAACTTCAGGGAGTAAAAGGAACACTGATGAAGTTCAGATAATGGAAAAGATTTTGCAACTATGTTGTAATTACATTACATAACTTTGTCAGAAGTTCCAAAACAGTTTTAAATTACTTTTAAAACGGAATTCAGCGAAAACCGACGAAAAAAAGATGCAAGAGACGATAATTATTTATTTCACTGCCAAATGTTCGGCCATCAGGCAGTCTAACAGAATTTGCATCAAGTTGTCGCCATCCTTTTTTCAGAGACTTCGAGCGCGCCGAAAAACGCGGTAAACATAATTAAGGCCTTAATTTATTCGGCGACCCGGTTTTTAAATTAATTTTCAATTAACTGTCGAAGTTGGCGGGATCAACTGCAGTCGAAGTATTTAAAAAAGTTCCCGGCGGTCGAACGAAAACGTAACGGCTCGTCCGCCGGGAAGACATTTGCATTAAGATTGGCTTGATTTGAATTATGCATGTCATAAAGGCATGAGATAACGGGGATGTACGGTTTTATTTCGCGGGGTATGTAAATTGGAACATCGCTGGATATTGATATGAATACGTCACAATTCGGTTCGCGCCGAGCGTTAAAGTAACGGGTTTTGTTGTTTCGATTTGATTGATGACGTCGTGAATGGAAACGACGGCACGAAAATATGTATGGGTTTCTGGGGATCGAATGGAGAAGCATGAAATGAAAAGCGTTACCCGAAAAAATAATCTAGTTAGCCTTTTGTGCTTTGCGCAGCCAGAAGTAGAAACAGTCAGTTCAATAAGGCATGATGAATATTGAATGGAACGTGCTAATGGGTATTGCTCTTAACTTCGGATCCATTAATTGCTAGTTTACCAAAAGCTCAGCGCAGGCAGTTATTGATGGGGGTTTTACTTTTACACCACAAGAAAATATTCATAATGGTTGTAGCGATTTCGCAGCATGAGAATTAAATTATAGAGACAACCAAAATATATTTACTTAAAATTTTTCTTTATTCGGACTTATAATAAAATATAAGTAACATTTTCCTATAGTTTTCGTAAATATAAATAATAAAATAGTGAAAAATTTGTATTTGTATGCTTTCAAAGTATAGTAAAGACACTTTAGTTGTCATCTAATAAAATTTTATGGCAGATCACAGTCAAAAACTTTTTCAGTGTACCAAACTCCGACAGACAGGTGCAGATCGGGACAGGTCCGGTTTATTAGGCTATTTTACATAAACTAGATTAGCAAAGATTATCTTCTAAATAGCTGGAGTAAACGAGCAAATTTCTTAGAAATATATTAAGAAGAAAGTCTTGTTCGGTAGGTATTATCATTTTAGTTTCGTTCAGTAAAGTTTGTGCTTTCAAGAAGAAGTGTTATAGTAATACAACTCTCTTACCGTTATTACAACCCTGCAATAAAATTTATCTTTCATCTCCAACAGCAGGCGGCCTCTCACAAGTTACCGCAAATAACCGGATTACCATAAATTTAGGTCCGATTTTCGGAAGATGGTTAAGCAGGGTCGGATTATTTAAAGTTCACTACCGGTCAAACCAAAACTAGCATTCAGTCTTAGTATTTCTGTGCGCGAAACAAGAGAAGCGAAAAATGTTCCGTTCTTGGGAAAAAGCTGCTCCAAGTACCGCTCAGAACGAAGTTGCTGACGCTGACATGGAAGTGCAAATTGAAGAAAACAAGAGGAATCGTCGTTACCTTACCCAAGATGCCAAAGAAATCATAAAAAATGTATACAATTTTTTTTAATAAAAAAAGAGTGTAGTGCTCTTTAAAAGTGACAAGTGAAATGGTTGGTGTCCCCTACACGACTGTGAGAGATATTATTGAAAATAAAGGCAATTCAAGAAAATCACGCAATTCGGAGAAATTTCTAAATATATCAAAAGAGCTTGGGATGGAAATTAAAAAAGTGATTTACCAAATGTATAAGGAAAATAAACTACGGCAAGTCTGAAATTAAAACTTTTGGAATTAGGATATGGCAAAAGTTATTGCGAAGAGTGGTTCAGAAAGTACTTGAGGAGCATCGGTTTTAATTATAGTACATTAAACCAACGTTTGTCCATAATGGAATCAACCCGACTAAAAAGAATGAGATGGGATTATATAAACGAAATCAGAAGGTACCGCCAAGAAAATCGTAATATCGTATGTTTGGATGAAACGTGGTACGACACCCACGACTTGATAAAAAAAGGTCTGACAGATGGGACAAATAACTGCGTTCTGCAAGCACCACCTTCGAGAGGAAAAGGAATTATAATTCTTCATGCGGGAGGAAGTGATGGATGGGTGGAAAATGACTTATTACTGTCAGCTAAACAGATCCAAAATTGTTCTGCTGACTACCATTGCGACATGGATTCTGCACTTTTTGAAACTTGGTTTCAGCAGCAGTTACTGCCAGGGCTACCACCAGGATCTGTTATAGTTATGGATAACGCGAGTTATCATTCAAAATTATTGAACAAGGCGCCAACATCAGCTACAAAAAATAGAAATAATTGATTACATGAAAAAGAATAAAATTACAATTTCGAATGGAAAAGTTACCAAAAAAGACCTGTTGACAATAATAAAAAATCTCAACATACCTAAACAATATCGAGTTGATGAACTACTACCGGAAAGACATGGACATATAGTTATGCGTTTGCCACCGTATTATTGCGTCCTAAACCCAACTGAATTAGTGTGGAGTACGCTTAAAAAAGGAATACGAAGAAACAATACATGTCCGCGTTTAAGTTCGGGAGTTGTAGATTTAGTGCGTAGGGAGGTAAGTAGTATAACGAAAGAACTGTGGAAAAGCTGTATTAAGCATGTTATTGAAATTGAAAATAGCTATGTATCCCCAAATTTTCACAATTTTATAATACCTGTTAATGATGATGCTAGCAGTGATTCAGAATTTGACACCAGTGATGAAAATAATAATTAAAATATTTAAGTTATGTGGGTGTAAACTTGTTAGACTTTTTTTTGTAAAAATATTAAAATGTATTGTTTATAATTTTCGACTAGCACAGCATTCAACATATTCACAGGATATAAATATTACAGGAATGTTAAAAATCAAAATAAAAATATTTAGGAATGCGAGATTTTTCTTTGCATATTAAAAAATGCTCAGCCGTGCAAGTTGTCTAGTTAGACTACAAATTTCATTATAACTAGATATACTTTGCTTGTGCAAAATAATGTTGCTACTCATCTAAAACTACGTAACTAGCTAACTTTTACTCTATGTAGATTACAAGTTTAACATTCTCACCATCTTCTAAGCCTATAGATTATGCCAGGACTTAAATATTTAGAGTCAGGTAAGTTTTGTCGCTCGACCAACTTTAGGTTTTGGCAGCCGTTGGCCTACTTCCGATCAAACCTGCTAGAGCATCCAATTAGTCGAGTAAGTCGTTGATTGCGACGCTGCCGTTCGGGCTTTTGTGCAGACCTGGAGTTAAAGGGTGACGCGATCGAAATTACGGCACAGGGGGGAGACGGCGTGAATTATCGTCTTGCTGGAATTGCTTCTAATTATTTCATCCTGCTCGGCACTGCACTACTGCGGGGAAAGGCAAAAAAGAGGTAACCAATCTGCGAAGATCTATTTTTATGAGACACTTGACTTAATTAATGTACGTGCTTATACAATCTATTAGAGCAAATAAAATTATATTATCCGAGCCTTCATTTATAAAAATTTTGGTGAAATTTGAAATCGGCTTGTGCATGTTGGGAATTCTTTCTCTTACCTTTTTCTTTGTTTCTTAACTTACTTTTGATTGGTTGCTTAGTAGGAATCTAGTTATAGCAGCATATAAAATTTTTATGCGACATATGATGTTTATTGATAAAAATTAGGAACTGTCTGTATGTAATGGTGAAGTAAGATGAACAAACACAAATAAACAAAATGTATGTCCCCTTTTCAATGCATTTTTGACACTATCAGTATTACTAGGAGGCAGTAACAAAAACGAACTTTAATAGCTTGCACTGATGCTCAGTGACTTACTTTTGTTGCTTATCAGTCTTGCTAGTTAATTTTGTCATTTTATTTTTTATCTAAAATCAGTTTTGTATACTGATTTGCAATGAAAATGTCGATACAGACATAAGAGAATATGCACTACGCTTTCTTAACAAAAGACTTCGAGTTTAGCACTACTTACATTAATGACGGGCAGTTATTAAGGGAAACCATTTGCCCATATTAACAACAACATCAGATCCACTAAAGAGCCGTGTGGTACACCATACCATAAGTTCTTTATTGTATACCTAATATTTATGGTATTAGTTAACAAAAGCTGTAGGTATAGCAAAAACTCAAATACTAATAGTCTGTGATTAATTATCTTTGTCAGAAATATAAATAAAAAGAAGCGATACGTAGTAGGAACATGCCAGCCTGCCTACTAGTAAAGCTACTAGATATACTCGAGCTATACTTGATAAAAGAAAGCTACAAAGCTGCCTTCAAAATATCACTCAGTTCACAATTTCCATTATCTCTATTAAAACTATCAGTATTGTAGATTTTTCTATAGCTTCTTTTACTAGGCATTTGTAATAATATTTTCCGTGTCTTTTATTTAAATTATTATATGTACTATCACAACTAACACAGCATGTTTTTAATTATCGTCTTTCACAATGCCTTGTACATGAGACAAACACAACTTCATTTTACTTTGTGTCGACTAATAATTTATTGGATAAACACACATGTTCCTATTCTATAACCATTTCATATACTTATTAGGGAAATAAAAGATAATTTCTAGCTGTAATAATTGTTCATCTGAAGTACCTTGAGCTCTGAGAATGACGTCCTTATAGGACTATTCTTTTATGTGTATGTATATGTATTTAAACCGAAAATTGTTAATTGCTATCTTTTTAAAGTTTTCCATAAACAAATAAGTCATGGGAAAAATTACAGTTCCATGAAAATAAGTGCCCAAATGATGTTCACTTTCGTTAATAGCAAAAATATCACTTTGGAACACGTAATTATTTTATTACATCAATAAAATCTGAAGAACTTTTGACGAAACTAGGTTTTTTCTGCTCTATCATGATTGAAATAGTTAACACAAAACTGTGTTAAATTGTAACACAGACAGTCTAATGTATTGACTATAGGTCTTATGAAAAGCTTTAGTAACATCATTAGTAATTTTGTAAATTTGTGAGGTAGGATTTCGGATAATTTTTTGTAGGTTTACTCATATAATTCATTAGCTCTAGTCCCATAATCTGTTCTATCCAAAGTTATTGTGTGCCCTAGAAACTATGATGGACTATCAGTATTAAAATCAGGTTATTTCTAATCTTATTTGCTTGATTTTTTGGAAACAATCACTTCACCTCTGCAATGGGGTCGTCCCACATTTTTTTTATTTTACATTAAGATGTACATAAAAATTGAAGCACAAAATGTGAAAGTATGGATTTTTCAATATCCGTTTCAAATGCCTCGGTATTCCGCCACGGAGATGTCGTAAAAGGTTCGCATGCTGACGAAAGCGAGAAACACCAATAATAGCCAGTGCTCTAGCGGCATTGCATGTAATATTTGTTTATATTTTCTTTTGAGCTGCGTCGCGTTGCCAATGTGGGCAAATTTTCTGGATACCGTGAGGAATGTACTTGTAAACTGGCATTGTGACATTGACACCTAGGTCAACTTAAGGCGCAGGTATTTGTGAAAATAACTTAAATCATCCTTCAATCAGTTTATTCTATAATGAACAGTTCAATATAATAAGCGCATTCACTGGCCTTTTGCTAAAATACGAAAGCACTTTAACCATCGAACCTGCTTGAGAACTAATGTTTTTATTATGACGACGCTTGAAGCTTGATAATGATTAGTTTGTATACTTTTGTATGACAACGATAAGATAAATTTTGAAACTGTCAGGACGATCTCTGGCCGTCGTTAGGAAGAAAACGGTAAATTACCACTGACAACATCGCACGTTCGCACATGCTGCATGTGTCACATGTGTAACGAATAACCCTAACAACGCTAGCCATGCATTTTTGTTTACATAGTTTGGTCCAGTTTGGTCAAACTTTCGAGTTTCGTATATGTCAGATTAAGTGGTGAAGCAAGATGTTGTCGAAGCATTTGGGTAATCTATTCTTTTTAATGTCAGAATGGCTTACGTTAAGAAGTGTTTTGTTCCGTGTTGTAAGAATACTACTGCTGATGAACAGTTACAGGTTTCTCCTGTGTTTACATTATAATATTAACGTCGACGGTTATACTTAAACCTTCGCCCCACTCTCTCACTTCCATTGCATTATTTGTATTTCTCTGGCTATTTATAAAACTGACAACAGTGAGCACCAAGTTACCTAAGGAGCTGTAATAGCGCGCATGACGGAAATTAGGAACCTTTTGCGTAGTTGTTGGCGGATTTAAGAAAATGTTTGATGCGTGGCACTAGTATTCTTGACGTAAGCAATTATATGTATATGTTAAAACTATCAAATTTTAATGTGCGAGACGACCCTATTGTCTGTTATATCATACCCTTCGCTAAAATATTTTTTTATCACCGGTTCATTGTTATCATCAACTACTTTGTGTGGTGTGAAATACTTGTGTTATTAAATGGTATAAAATTCTGAAATTTAAATATATTTTGTTCCTTGACTTTGTCGTTGTAGTTTGTACACTTTTTGCGGAAACCCTATTATGTCTTCAAAATATTATTCTCATCTCTAAAACTATTTCTTAAATGCTGTGAACGACGGTGAAATAATAATATGTTCATCATCTTCTCTAAACACAAATATAATCCGATCTTAGCATCACTCCACTATCACACGCTACCGATAACGATAATGGCATTTTACTAAAACAGGGGAATTCCGCGCCGCTATTAAAACGTTACCCTGCCTATTAAGGGGTTGATGGCCCGTCATCAATTACCCTTCCACACTCTCCGACCTAATTGCGTGTTATTATGAACTCCGGCCTTCATAAAAAATCAAAACGATATCGTGGCGTGCGGAAGAACGTTTTTGTCTGTCGGAAAATATGTTAGCTCTTTGTGCTGGACGAAAGGGAAGTCGTATTTTGGTACGGTATTGCGTAAAATGTAAGGTCTGTTGTATTTCCTTGGCAATAAAGAGACTTGGGAAAAGATTAGTTCAACTCACTGAATGGATGTGTGACATCAGTATCGCACACTGAGGAATTGTTTTACACGAATTGCAAAAATTCGCGTAACCTTTCCTATTAGCATAATATTCTCATGAATTACTCAAATAACGTGCCATTATCCTAAAAGCTTGTTGTTTTACCCCAAAAAATAATTGACAAAAGTTTAAAAAATTAAAATGCAATACGCTTGCTAAATGGCTAAAACTCTTGTTGACGTCGTTGTTTGTATCACGTGACCCGCCCGGTTTGCATAATATCATAACGGGTTGTTTCTTCTTGTCTTTCTGCTTGTTTGAGATTGTGTTTGGCACTACGTTGGCACCTGCCTGCATAAGTAAAACGAAAGAGAAAGCAGGAGTTGCAGCGGAATAAACGCACAACAGGGAAATGAACAAATGCAAATTCATAATAATCATATACTAATTAAGGACAACAGAGTGACGTAATGCGGCATTATATGACCTCGATTCGAAGAAAGAAGGAGATCATTTGCTACTTCAACAATAATTATCCTGCCACCACTAGCTAGCTAAAAAAATATGCGAACCGAGGATTTGTGCAACAATTTGTTGACATTTTTTCTAAACAAAACGTTCGCACGTATGGCAAATTTAATGTAGATATACTGGTTTATTTTATAATCATTTTATGGTTTTACTTATATTTATTTTTAATTTTTATTCTAATTTCCTTTTAAATGTCGTTATAATTTGGATTGCTTTGTAAATAATTGTCTATAATTGAACAAAAATACTTCAGACAACCGCTCCGTGCAAGTCACTGGAGGGAATAACTGAAATGATCAAAGCATTCAAGGTGGTGAAACAGAGAAACATCAGAGGACATAATCCTATGTTTTTATATTGTAATAATAAATACAATGGGTCATAATGTTTGTCGTGTAGTTAATTATTGCGAAAACACTGGTAAAAATAGTAGCCCGCAATTTTGTCTGTTTCTAGCAGCAGCTCATAAGATAGAATAACGAAGCAAATGGGAAAAGCTTTTTGCTGAACGGTTTTTGACGCGTTTAGGCCGTGCGTTTTTGTGCACGCCTTAATAAAGTATGTTAAGACAATTTTTTCGAAGCCGATTTTAATAATTATTTGTACTATTAAATCCATAACCTTAAAATAAAAGAAATAAATAATGATATATTTTCTGACATACTGCCATGATGTATCCAATAAAATGAATTATGTAAATATAAGAATACTATATGCCATAATTTATTTTAGGAAAGCTTTCCAACCACAAGTCCGCCAGTATTTTTATTTTTAACCACCAGATGTATGAATTAGAATTAAATTACTAAATGCTGAAATACAAAGTTGCTTAACCGGCTCAGCAGTTGATGGACAAGGAGAAAGCATAAAATACAGAAAAAACGGTGGAAAAAGATGGAAGCTGACAACCTGCGACGTTGTCAGCCATCAGCTTGTCAGTTTTTAGTATTTTGCATGAATTCAGAATTCAGATTTCGCCAAAGGGCAGCTATTTATGTAAAAACTAAGCCCTGAGCCCTTTGATAACTAATAATTTGTTAATAGACTTCAACACAACCGCACTTTGTTCAAGAAAAAGACAAGAAGACGTGAATTGTATCTGATAGTATGTAAGATTATGTTAGATTTGAAGCGTATAACTTTTTCGCTCCGTCTTCGTCGGTCGAGAAATCTCATATGCAACATAATGGCTTTTTTAAATGAACACTCAGTATAACTTCTCAACTCATAATCTCCTTTCCGAGTCCTGTTTGTGTTGTACTGATAAGTGCAATTTCCCTTCGATCACGTTTCCGGAAGAGCAGAGAGGACACGGTCGAGAAATTAATAACAAAAATCCTGCACTTCTTCCTGCATAAATAAACGACACACGAAATGTAATTTAGTTCCGCACGGCTTGCGACTGACGTTTAAATTTAAGCCCTTGTGGAGATGCAGCCGATTCCCGTACACGATGGAAATGGAAATTTACAGGCGACGGTGTTGGCGGACTAGTAATACAGAATACAGGGATGCATCGAGCACATAACGTTGATAACCTTCTAAAATAACAGAATAAATGATAAAAACTTAGCTTGTATAAAAATTAACCAAAAGAAATGGTCGATATTAGGCAATCATTTATGTGAAATATGAAATTCTTTCCTAAGCAAGGATTCTCTGAAAGAAGTACCCAAATTCCCTGGAATTATAATAATATATATATTCGTATGACAAATCGAAATACAATACACAAAAAGATTATAAATCTTTGATAGAGGATAACAAAGTTTTTATTTCTGGAGACAAACGATAAATTTCAGGAAAGCCTCATGGAAAACTTGTCAGACCTCATTCTTCAACAAGGTGTTGTACAGTTTCTTCCGGTTGACTACATTGACAATATGGATTTGCCAAATTATTCCATCATCGAATTACATCTAGCATGACCCAAATCCATCTTGGCTGATCCATTCTAGGTATCATTATTGTAGAATCTTCTAATAAATCTTTATTAAAAAATTGGGTATTGATGATTTTTATTGCAAGTTTTTTTCATAAAATAGGAGGAGGAATATTAAAAAGTGCTGGTAGCCATTCGGTGGGAGTAGATTTTAAAGTGCTAATTACGAGTATAAGTCGCACAGCAGAATTTAATTGTGTGTGAACTGTTCATCCAAACAACACTGCAATATTGTGCTGTTTAGAAAACTAATGCAAGAGCTGAGATACAAAGAATCTTAGCATTAGCACACCAACTCGAATCGACCAACTTTAATAAAATGTTGTCCCTTGTTTTCAGTTTTTGCCTTACTTTTTCTAGGTTCTAATAATAAAGAAGGATGAAAATCCGATGAAAGTGCAGGATTATGAACAAAATATAGTAATTGGAATTTGCCCGCCAAAGTTCGTAACAATTGACATGGAAGGGTGAATTAAATAGTGTGGTTTGCTACAGCATTCCATTTGTCAAGAAAACCACAAGTTCAGTCAGCAACAGCAGTAAGTTGTAGCTATAACTGAATCTCTACGAGAAAGAAAAGAAGAAACTATGAACTTCCCACAGAAGGGCATAGAAAATATGGTATGCTCTATGGATGATAATTTATTATTCAAAATAGCAAGGAAGAATTGCAGCAAACCAAAAGAACGAATACACACTGCAATCAAAACGTTCAAAACCCTAACAAACAAGAGTCGCAGAGACTACTTAAAATGGAAAAATGCTTAAATAAATCCATTCTTAATGTGTCTGAGCTTACACGCGGAACAAGTCAGAGTAGCGAACGCCACTCGAACATTAACGACATATTTTGTCGGATAGATCGCTGTCTCTTGAAAACACTGACAAAAAGTTATTAGTCTGACGTTTCGATTACACCTGTAACCTTTGTCAAAGACGAAGAACCTCAAAATTTGCCTGACACAAGTTAAAACTAAATTTTAAAAGTAAATAAACAAATCACCAAGGATGCGAGACGTCATAGAAACAACGTGCCAACCTGATAAAAAAGAACCTAACGATGAAAAAGGAACTACCTACCTACTAGATATAGACGAACTACTTGATAAAAGATAACTACAACATAGCCTTCCAAATGTCACCTAACCCTATTAAAATTATTAGTATTTCTAAAAATTTCTATAGCTACTTTTATTAGACGTTTGTGATAATATTTTTCTCTATGTAAAATTTTTGTTTTATCAAAATCAATCATGTGTTTACTCAAATATGAGTGTTCAGCTACGGAAGATTTATTTATCTGTTGCAACCTAGTAGCACGTACGTGTTCTTTCGAACGCGAACCTACTTTTCTTTTAGTTTGACCTATGTAACACTTGCCGCAAGAACAAGTAATTTTGTAAACACCTTCACTCTCTAAATGTACTTTATCCTTAGTAGAACTTAAAATATTATCTAAATTATTATATGTACTATCAACAACTAAAATATCGTGTTTTCTAAGCATCCTCTTTAATTTTTCCGAAAGGCCTTGTACATAAGGCAAACTCAACTTCAATTTACTTTGTCCTGGCTGAGAATTTACTTGATTTAAATGAGCACTTTTATTAAAAACTGACCAAATATTCTTACTGTTATAACCATTTCTCACTAGCGCTGATTTAAGATGATATATTTCTATTTGTACAGAACTTTCGTCTGATATCCTTTGTGCTCTAACAAATAACGTCCTTATAAGACTATTCTTTTGAGAAGGAGGGTGGTGAGATGTGGCATGTAAATATCTGTCTGCGTGAGTTGGTTTTCTGTAAAGCTTGTGTCCTAACTGTCCAGTGTTTGTTCTGTAAATTTTGACATCCAAGAAAGGTAAACTACCATTGCTTTCTAATTCCATAGTAAATTTTATGTCGGGATTTTGACTGTTCAAATGATTTAGAAACCTACCCAACTCTTCTATACAGTGGGGCCAAATAACAAAAGTGTCATCTACGTACCTATACCAATGTTCGGATAATCTGACTATCGTGTCACCTAGGGAATCGCTATTAAGCTTGGATTTGATGATATCTATCGTTTCAGGAATGGGTACTTTCGTAAATAAAGAAACCACGTCAAAACTAACCAAAATATCACCTTCTGAAAAACTTAAACCTTTTATAATATCAATAAAGTCTGAAGAATTTTTGATGAAACTACTGGTATTTCCTACATACGGTTTTAAATAGTCTGCATCTGACAAATGTCACGCACATACCTGTGACAGGGAGTTAGAAGTAGATATAGACAATAAACCTACAGAAAAAAATCTTCAAAAAGTATATCAAGCAGTCCCTGCCAGATTGCAGAAATTGTTTACAAACAAGGGGAAGAGGTTTTGATTGCTAACGCTGTAAGCTGAGACTACTATAGAAATATTCACAAAAATAAAGATAATGTACTGGACGTACTGATAGTTTTGAAAAAGTCAAAGAATGCAAAAGAAAACGCGCTTAAAACTACAGAAATAGATCCTCACCTACAAACTTTGATTACCAGCATAGTAATGGATCTCCTAACGAACTGTAGAAGTTCCATAAAGAATAATAATAATAATACTAACTTTTACTTCATCCAGACTGAAAGATGACATTGCATGTAGGTACATCTTTCTTGTAACTAACAAAATGCAGCTAATTTAATTTCGTTACCGGCAGTGCAGACAGCAGCTTTGCGGCTTGTCCTACACACAAAACCATGGCGCCTGCACATAATCCAGACATCATCCTCGTGTTGAATTCACGTACCGGTTTTTAATTGAGTTTATTCTGCATTTGCATCGTGTCGATACCCGCGGCTAGTGAGAGAGAGTTTTATTCCTGCACAGGACCTTAGCAGTAACTAGATAAAGTTTCGAACAAAATTAACGTCCCACCACGTTTCGCGCAGCTAGTTTCAATTCGTAATTTATTTCCCAACTTTTGGGACGGACCGGCAGCTTTTCGCGGTATTGTTCACTAACAACTGCAACCGTCCGCCTCCTGTTTTACAGGATTTTCATAATGATGGGCGGCTTTGGGCTTTAAAATAATCAGATGATTAAGTTAAAGTTTAACATGATGTTGAACAGTTTAGTCTAAATCCAATGCGAGATGTAGTATTTTGTTTTGTTCCTGCCCTACCATTTGCGCGGTTGCAAAAGTAAAAGGCCACATAATTGTCTTTTACAAGTTTTTTTTTACTTGGCATATGTATACCTTCGTGCATTGTGTGTCTGAACAACTAAAAGTTTATTTACAATAGTGTTAGCACCATCAATTAAACTATAGTATTACTGTGAAAGATAGTTATTGCCTGAATTCAGTTTTTAATGGGTTTACGGGCACAAGATGAAATGAAAAAATATTACTGTATTTGAAAATTGCGGTTCACAAGGATCAATACTGGGCACTTCGTTGTACTCCATCTTTGTGCATCGTGTTGACAATTCTATTAGTAATATTGTGAAAAAGAGAGATATATAAATATTCTACAATAATAGATAACTGCCACAGTCCTTTACATAATGTTTCAGGTTACAGTTGAATATATCTATTATTATAATCAGCACATCTATTTGTAGCAGTTCCAATTCTAGTTAAGGGAGAATTCTGCCCGTAGTTTGTCCTATGAAAATCTATTTTTATAACGGAAGGGTTTATAATAAACACAGGTGAAGACTGAAAACGTATTAATTCTAATAGAGGGTAACAGTGAAAGCATTAATGACTTTGTAACACAAGATAAATCGGAGTACCTCTAAAATTCAATAAGGGTAAACCAAAATAATTTAAGAGTGACGGGTACTAACTAGACTAATAAATAATTGAGCCCTTATAGAACAAATACTCTATGAATCTAGACTGAATTCTTTCGATGCCTTCCATTTGGTATATGTAAATATCTAGGAGACGAGATAATTGTCCCATATTCGAGAACGGACCTAACTATAGATACCTATAAAACAACTATCGTTCTTGTACCTCTAAAGGAAGACGCATTGTGAATGATTGATTAAATTTCCATATTAAATGTCAATTTACTGTCAATAACTACGCCCAGATCTTTAAATGAGTCAACACATTCAAGGCGAGTTCCGCATAAACAGCAATCAGGTGGTATTACTGGGTGTGATTTTCGACTGAACCTAAGTATTTACATTTTTCAAGAGCAAACTTCAGATATTGATAAGTCTTCTTGAAAACGTGTCTCATTGGAAGGATTGAAGATAGTTATAAATTTTTTTAAAAAGTTGCAGTAGTGAAAGCATGTTTTAATGTCGTTTGCATAGAATAAAAATAGAAAGGGGGCAAGATATGATCCTTGAGGTACACCTGATGTAACAATAGCTGAGATAGATAAATAGTAACTTACTTTTACGCAGTGATATTCCAGTCTCGAATGCAGTGATCCAGGAACACCCATAGCAGGCAGCTTACATAAAATACATTGTTGGTCCAGTGTATCGAAAGCCTTACGAAAATACGTTTAAACAGCGTCTACCTTATAACACTCTTCCAAGGAATGATTATTGTAATCCACATATAAAAAAATTAGTAATAGTGGATCTTATGTATTCTGCATTACATTGGTCTCAGTCAAATGGCAATTCAATTCTTGGCAAGTTATTTCAGCAATCGTTCTCAGGTGGTGACACTGAATGGAAATGTGTCCGATGTGAGATACGTTAGGAGAGGTGTACCGCAAGGTTCTATATTATTTATATATATATACTTCGTATTTTGAGTCTGTTATAAAGTCATGTAAATTGCATTGCTACTCAGATTTACACATCTTTTGACTTGAAAAATATAGTCTGCATGTCGTATTATCAACAAAGATCTGTCTAGGCTGTATGATATATCATGTGCTCATGGCTTACTTTTGAACCGGTTGAAGTCAAATGTTATAATTTTTGGCCGTAAGTGTGACAGACTTGCGTCAAAAGACACAATTGATATACAAATAAATGGAAATTCAATTCCAATCACTGATGTTGCAAAAAATTTGGGTGTGTATATCGATTCTGATATTCGATTTAGCACTCACGTTTCTAAGACTTTACAGAAAGCTTATTACACCTTAAAGCGTATTTATCACTTTTGCAAGGAAACATGAAAAAGATCTTAACGAATAGTCTAGTTGTTTCACAATTCGACTACTGGCCTAAGAGCTATCGACAAAATTAGGATTTGCAGAATGCTTGCGTTAGGCTCATCTATGGCATAAGAAAATATAATCACGTATCTCATAAGATAGCCGAGCTTGGTTGGTTGAATATATCAAACCGGAGATTGTCGCATGCTTCTTGCCTATTGCATAGGATTTTACTTGACAGAAGACTATCATATCTGTGTAATAAAATTCGTTTTCGCACCGGCGTCCATCATCTGAACCTGAGGCATAGGGGGTTGATAGATATGCAGTTATGTTACACTGAGYTGGGTAAAGACGTTTTCTTTATMAATGTGTTTCGTTTTATAACACTTTGCCTCAGAGCATTAAGCAGTGTACTCTTTTATGTTTTCGAAAACATTTGCATAAATATTTGCTTGGCGGACAAGTCAGTCAGTCTTGAACAAAATAAATTTAAAATTACACTGTTTAACTGAGTGCTGGCGTGTATTTGGGTGTCCCAATTAGAGCAGGTTCATGTAGTATGTATCTAATTTTTTTAACTGGGGGTTAAGTGGGAGAACAACCGCAGCTTTTCATATGAGGGCCGTTGGCTGAATTTCGTCCCCAATTACTATATTTTTACATACATATAGATGTACTCTATACTTTGATAAATAAAGACTTTTAATAATAATAATAATAATAATCTACTACTGCAGAAACCGTGTAGCTAATTAATAATTATTATTTTTGAAAAGTTCTCAAAGAATTTTACCTTATGAATGCATGATTGTGTGGAAACAGATCTATAGTTAACTACGTTTGCTTTATACCCTGATGTGTAAAGATGAATTAGAAAGCTATGTTTCCATGAATTGGGAAATTGTCCGCTGCTCAAGGAAAGGTTAAACATATAGTACGAAGGTAAGTTATCAGCAGATAATTTCATAAACAATAGAGATATGCCTTCTGGACCGGCACCTCTGTTCAGATCAATAGAGTTAAAGATTTCTCTCTATTTCTTCAAAAGATATATTGCTGATATAAATAGGATTTTCATAGCAATTCCCTACGTGTACGTTAGATGAACCTCGTCATCATTATTCAATTTTGCTGCCTCTAGTAAACACCAAATCTATAGTCAGTTCAGAGTCATAGTTTTGTAACACCATTAATTAACAAATCACAAAAAATCGGCGCAGAGACAAGCTATCTTTTAGCTGAGAATATGGATTTTCTTACCAAAGTACCTTCCCTATACTTCCTTACCAGTTTTGAATTTAGCTGCGTTTTCCCCACTTTAAATCAGATCACATAATGCCACAACAAAGCTGTCCAATGAAATTTCGTGACTTACAACCTTTGCTAATAGACATAATTATATAATTAAGTAACTTGGAATTGGGTATTATCACTTGTTTTGAAAATTACGTAAAATGAATCTTGACGTGCATTTATATGTTAAAAAAAATAAAAAAATATTTGTAGGTAGAGAATTTCAGGTCTGAAATTTGAATCTTAGGAGTCACCGCCAAAACGCTTCTATCCAAGGTTATTTAACTCGTGACGTCAAGTGTCATGTAAACATTTCTGAGAAGCGTGCTGTTTAATGATGTAGTATCATTCTTGTATTGCAAAAGCTTTTGTGTGGTGTTTATTGAAAGGACGGTGTAAGAGGCCGTACCAAAAAGTGATTTGTGTAGTTTTACAAGCATCTATTATGTATGGAAAACAAAACCAGTGTTGTTTTGTATATGGTTATAAAAGTACTTCAGTCAGTGCAGCTAACAGAATTTTTGTAACTGTTCCTCGAGATTATCAACGTATGAAAAAGTTGTTTAAGGCCCCTAGACGTAATATGCCGAAATCGCAAAGTTTGTTTTTCTGTTGTGAAGATCATCTTAATTCTTACTGTAAGTGTTATTATTCTTTTTTGGGGTTATAAGTGTTTACCATTCAGTTTCCATTTTGTTATAGCTTGAAGAGGATATGAAAAATTATATGTGTTTTAAGTTGATAGAGGGAAATGTTATAATAAAGAAAGACTTTGTTCGCCATATATTCGACTGTTAGCTAGAACGGAAACGAGCCGCAAGAGCCCCGAAAATAAATGAGAATTTATATTTATTCTGACCTCTAAAATAAATGTAAAGTTTAGGGTAAATTTTTGATTCTTACATTTTTATGTTTACAAATAGTATGTTTCCAACAACCCACTATGATCAAATTATCAATGCTACGTTAATTTGATAAAAAGTTAACTAATGCTGTTGCTTTTACGTTCCTTATCTCCGCCGCGCTGAACCGCTCGTCGCTGTACATAAATTCCATAACAATGAACATGCCTTCAGAAGTCATAACTCATAAGTATTTCACTTTTTCTTGGAGTATTTTAATTCGCTTGTCACAAAATGAACGCAAACAACAAACTGATAAATTGACGGGCCGAGGCTGACGCGTGACACGTCAAACAAGCGGCCATTTACAAGACACCTGACGTCACGGCCAATATGTTCGCGTTTTGGCGGTCCCTTTAAATATTCACATTTTTAATATTAAAAATACACTTTACGATCAATTTTTTCGAATTTATAAGTTGTCACGGCTGTTTTGTGGATTAGATGCTACCAATTAATATGCAATTTAATAAAATATAAATACATGGCAAATACCCAATTACGGAGCTGTTTCAGAAGTAACTAAACCAGTGGCCGAAGAAGCTGCAGCAAGATTGCTTTGACATCAAAATTTCATTTTTTATGGATGACCGAGTATAAAGTCCTCTAACTAAACGACTGCTAGTTTTTTTCCTTCAAACCACCCGGGGGAAGTACCTATGATGACGAAGTGTATAGTTCGACCTAGAAATTAATCAGATTACTCTTCCTGTCCCAAAAAACTTCGTAGCCGCAGCCCTAATCCTTCCGAATGATGAATCGTACATCAGAGCGGGAAAAGAATCGCACGGATTTCTCACGTAGGACAATAAAAATCGGGCAGGTGATGAATCCTGCCGATTATAAGGATTGAAAGTATGGCAGGGAAGGGCGGACAACCGGATTGATTAACTGGGAATCCCAGCTGGTTTCGGACGGCCTCGTTAGCCGACGCTGTTTTCATCCGGCTTAACCACCGGGACGCGTTCAAAAGGCAACTAATTTGGCGGCCGGTGATAAAAGAAGTGCCATTTTTGGAAGTTGGCCTTTTTATCCACTTGGAGGTGGTTGTAATAAGCACTGAATTGAGCAGATTAACTTTAACCTGAGAAGAATATTCAAGAAATCTATCAAATGACCTGTCTAAGCAAAATTTAGTTGTAGTTGAGTTCTATATGTTGTGGTATAAACACAATGGTGATTCTGTTTATATCATAACTTCCTGATCTATTTTAATTCGTTGATTTTAATTGCTCATGTGCTTGTGTTACATTCCATTGAAGTTTACAGGCAAATTGTTAAACAATAAATCTACGAGTATAAGAAGCATAAAATCGTTCAAACTGACAGCCCAACATTGCTCAGAAATACAAAAATATAATAGACAATGAAATCGAAGGAATACAGCAAACGGACAAAGTAGATGTGGAACTCTTATGACAAAAATATAAGAATTTAGTGCTAAAAAGAGCAAAACAATCAAGTGGAACAATTAAATATAACAATCATACGAAACAAACACAAACAGACACAAAAGAATGTGGGAACTATAGAGGAATCATATTGTTAAGTGTAGTAGCAAAGGTTTATGAAAGACTGATTGAAGCAAGATTAAGAGAAAAGTTGGAACCACTATTACACGAAGCACAAAGCAGGTGTAGAAGAGGGCGAAGCACCCAGGACCATATATTTACGATTTAACAAATGGCGGAAAAGATAGGCAAAGAAAAAGGAATCTGTTTAGCATTCCTGGACTTAGAGAAAGCATTTGATAACATCCCTAGAAAAATGGTCCGGGAAAATATGAAGAAAAGAGGTATAAATAATAAACTCAGAAAAAGCATAAATAGTTTATACAGCGACACAAAAAATTATGTCAGAACAAGCAACATGGAATCACAGGATTTTCAAGTAGTGGATGGATTAAGGCAAGGGTGGGGTGTTAAGCCCAACACTGTTGATCATGGTAATGGACGATATATTGTGGGAACTACACAACAAGGCTAACGAAGTCAAATTAGGGTATAGAAAATTAAAGGTGATAAAGCTAGCAGAATACATATTCGCAGATGACCTGATAATCTGTACAGAAAAAGAAGAAAAGTTACAACAAAATGTAGAGTTGTGGGAGAATGAACTAAAAAAACATAAAATGTTAATACATACGAGCAAGACTAAAACAATGGTCATAGGAAAGGAGGACAAAAAGATAGACATAACAATAGATGGGAAACAAACAGAACAGGTTTAAAGTTTTAAGTATCTAGGAGTTACAATACAAAGCAATGGAAGTATGGATGAAGAGATAAATGAAAGAATCACTAGCGCAATAAAAGTCAGGTCATCACTCACTAAACAGGGCGTTAATAAGTAAAAAGGAAATAAGTGAGAAGACAAAAATGACGGTATACAAGACCATTTATAGACCAATATTGACATATGGTAGTGAAAGTTTGATAGACTTTTAAGTAGACTGCATGTAACAGAGATGAAATACTTGAGACGTGTTAAAGGGGTGACTAGAATGGACAGAATAAGAAATGACAGAATCAGAGAAGAACTAGAAATAAAGTCGATTAAACAAACTATTGAGGAGAATAAATTAAAGTGGTTCGAGCACTTGGTGAGAATGAACGAGGAAAGACCAGCAAAATTATTGTGGGAGGCAAAAGTACAAGGGAAGAAAATAAGAGGAAGACCGCAGAAGACATGGAACATGACAGTGGCCGAGACCTTGAGGAAGAGAAACCTCACCTGGGACGAAGCTAGCAGAATAACAAAGGACAGGACTAAGTGGAAGAAAATAGTACAAAAGACAGTAAACGAGTGAGAGACACTGCATACCTTTACACTCTACGGGTAAAAAATAGTACCAGGAAATCAACAGTTAAAATTGGAAAAGATAAAGTGGTTGAAATATCTAAATGACAAAACAGCTGAGAACTATAAGTAGACCCAAAGAAATATTGTTAAGAACTTAGTAACGACAGCAAAGGGAAGGTATTGGAATTAATATCGCCATAAAATAGAAAACCAGAACAAGAGCAGCTAAACAGGACTATTAGAAGCAAAGAAGGTAGGATCTTAATGGAAGCAGGTGCCATCATTCGAAGATGGGAAAGAGAGAGAGGAGAGTAGAATAGATAACAATTCAATAAGCAGAAACATTTATTAGTGACGACGGACTCAAATAGGGCGGAGTATTGAGCCCTGTGCTCTTCGCATTTCTTATGGACTGCACACTAGAAAACTAACCATAGGATACAGGAATTTGAACATCATGCAGATAGTAGAATGTGAGTTCGCAGACGATGTGGCGATAATGGKGATAAAAATATAACATGAACTTAACGAAAACAGAAGTTATGCTATTCAAGCTATAGAAAGAATCTTAATATAGAAATGAATGGCCAGAAGCTAGAACAGGTGTCACGGTTCAAGTATTTAAGAGTGAAAGTAGAAAAGACAAGAACAAGAAATAGAAGCAAGAGTAAATAGTCCGACCAGACTATACCACAGTCTTATAGACTTCATAAACAAAAGGGAGGTGTTACGTGAAACAAAATTAGCAGCGTATAAAACAATATATTGCCCCATACTGATGAGTACTAACAGAGAGGGCTAAAAGCAGAATTCAAGCGGTACTTAAGAAGAATAAAAGGCATTTCGAGAAGAGAGGGGAATAAGGAACGATATAGTGCGAAGTGAACTTGGAGTTAAACCAGTACTAAAATCCATAGAAAAAAGACAACTGGCTTGTGGATGGGAAATATGCGTCCAGCTAAGTAAGTGTGGCAAACCATGCCTGGGACAAGAAAGATAAGAGGACGACGAAGAACCACATGGGACAAGGCAATAGAAAAGCGAAGCAAAGAGAGATAAAGTGGTAGAAGAAAATATTCATTTGCGAGGCGTGATTATGCCTGTTGATAGCCGAAACTAGTTGTAACCGGTATAAAATAGTGTAGTGAACCTAGTTTAATATTGAATTGAATAAACCATTTCCTTTGCACAGTGTGGCTTAAATAGTTGTGTCTTTCAGCTTTAACAGCTAAACTAGTTTATTACGATTGTACTACACGTAGTTATAAAAAGAAAATGAAACAGATCAAATGAGTTTGTGTATGTTACAGCAAATCATATTCAGGGACAAAGAACAAATCATTATCCTATTAATTTAGGATTCTAAAAAAATTAAATAAAAAACAGATCTATTTCTCGAAGTCTATTATTTATTATATAATTATTAAGTCTTTTTTTGAAATTTTAATTAACTTAAAGTACTATTTTTAGACTTAATTATACTAAGAAAAAAATTGGTAAGTACATTACATTTACAATTAACGCACTTGGTTCGTTTGAGTTGAACTGCCTAACTATAGGTCTGTATAATTCTTGTCATTCCACGAACGACGAGATAATATTTTGCAAGACATCAATGAGCCTGGCTTCATTAATATTGTCTGTTCTGTTTGTTCTTTTATTTTCCACGATTAGTAAGTACACTTAATCACAAATTAATCATATTGAAATGAATATGATTATAAAATGTTTAACAATAGACATGTTATCAATTTTTTCGAACCCGTGTATTTCACAACTTCCGTAATTTCCTACTATATTTTCATCGCAGTTTTCTTAATATCAAATTCAGCTTCGAAAATATTTACGATCTAGCTTTATTTGAATATTTCCACCGTACATGTTTCAAACACTTTGCATTGATTTAAATAGTATTTTACTCGGTCTATCCACTTTAACACAACAGCTTGGCATTTCTAGCAGAAAGCTACAAAAGCAGCGTTAAATTAAAAATGTCAGCGTGTTATTCGACAATTTAAAGAATGCTCTGACAAGGTTGTAATTAAATTAGGCTCTGTAAAGTCGCAAACATTTTTGCTATCGAAAGCTGTAAGGTATAAATTAAGCACCAGCTTTTGCGGAAATTGTAAATAGCTGTACAATTGCGCAATTTGAAATAAAATTAATAATATTTATTTTTAGAACAAAACGTGACAGGCCCTTAACAAATTTTATTATTGCAGTTAAACTAATATACTGATTTAGTAGTTTAATTTGTACAATAAGCAGTCAAAGCGCTGCATAGTGTACGACTATAATCCATAAATTCATTCAGGGTACTTGAAATAAAAAAAGCTGAGATTTAAGGGTCTTTAAAATTTCCAGACGTCCACCAAAGTAAAAAATACAAAAGGCAACTATAGTTGCAAAAACAATACAATTCAACCAAGTCACTGCTATAACCCACTCCTTTCTCCAAACGCATCCAATCCTGACTTTGTAGCAGTAAACTTTGAACGACAGTGCACTGTATGCATTTAACACAATCTAAAGCAGGAACTTCCCGAGGATTATTGGTCTGTATCCTTAAAGGGATTGAAACTTAGATACGGACGTGTGAGGAAAGTTTACTGCCAGAGGTATCGATTGACCAACTTCGGACCTCATGCTTTCAGGCGCAGTTGCATAGTGCACTTTGGGAAGGGCGAAACCAATTTTGGTCATGGGAGCAGTGTACGGTCGGACATGAAAATGTAGTTGTAAGGGCAACTGGCAAGTGTTTTGGAAGTTTGCGTGAGCGAAGGGAACTTAGTACATTAAGAAAATCAATAAATATTGGACGCCCAATAGTTTATAGGAAACATTTTACCTTTTTAGTGGCTAAAATTTGTGAAATATACACTAATGTCGCAAAATATATTAAAGAGTACTGATTGTATTCATTATCTCCTGTAGGTGATCCGAATTACATGTACCGCTCTGTTTTAGTAAGTGTATTCGTTGCATCAACGCAATTTAGTACAGGTAAGGTATTTTTGTATAACATGCTCTGTATAACACATAAATATCGATTGCTGTCCTTTTTATACCTTGTTTACTACCAAAATTTATCACAACTTTCGAACCGACAAGGAATTACTTTTAAAAAGGGTTAGTCATTCAGTTACAAGGAACACTAGAAATGTAAAAGACATCTATTTTATTGACAACCATAACGGATAATGTAACACAAAATTGTTCTTATCGTCTTTGTGGGTGAACCTGCATATTTAAATCTGAGAAGTTATTTATAGCTGTAAGTTGTTTACCAGTTAGAATTTTGTACATTTCCTTATAACAACTGTTGGTACGTTTGATTTATTTTAATATACGAAAAATTTACAAATTATTGAAATGGTATCACATTTGTATATTGGATAGCACAGATAATCGAATCGTAGGGTGAGAGTGGACTGGCCAGGGCAGATGAGTCGATTAAAAAACTACGGTAGAGAATAAATTAAAGTGGTTCGGACACTTAGTGAGAATGAACGAGGAAAGATCAGCAAAACTAGTATGAGAGGCAAAAATACAAGGAAAGAAAAGAAGAGGATGGCCACAGAAGACACGGAACATGACAGTGGCCGAGGCGTTGAAGAAGAGAAACTTCACCTGGGACGACGATAGAAGAATAGCAAAGGACAGGACTAAGTGGAAGAAAATAGTACAAAAGACAGTAAACGAGTTGAGAGACACTGCATACCTTCACACCCTATGGGTAAAAAAGGAAACTGATTATATACATATCTATGATTCTGCAAGGAAAAGGGTCTGAATCAGGTCAGTTTCTTGATTAACAGGCTACATTCTTCTGACCAAATCAAAAGTACTGAACGACACAAGAATACAATAGGATATATTGAAAAACAACCACCACAATTGGTTGTGACAGTATATGTTTTTTTTAAAATCCGATCGGTGTGATATAAAAGCGTTGAACTTGTCATAAGTAGTTATAACCTGGAATAACTTGGGATATATATGAAGTTTAATGGCTATTCACATCATCAGACCTTTACAAACATAATTTAAATAGATTTTAGTTAACCGCACATATGAAATGAACTGTTATGAAGAGGCATAGCTTACCTCTTTGAATTTTTTATGACTTATACAGAAAGTTGATTTCGAAAGAAGATAAGGAACACGCAACTAAAGCCGGGAAGCAGGTGCATTCTCAAAGATTTTTACAGTAACTTTGAGGTAAAATGACAGAAAGTGATGGAATCTAACTGAGAATACTCTGATTATTAGTTTTGCGCTGTACTGTCAAAGATTTGTTACGGGAAGTGTTAGAATTAGCAATACAAAATATGGAATCTCGATTCGTCGTATGTTTAGTTTTAACTAGCACTTGTCCAGAAGGCTCCGCTGCAAAATTCCACAACACAAACACCGC
Source organism: Rhyzopertha dominica (assembly GCA_025024175.1). Lineage (NCBI taxonomy): Eukaryota > Metazoa > Arthropoda > Insecta > Coleoptera > Bostrichidae > Rhyzopertha > Rhyzopertha dominica. The sequence continues at coordinate 10,050,674 of QCXZ01000042.1, read as the reverse complement.
ATCATCAAAAATGCGAGCAAAATTCTATGAGCTCCGCCGGCACAGCAATTTAGCGCCACAGAGCGAAGCCGGCGAGGTGCTCCGGTTTCCCGCAACTAATTCACCAAACGCTGAATTCCTACGCGTGCGTTTCTTTTCAGAAAAGGGACGAGTGCAAAATTTCATTAGCGCAGCTTATTATGGGGACCCTGAATATTTAAAGAACATCCGCATTTAATAACTGTACCGAGTGGAAGCGGTGCGGTTTATGCCCCCTTTTACCACCTGCTTAAAAATGAAATCCCCCGTAACTTCCCATTTTGCACGACGCAACGAAAGTGGCTGCTCGGATATTTTTAATGCGCCTACATTAACGTGCCACTCGCAAGTGTTAATCGTTCTTTCGCTATGCACCTCCTTTTTGCTGGAATTCGTTAAAGACGGCGGATTCAGACGTTTTCTTTTTGGCGTCTGCGGTATTCGAAATAAAAGATTAAGATCGAGAATCTTACGTTTAAAATGCACAGTTTTTAAACTAAAATGCGTAAAGGAATATATTACTTTTTAGGAAAATGACTATTTATTAAAATCATTAAAAACACAACCATGGGCGTACCAAGCTTTTGGTCTGGGGGGGGGGGGGTCAAAGCAGGAACGTCCTGTAGAGTATAATTCAACATAAACAGAAATAATAAATGTTTATAAGATATAGGTACTTAAGWAATTAATGAAGTATTTATTCCATGAATAATCTTCGTGGATTTTCTGCAAGGCGACTTAAAACATCTTATGTGAAATAAAGACACAAATTATTTATATGTTTTCTATGTACCTACACTGATCATACAAAGCCCCTTTATTACTAATTCCGTTATTGATAAACTCAGGTGAGGCGCATTAAGTTGCATCGCTCTCGCGTTTAACAAAAGATGAGTTGATACATTTTATTTGGGAGAATAAAGATCCGTGATCCACATAATGTATAATGATATCATACCAAGTACCAAAGGAGCATAAATTGCTCCTTAAAGTTCTATTAATAGGATCACGATTTCTGATTCAGAATTAACACATATCAAAGAGTAATGCATTAACCTATGCGCTTTTAGTACAGTTTCAACTTCTAACACCAGAAGCTTTAGAAATTTAAGCTGGGAGTTCATATGTATAGGTCCTAAAGATACAACTGTAGTAATTTTTACTCCCCAGGGAAAGAGACTCGATGGATAACTAACATTATTAAAACTCATAGTGACAAATGCCTCAGCATTATGCGTCAAGCCAACCTTCTTAGATCGCCAATGCATTGCTCTCAAAAATTAACCGGCTACTTAATATTTTAACCAAATTAAGCTTCATTTAAATAAAATGAAATACATTTAACTGCATTTTTAACAACACACCGAGTTTTAATTCGTACTGATAATGCTTTTACTGGATTCCTAAAACTTATATTAAATAAATTGACTTTCATAAACGTGAGTTCGGATGGATTTTTTTTGTATTAATTGTTAAAATGTAATGTTAATTTAGAAATTTGGTACAAAAGTTAGAGTTATCACCGAATATATGACAGATGACTCATCCTGACCAAGATGGTTTTTTAAAGCTATATCTGCCCTCAGACAACGATTCGTAACAAGAATGTTGCAGTTACAGCTTCAAAACGCACATGGCATCGATTAAGCTTGGAAACCATTTGACAACGACTTATTAGAGAAGGTCATTTCCAAGGGTCAAATATGAGTTCTGGATGAAAATTATTAAATACACTGTATTTACAATTTTGTAGATAAGACAATTTTTAGGTGTACACACATAATTAACCAGCTAAATGTATGGGAATTTGGAAGGGCCCAGAGTTGGCAACCCAGGTTTAGGGGGGGGGGGGCAGCTGCCCTCCTTGCCTCCCCTTCGTTACGTCCATGGTTCTGTGAACAGCTGCATATAATTAGGCTCTTTAGGGTTGCGCCATTCAATAAAAAATAATTTTGTTATACATGCCTCTATTATTTTTAAATTTAAAAGGATAAATACAGATTTTGATATTTTATCTTGCAATCAACAGGAAAATTTTACGAGCAGCAAAATCGTATGGGTTTATCGAAAACGAAACGCGGATACATTGCAGCGATTCTACGAATAATAATTTTAGATTATTCTTCGAATTCCAGTATAATTATCCTTTTTACGGTTTTATGCTATCTGAGCAACCCGTACAACTTCATTTCTGTTTCCTGTTTCTCTCAATCGGCAACGAAGGGCTACAAATTTATCTACTTATAGCGGCTCGAGAATTGCATTTCAATTCGTATCAAATTAAATGCTAATCAACATACTATACATTAGTAAACACAGCCATTGTTTTTACAAAAAACAAGCCCACAAAATTAACTAATTAACTTGTTTTGCTTTATTTTTGTCTTATAAATGTCAAAGGCCACATCGATATTGGAATGTATAAGTGTAGTAAAAAACAGAAAGAATACATTTTTTCAAAATCGGTGTTAATTGGCAAAATAAGTTAATACGTTTTATTAACGCGAAATCTGAACTTATAAAGGCAAGAAAGTTAGATAAAGAGGTTTTAATTAAATATTTGAGCTAAATAGTTGAGTTTATTAGCCCTGAATAGATTTAGTAGTTTTCAACTAAAGAAACAAAACGTTGGGATTAAATTTTGGGTTTGATCAATCTTTGCTATTATAGATCTCTCTGCATGGACGAACTACTGCAGATTAAGACGCATTGCTTGCACCTTTTGAAAAATTAAGACAGTGTGAACTCTTCGTAATGTATTGCACCAAAAAAAATAATACTGGTGTTTTCATTTCAGGTCAAAATAATGAATTCGCAATTATATAAAACGAAAATCTCCCCGTCATCAGCCGCCGACAGAATTTAATCATTCATCCCGTGTACATCGAAATAAATTTGCAACTGGGTCAGCTCCCCACCGAACAAACTTTCCCTAAACTGATTTACAGCGATTTGCCGAACATCTCGCATCTTCTCCCGAAGGGCTATTAGGCCGGAGGAGAGCCCTTATAAATCGAGACGATGCAACCTGCATCGCTCAAGTGCAAGACGGCCGCCGTTTACGGAATTTGCAAGATCGATACAGAATTATAACTCACCTGAGGGTAATCCCCGAACTTCGTCTGGTAGTCGAACACGTAGAGGTAGGAGTTGCGGTGTTCGGCCGAGTGCAGATCTGCCGTGTGGACCACCTTGCGGAAAAACAGATCATTGACGTCATAGAAGTTAATCTCGTGAATTGCGATGAGAAAATTTTAATTTGTGAAATTTGTATTCATGTTACTGTTATATTGCACCCACTACACATTTTTCATTTGTAGATTGCTCAATAATTATTATGTGAAAAAATTCAAGCAAAATCCTGGAAGAGGTCGATTTTGTTTCGGTAGGAAACATCTTTTGATGCAACATCCGAAGTCGTCAGAGCAACCCTCCACCCTTAATTAGTAATGAATTGGGAAGGAGGGTCTCATTTTTGAAGGTCTTTCGAAGCCCTTCTAAAAAGACTTCTAGCTGATTAAAGACGAACGTTAATTCCCGACTAAAATTTCTAAAGATCTCCGAGTTCAATTGCTGGCACTGAAACACAATTCTTTGACATAATCGTTATTAAGGAGCTGGTTGTGTTCCAAAAGCCTTTAACTTCAAAGAAAAAATATAGGGTTTTAAAATCCGGAGGTTATGCGATGCTCTTCGTCCAACCTAATGCCCTGGAAATTGTCATCAAGGAATTGTCTGCCAGAAGCAGCTTAACGACTAATGAAGAGGTGCTAGGTCCTGTTGAAAAAATGGTTCATTTTCATTCAACTCCTCATTTCTAAGTGTGTACTTCGCGCATCAAGTGAGGATTAACATTGTCCCAGAATTTGGAGCAGGTATGTAGACTCGCCAGTGAATAAATTAGTGTAAAGGAAACGTGGATTATTGCTGATACGTTCTTTTAAGTTCTGACAGAATTTTATTTGTGTCTCAAAATCATCTTCATTTGTTTTATGCGTCAAGTGAATTTTGAAAGGATGCAATTTGGAGAATCCTGAAGACTGACTCTAGAAACCTGCGATATGACCCAAAACAGCATCATGAGCAACCACATTGAACGGGTTTACCTTTCAGATTCTCCACCAGGTCTTTCAGTCTCCCAAATTTTCCTGTTAAACTCTAAGATGTATTACAGACAGACAGGTTTATGAGGGTGGAAAAACTAATTTGTGGAAGGTAAATTAATATTATGTGAAAAAATTAAGAAGGTAAGAAAGGCTATAAAAATTGAAGATCGATTAAGTTGAAGTCTTGGTATTCTTGTGACAGACAGCGTCGGCTTAGAAAATAGGGTTGACGTTTCGCTCGCTCTTATAAGGGGCATCTGCAGGACAGGTCTATAGAATATGGCACGACTTAACGCGAGAAACAGGTTCGAGCTGAACCAGAGGCAAAGGACCGACACTGTCTATAAAAAATACCAAGGTTACAATACGACTCTGGCCGTGAAATCTTATGTTTTTACATCGTCATTGCCATCTAAGTGGAACTCTGCGAGCTAGGCAGTCTGTAACTATGATAGACATCGACCTAGTGCAGGTTCCTGTCGATGGCAATGGAGAAACTTCTTATTTGACTTAGTCAATCCACTCTGCCCTTACGACTAGTTTTGCTCTATTGGGGCTCATCAGGAAGGGGTACGGAGTAAATGCTCTTGTACAAATAAGTCTGCCCACCGCGGTTAAAGGCGATGGTGTCTGCTTTGGTGGATTTACTCTGTACCCCTACCTGATGAGCACCAATAGGGCGAAACTAGTCGTATGATCAGAGTGGATTGACCAGGGAACATCATTTATTTGGTCGATTAAATTGTTTTGTTCGTGATTTAACGGTTCCTAATAAAAGCTGAAATAAATTTTTTCGGAAAAATTTGATCGTTTCCTTCCTAAGCACTTTCAAAAAATAAATCAGGTAATACTTGACCCCGTCTCTCATATTAAAAAATTACGGATCTGTCTAGGATAGAAGGTTATTCTGACAACTTCGAATGTTAGATCACAAGATATACCATTTTTCTCTAGCACTTTATACCAACAAAATTTAAAAATTATTACTAATCGTGTCAGGTTTTAAAGATGAATGAGATGATAGAAAATGCATTAGAGGCTGTGGGAAAACTACTACGACAGAAATATCGCTACGCACACGTATTTCCAAAAGTGAAAAACTGCAAAGAATATTAATAGTGTTAGCGAAGGTGTATTTTGGTATACTTTTCGGAAAAAAGTAAATCTCTCAATACTATGGTCTAATCAATCTACGCTGCCTACGCTGCTTGTACAGGATGCGATGTCAAATAACATTATGCAAATGTTTACAGATACTACAAATTAATAATATTGCTGAAGGAATTGACGTATGGTTGCAAACCGAAGAAAGCTAAAGTTTTGGGCCCAACGATATGAGAACAAGCTGAAGATGACGAGTACCTTTTCATAAAGGTACAAATCTATTACTTCCACTGCTTATACTTCTGAGAACCTGTGTTTATGATGACTCTTTTAAAAAAGCGCTTCATAAACGAGAAAGTTGTAGTTACTTTTTGATGGCACTCACTCATTCATTTTCAATAATTTTCAGCTATTCCGGGTTGTAAATTTAGAGTAACCTTAGGCATTGAGTGTACCACAGTAACATTATAAGTGAAAAACTGAACCCCATAGTAACACTAACCCATGGGGTTAAATTGTGACAATCATTTATTTTTAATAACTTTAATGCAAGTAACTGCAGAATGTTGGTCATCTGATATGGTATGAATTTTGCTTCATTTTCAGGAATAGGCATTAAATAAAAAAATAAAATTTCCAATACTATTATTAATTGATTGTTTTAAAACATTTAATAATTTCAAACATTGATTCACAATTTTGTGATGGTTGAAAATAAGTAAATAAATTGTCAAAAAATACTGTCAATACTTACCGGTGCGACGTATTGGGCGTCCGACAACGCTTCTAACGTCTCATCCCTTATATTAATCGGATGTTGCACTGGTTTCTCCCAATCAGTATATTCATTTACTATCGTCGCAAGTATCTCTGACAGGTGGTAACTATAAGTATTTCTCACGAACGTCCTTAGTATCTTTGATCTCCTGTCAGGTTCGATGCCATACTGGATGTCTTCAGTATTGAAGGTAAAGTAGGACTCTGATTTGACCACACCAAGCAACAAGTCGTACCTMGTCAATTTGGATATGGCTGGCTTCCGAAGAAGCACATTGTTGAGTGTGTTGATGGCATTTTGGATTTCTGCTTTGGGAGGTTTGTTGGTTTCGTATTCGCTATAGTGGGAGGTTTCTGAAGCTGAAAAAAAGCATTCGGATTGGTGCAAATACACCACAAAACATCAAGGCTAAAATCGTATAAAATGAACTGAAGGACATTAACATGGAGGAGCTATTACCTTGACCATCATATTTCCCAAAATACATTATCCGTTAGGCAAACTAAGCTTCTGCTTATGGTGCAGTTAGGGAAAGAGGCATCATTTGTTGTTCAAATCTAAATAATTGTTTTATTTTTTAACTAAGCTAATTTAATCATACTCGTACTATTCCATTCAATATGTAAGCGTATACTTCTTTCAGTCTAAAAACTAAGCGCCGAAGAAGTGCATGATGAAGGTAAACTGTTAATAGAATGTGCTAATTATATTCATATGTAAAAATAAATAAGGAGATACAATTATTACTTTATGATGTTTGATGTTAGAAGAGATATGAAAATGGACGACTGTTATAGGGTAAATGCAGAAAATGCTTACAACGAATTTACGAATACTTTGGTTTTATTCTAGAAGTGGTAATTACGAAAGGTTAGCATGAAAATCACAAATTTTGCACTATTATGGTAGCATTTAAACGTAATGTTGAAGTCTTATTATAAATTTGAAAGGATATAAAATTAAACAAACCAGCGAAATGCATTCAAACGTGTGCAAAGATACACTACTGCGAACTATGTCAGTATTTTATAAGCTTTCTAAACATTTTAAATGTTATTTGACTCAAATATGAAAGTTAACACATGAATGACAAAAAATTACCTTCGTTAAAAATAAACAATGGAAAATAGCTACATTGTGTGTAAAAGCGTAACAATCAAATAAGAAATACAGCCAACTAGTGAAACTTTTGGTTTTTACATATGGACAAGGAATAGTCAAAAATGGTCGTGTGTAACACAAAAATATAATATAAAAATCGAGTAATTGGAGCAAAACGTACAACAAAAAAACATATCTATTGTGTGTTTCTCTTATCGTTTTTTTTGTTTTTAGACCTCACCTTTTATGTTTGTTTTATCTTATTGATAGCTTCAACTTTTGAACTTTTTTTTTAAATCTAAGCTTGTTTTAAGAGCTTTTCCTCGATTTTTCATGCTTTTCGTCAAACTACTATTTAATTTATATAGTTTTAATTAAAAATATCTTTTTTAGGTAACCAAGTATTGTGAGATTTGTCCAATCCTAACAATTTAACACCTACCTTTTGACCTTTTTTTCTTAATATTTTTTCAACTAAATGTACGTCAGGATATTTACGTTTTAGTAGTTCTTGTTTGTAAAAGGTACCTAATGTAGGTTGTTTATTAATGTGTTCTATTAAATAAGTTTCTAGATTTGTAGCTTGAATTTTAATTATTTATATAGATCTGGTTGAAAAATGCCAAGATACCTTAAAATCGTAGGTTTTCTGGGAATGACCTTTTTTACTGGTATGTGTATGTATTTCTTCGACAATTTGTTGTTTTAACATTATAAATGTCTGTTGAAACTAGCTAATTATGCTATTGTATCAGCGGAACCTTCTATCCAAATATGATATTCTAGTATCATAACGAGGATTAACATATGAAAATTTTTAATAATTTCAAATTGCAGGCTAACCCCTTTATTTAATTTCAAGTTAATATCTTTAATTTTAATAGGTTAGCTACCTAATATATTTTTGTGTTTAAGACAGTATATTATAGAAGCTTTAAGCACATAAACCTTCTACGAGTTGGTATAATATTTCAGCTGCACATAGATCTTGTATTTTCATATGTTTCCGTAACAGTAAGTTGATTTGTTATTACTTTTTTTTGAAATGGTTGATCAGTAAGTTATACACAATTTGTTTTTAATTGTTGAGCATTATCCTTTATTTTTGTATTAATATCATTTTTAAGCGGTTGTACTCATTTTGTTCTTATTCTTAATAAACTCTTTAGAAATATCCAGTTTACTTTAATTGAGTTATTTTTGAACAAAATCCTTTGTGCAATACTGTTGGGTATTCAAGTTATTGTTGAACATCAGTGTTATGATCAGTTTTAATTGTTGAACATTATCATCTATTTTCGTATCAAAATTATTTTTAAGTTGTTCTTAACAAATTCTTTGGAATATCCAGTTGGCTTTGATCAAGGTGTATTTGATCCCTACAAAAGCCGGGAAAATAAAATTTAATCTGGCATTTTTTTGAAATGTTATGACGCATTATCACTTTAACAGTCACGTAGTATATTGTTTCAGATCGAATAGATTACAATCGATAAAATAAATTGATTCAATTCAGGTCATCTCTAATCCAAACCAATAACAAACCCAAGTGCTTCAACCATTATAAGGAGGAATGTGGATCTAGCAGCTCCACTTCCAGGAGTCTAATATTTGAGCTCTTAAGCCTTCTTACCTGGTGGTTCCCCCGTATCGATGACGACGCCGTCGACGCTGGGTCCGAACGCGAAGGCGAAGTCGGGTGCGATGACTGGCGTCGACATGAGCACGTCCAGCGGTCGCTCCCGAAGGCACTTGAGGAGGTGTGGGTGTGGCAGTTCTGGAGAACAGTTGGCGTGGATAGCCACCTGGGCGGCGTACCTGGAAGGCTCCTGGATCAACGCCCACGGCGATAGCGCCGAACCGGACATCAGGATTGCCCTGTGGAACAGGACTCCTGAAAAGGAAGTGGGGATTTAGCTCCGGCAAGTAACAGTGTTGTAATCTATTCAGTTGATTACTTTGCAGGTGTTTGAATAAAACAAGAAACAGGATACAGTTTTATTATGGTGTATTATTWWATGTTGTCCTGCTTAAATATTTCGATAAATKCATTTCTACAATGCATTGGGTGTAGTATTCAATCTAACGACTTATCAGTTTCAGCTATTCTGTTGATGATCACAAGGACCTCGTTTTACTGCATAATATGCTTACGACCATTGTACCAGATCTTTCTCAAAATGTACTTCCTTACCCATTGAAAACTGCATCATACACATTCTGAAATCTGTATAATGAAATGATCAAGGCATTMGAACAGATCAGTAATCAGTTTTACAGCGGAACAATCATCTTCAATCAAACGTCAGCAGTTTCAAAAACTGTTTMTTTTAATAGATCTTCTATTAAAAACTATTTGGTTCCCTGACATCACAGTGGAAGTTTGGGATAATATAATCCGCAGTTCCTTACAAGAAATCGATAATCAAGGTAAATTTTGTTTTAAGAAATTATTCGTGGAAATTAATAAAGTATCTACAATATGGAAAGATTTGGATATGAAGAACTAAGCTCAATATTTTATGTATGCTTATTAAAAAGATAAATCTTTTCAATAGAGACCGGAATTCTGTAATAAACGAGATCCAGGAAATTTTTTATAAAGTAATTTTTGGTATAAGGAAACTAATTTTATAATAACAGAAAACTCTCAAAACGAACATTGCGATCAAATTAGGAATAAAAGGGAATAATCCTAATGAGTTAATAAAGGCTTTAGATATGTTTAGTAAACTGTTTGATAATCTTGAAGATCACTCCTCTAAATTAACGGACCAGGGATAGAGTAAACTAAACACTGACTGGAGGAATCAGAAGCAAATCAGAAACATAGTGACGTATGCGATAAAAGAATGAAAATAAAATATTGTTTGATTATGAATGTATTAATTAATTACTCTAAAAATACATAGTTTTGTCTAAAAGTCTAAATGTTTTACCAAAGTCGTCTTCTCTGCCCCACAATCTACGCGAACCTAATGCACTAAATAGACACTTTTGCAGCATAATTCACATTTTGTCAATCCTTTCCACCCTGGAACGCATACTAATGTCAACAGCTCGCTGCATTTTACACCTGTTTCTGAAACAGATATACTAAATGCTATCAATTCTAGAAAAAATACTGCTGTGGGTGTTAATGGAATAAACATACAAATAATTAGGCTTTGTGTGCCGTTGTTGTTGACGTATATTAATTACGTTATAAGTTTTTTCTTGTAGTAGTCAGTTTTACCTATGGTGTGGAAAAAGGCTAAGATAATTCCTAGACCTAAAATCGCTTTTCCTCTCATTTCGACCAGGTGCGACCGATTAGTATTTTACCTGTACTGTCGAAGGTTTTCGAAAAAATTCTTGAGATCCAATTGCTTGGATAAGTATCTTATAATACCAATCAGTCTGGTTTTAGGCCCAAGCACTGCTAAGTATCACAGATGTACTCAACCACGATATCTTAATTCGCATTTTAGGACTGGATGGCGGGGCGTGCTGATTGACGGGTGATATTTGCAAGATCGCACTTAGGCTGTGCTGCCTGACGGAATGCTATCAACATTTTTGAGCCTACATGAAGGTGTGCTACAGGGCTCCATACTTGGTCCTCAATTGTTTATTGTGTATACAAATACTTCGCTGTTTCCTATAGTGTTCACATCTTGCATGAAACATTATTATGCGGATTACACGCAGGCCTACTTGTCGTTTTGTTCCGATAATGTAGTCCAGGCTATTGCTGCCATTAATTTTGATCTGTCACAATTATCTATCATTTCAAATGTACACAACCTCAGACTAAATGCTACTAAACCAAAAGTAATGTTGTTTGCTAAGAAGAAAAAACGTTTAAAGTTTACGTAGCTGTTACTCCCTGACCATCGATTAATAAAATGATTATAACTTCTGGCGGAAACTATGTTTGTGTCCTTAAATGAACACATTTTTGAACAGGAACTTGAAAATAAATATATATTATACAGTTGATAACTGTAATTGCTAAGTTGTACTTAACTATTAGAATTCATCATCTGAACAAAACTCAAAATAGTGTACAACATAGAATTAGACAGTTATATAACAAACTTGTTTAAAAATCAATGATGACGTCTCTTCCAGTTTACGGTTTTATTTAAACATCTAGCGTCCAAAATCTCCAGGTCGTAGGTAAAATAATAATAAAATAATTATATCTTCGTTATATGTTAGGCTAGCACAAAAATTCCTTCATAAACGTCTTTTTCGACATTTTCTGCATTTTTTATTTCGCACAACTATATGTCTAACTCAATTAGGTAAAAAATACCCCGTTGCCGAAATTTGCCTTACGCGATTGCTACATCGGTTGTTTAAATTTATTGTATCCTTGTTATTATTACCGGTATTTAACTTTTCTACATCATGTGAAACGAGAAAGCGTGCTCTTTCGATTGGTGAAAGAAATTTTGGGAATCAACAAAAAATAAGCCCAGGGCGGCAGTGTAATCGAAATCAAAATAAACTGCGAGCACCAGCGTAGGCGCGTTCTTGCCTTTACAGGTGTTTTGGGTTGCCTAACATAATGACAACACTTTTGTAGCCCTGCTAGCAGTCTAGAAGTATCAAGTCTCTGATGTTACTTATATCATTTTAGTAGTTTAAGGATTAGTTGGAAGAACAAGACTAGCACGTCATGCAGCTAATTTTGAACCTCGCCCTTGAGGAAATTACTCATGTATTGGGTCTTCTCTATAGGTGGTGCTGCACAAACACATACGATCGTGCGCATCGGCAGTATACAGATAATAAAGTATTATAAGTGTATCGTGTCTGGTGTTAGGTTTTCTTGAACAACCAACGATACGGTTTTTTTCTTTAAACAAAAATTGACGTTACTTAAAATATTAATCGCCTTATCAGAGCATACATTTGCATATTTAATTTGTTCTAAAATACAAGCTTGCAATGTATAATTCAGAATTTCTGCATTACGAGGCCATATCACCATCTTTCCGCGAACTTCGTTGTTTACATCAAAGCGCCGCAGCACGAAGTACAACCCTAATGCAGCAGAAACTAAGGGCACACAAAGTATGAGCAACCCTCATTTCAACTTGTCTCACCGCCATTCCAGCCCGACTAATATCCCAGAAAGACGTGCTTCGTCCTTTTTGTCCAATCCGTCTTCCGGCGCACCCAAACTTATATTAACCCCAACTTCGCAGGAACTTATTTATGTTTTCCCCACTGCTTAATACCACCACAGGAACTCCGGTGTTTCGGCACGTAACGGAATGCAAATTTTAACTGCACATCGCCAAAATTGCAGCGCGCCCGACATCCATCCGGGCGTGCCTCATTAATTAGTCCTCCTTTCATCCGGTGTGTGGCGCACGGTCGTCATCGTATTAAAATGTTAATTAAGCGTCACGTCAGATGTTAGGGGGGTAATTGTAATTGGCCCGGAAAAACCGCGCGATGCTACGCGGCAGATCGCGTCAAAGAAATGGGGCGACAACCAGAAGAGATAAGCAATGCGATGTAGTGGAGGTGGGGGATCCTTTAATTTCAATGCCGGGGGGTGGAGGGTGAGTATAGTTGCTCAACAATAGTAATAAAAGTTGGAAGTGTTTGAAGCGTTGGATTCTTGTTACCTACACCAATGGAGGTAATCTTTAGGGTAGATTTTTTCGGGGTAGAACATTCTGACAGGTGCAGTTGCTCATTTTTGATAACTGTTGCTCCTAATTAAATCGTTACTGACAATTTCAATGATAACATAAGCATATCACATAGTATCCCTACTATGTTTTGCAAAATACTTAATCTATAGAAGAGCTGACTCCCMCAGTGCTYTCTAAGCCGAACTCTGCGAGCCYCGGGCGTAGCCAGGGGGGGGTTGGAGGTTTGAACCCCCCCCCCCCCCCCGCACCCCCGAAATATCAAAATATTGCATTAATGTTATACGTATTGAAATAAGGAGAGGCGCGCAAAAAACACGGCCTAAACGTCTCAAAAATCGTGCGGTAAAAAAACAACCCCCAAATCTGCTTGAAAACAGGCATACGCGTAGGACGTCCGGTCGATAAGAAGTATGCGTCACCTCATCACAGCATACGAAGAACACCGAGTGTCGCCAAAAACACGGCCTAAATGTCTCAAAAATCGCTCAGTAAAATGCGATATCGTCCATTAAGGCGATGAAACAGGCAGGTTTGGCTTTTCAGGACAGAATTGAAGTAAAGCAGCTAGGTCCACTTCGTCCTGTCCTTAACTTACAAAACCAATCCATCGTAAAAGGTAAAACTGTTAAAAGAAATTTTACGCTAATGTACGCAAATGATATTTCGTTATGTGGCTGCTTTAAGAGTAATTCGTTGTTTTGTTTTGTTTGCTTACTAATGGCAGGTGACGATTGCGATCCGGCCTGGGTTAAGACGGGAGTTACGGATTTGAAGCATCTGGACGAAAAAATTAAAAAACATTCAATTTGTCAAAAACATTTAAATTTCTCGCTAGAATCAACTAAGCAGTGCTTACAGGCTTGAAATTTTGAAACATAAAGACGCTGTCAAACAAAATCGTTACATACTTGGTCGTTTAATTGATTGCATTAAATTTTGTGGAGCCTTTGAGCTAGCTTCGCGCGGTCACGATGAAAGAGTAGGTAGTCAGAATCCGGCAATTTTTAAGGGTTTGGTTAATTTAATGGCGGAAATTGACACAACGTTAAAATCTCATATCGAAAACTCTAAAAATAGTGTTTTTTTCAGGCCTATCCAAAACGATACAAAACGAACTCTTAGCGATAAGTCGCGGATTTATTTGGGAACAAATATAATCAGCAGATGTCATTGCTACAGCAGCGCCAGTTAAATAGTCTTAAGGTTAGGAATTCAATTTTCGACTTCGGTTCAAAAAATTAGGGACGAGTTGGACGTTAACATTCCGGAAGCAACCGCGCCTTCAAAGCGACAGTGTTTTATTGATGGTAACAAACAGATGGCTAAAGAAGTTTGCGAAGTAATAATTACGAATGTATGTAATAGATTCTTTTCAAGCGATTTTTTAGAGGCGTCCTTCTTGAATCTCATTGCTTCCAAGAATACAGCAAAACATTTCCCGACAAATATGATTTAGGTAAACGCGATTACACTTAAACACGAGTTAATGACAATTTATCACCGAGAAGATTTTCGAAAAGCAAATGGAGCCGTTCATGTTCATCAGCTTTTGATGCAAAATAATTTAGGCAGCGTGTTTCCGCTATTTGTATCATTCCAATGACGACGGTAGGGAGCGACCGGTGTTTTTCAAAATTAAAGAGAATTAAACGCGCAATACTATGGGTCAGGACTGACTTAACGCATTGGCAATGTGCTCTATTGAAAAGGAACTAATACAGTCAAATCCAAATTTAATGAACTCGTAATTGACCATTTCGCGGCTATGCAAGGTTTCCCCTCCTCCACGAAAAAAAAAGTTCGTTGGCTGTTCCCCCCCCCCCCCCAGTCAAAATTGTTACGAGCTGCCACTGGTCGCAATTTTATTTCTTTGTAAGGTAACCCCCCCCCCTTCCTCGAAGCTAAAACCTGGCTACGCCCTTGCTGCGAGCTGTTGGGTCTGTGATAGACATCGACGTAGTGCAGATTCCTGTCGATGGCTTCGGAGAAGCTACTTCGTAAGCAGGATGAAATAAGTCATCTTCCCTGGTCAATAAACTGGCTCTACGACTAGTTTCGTCATATTGGGGCTCATCAGGTAGGGGTAGAGAGTAAAGTGAGCAAAGCAGACCATCGCTTGTAACTGGTGTATAAAAGAGTTGCAGCTTACTGAGTAGCTTCTCTGGTGCCATCGACAGAAACCTGCACTACGAGGGGAGATCATTATTTACGGTCCCTGATACAGTAGGCGTTGACTGTCAGTGAAATTCTTTGACATGTTAAAAATTTATCTATTTGTTGTGACACTTGTTCAATACCAGTCTCGTCATTCGTTGTTTGTTAAAATAATTTGGAAGGTGTTTGAATAATTTTCAACAATGGAAAAATCTGATAATATTTGCAAAAGAAAAAGATTGCCGATCAGAAACGTTCGAGTGTCCTGCATTCTGAAGCCTGGAAAAGTTTTCAGCAGACCAGGATGAGTTTCTCTCTCGATTTGTAACTGTTGCTTAAACATAGGTCGTCCACTTTTACCCACGGTTAAAACAACAAAGTTTGGAGTAAAATCAGGCCATTGGGATGCGGACGGAATTTTAACGGTTGATTTTTTGAAATGTGAACACACAATACCAGGTTTTTACTATGCCAACTCAATTTCAAAATTGCACGAGCGCATCTAAGAATAAAGACGGGAAAAATTGAGGAAAGGAATTTTGTTCCATCAGGCCAACGCTCCTGTACACAAAAGCCATATTGCAATGAATGCTATTCACGACGCAGGATTTGAATTGCACGAACAACCTGCGTATTCACCAGACCTAGCTCCCAGCGATTACTTCTTATTTCCGAAATTGAAAGAATATATACGTTAGACCAGATATGACGATGATTATCAAGTGATGACAGCAGTAAACGACTGGTTAGAGGACCAAACACAAGAATTCTTTTCCAGGGGAATTGGAACATTGGAACATCGCTAGACCAAATGCATCGAAGTTCAAGGTCGAAAAATAAACATAATTTGTTTCATGTTTTGTGTCTTTCTATGTCAGGAACTGTAATTAATGATCTTCTCTCGTAGGTCGATGTTTATTACAGTTGTAGACCGCCTAGCTCGCACAGATGGGCTTAGATGGCACTGAGGGCATCAGCTCCGGTTAAAGGCGACAGTCTGTTTTGGTCAGTTTACTCGCTAACCCTATCTGAAGAGCCCCGATAAGGCGAATCTAGTCGTAGGGTCACAGTGGATTGATCAGGGCAGATAATTATTTCATCCTTCTTAAGTAGTAGCAGCGACAAAATTCAATCAACACCTTGAGTTTCACAAGGGTCACATTAGAGTCCGATTTTGTTTGTAATTTTTATAAACCACCTTGTAAATGCGATTCGCAATAATAAATTATTGTTTGCGGACGATTTAAAATTGTATAGTAGAATTATGACTGCCCGTGGCGGTTAGCGAAGTTTATCGTTTCCTGTAATGGGTGTCATTATGCATAATTTATGGATTATACCACATCTACAAAGTGTTGTATTACTTTTGAGCATCTTCACGATATGCAACGGTGCTTTTCCTGTATCCTACATTCATAAGATAATTCCTAAAAATACTTAAGGAACTTTAGTGTTTTCTGAAACGAAGCAAGAAAGCACCAATCTAGCAAACTAAAATAATTAATTAAATATAACATATGTCCATTATTACGCGTCATGACTTAAATAATTGGATAATGAAGTATGGTTTTAGTAGCTCGAGAAATGTAAAAATGTAAAGTAATCATTCCCTAGATGGAACTACCACTCCGCCTCAATTTAATCTACCCCACAAATAAATTTCCTAATCGCTCTTAGCACGGAACTCCATCTACTTAAGGGCGAGCCCTATAAAGCAGCGTTTTGCACACGGGGATAACAATGTAAGCACTCGAGGGACCGAGAGAACCACCCAAGAGCACCGCAATCGATAAAAGCCACTCACTGCACTGTTCTAATTAACTTAAGCCACTCGATAAGACGGAGAGTTCTACTGCTCCTCAAGTGTCCGTACTCCTGACCGACATTTGCCCATGATTGACGTTCCAATTCGCAAACTTGCAGTAGGGTTTCAGAACAATTTGTCCTGGTCTTGTACCTACATAAATGCAGTATGCGACTGTGCTGGTTTGCAGTTGTGCGACTATGTTGGACTTTCGATGGAGATATGCAACATATTTGGCGAAGGAGGTAATAGCTTCTTTTCTATTATCATTGTATATGGTAAATTTTTCTCGTAGGCTGGACAGGAGTAAAAATGAATTTTAGTTACCTCGAAGTTAGTAAACATTCAATTGCATATGCAATTGCCATTCATACATTTATAATTGAGAATAAAGGAAGAACTATCGAAAACATCGCAGTCAGTTGATCGTTTCCTACATGGTGGATTAGGTACTTAAAAACAATCACAGTTACAGTTTATAAGTAGCCCAGTCATATCAGATATCTACCAGAGAATTTTTTAGTAAGCTATCTTTTTTATATGCATTCGTTTAGATATTATAATATATAAATAAAAATTCCTTGTCGATTATGATTCGCAAATTATTATTAGAATTTCTACCAAAGACGTTCCATTTTATCATAATCAACCTTTTCCGTCTTTTTACACCTTGCAGGTAGAAGGCCCGTACACGATCTTTCCGAAAGACCTAATCTATGAATGGTAAAATATTATATTAAATTGTATAGTCAAACTGCAGGGTATCTATAAATGATTCATGCATCGATTAAATCAATTTGCCGTCTCTCAGGAAAGTGCACATAAGTATTTTTTTAACGTATACTTGCATGGCCACCTTTAAGAAGGCCGCGGCCTGATCAATTTGGCAACAGCGCTCACAAGGCCGKTTCTGTTTAAATCGAATGGATTGATACATGACGTACTCCTTGCACTAGTACAGTGTTCAGACCTATAATTTGGAKTCTAGATTAGGCTGTTACTGGCAAATGGTCGGCAGAAATTTTGGTTTAATCGCTAATGAAATTTTCGAGTCAGAACCAAAACTGCGGATTAATAATAATAATATATACTTGCATTACAATCTACTCAGTGCGGAATTTACAACTTTCCACTTCGTGCTTTGAGAAAGTCTATGAAGTACTTTCAAAAGGCCAATCATTGTTTTGTCAAATTCAGAAGACACTGCATCAGCTGGTATTTTTGTGACATTTAACTACAACTACCTAGACGTTTGACGAATCAAGTATATTTTATATTAGCGATTTTGTTGCATTCAAACTTAGACGAAAACGTAATTGCTTTTAAATTCATTTCATGAATGCGTTAAATTTAAATTCATAAAAGGTAATGATCATTGACCAGGTGCTTATTACAATTTAATAAATGGTGGAGTGCCATATAAAATTGTTGTTGAATGTGTGCGCGATGCAGATGTGAATATCTGTAAAATTTGAGGGATTGTTTATGTCGGCAAGTACCTACAAAACATAAGGTTATTGCAAATGTTTTAAGTGAACGAATCGCATTTTCTTTTTTGAGAATCAACTATATTGCTACTTATGCAATAATGGTGTAAAATGTAAAATAAAATCTCTCGTGTCAATAGTCAGTTATGCTTTGTTAAATAATTATTTCAAGGTACGTTCAAATAAACTGTAGCCTCAGATTTTAAATATAAGAAATATAAATACTTTATTTTTAGAAATACTTATCTAAATATATTTATAGCTCCTCCCTTGTTATGTACACGTCTTAACATCTCAGGAAATCTTACCAAACTGCTTGGCATATCATTATAGCATATACACTGTATATTTATCTTATCTCTTGTTAACTACATGTGTTCACCATATTATTTGTGGAATATTTAGTTTATTTTTTGTTACTACTTGGAAGTATTTATTTCATATTTATCACACTAAACAAATTGTTTCATTAAAAATAATGTATATAGAATTTTCTTTGTAACGTATGTCGAGAACCCATTAAGGTAATGCTTGTTAAATAATCCCTTTGTTTCAATAAGTTGGATGACTTATCAACATTTCAAGAAGTTAATTATTACAATAAAGCATATCTCAATATAACGAGGAGCAAAATTAAAAATTTACAGTTAAGTACCATATTTTCTTCCTTTTTGAGTTATCACTCCACTAACATTTTAATTAATTATCAAATTGTGCAAAATCTAACCAAAGATAACCATAGCTAACCATAGTTAGATTAAGCTAGCACGTGATTACACCGATAATTGAAGGGGTTACTTTATCACGTTTCGACTAAACAATAAACCTGTGGCCAAGCCGTTATAATAAATTAATATTATGTTTAAAAAGGTGTGAGAGTTAGGCAGAAGG
Organism: Rhyzopertha dominica; assembly: GCA_025024175.1. Taxonomy (NCBI): domain Eukaryota; kingdom Metazoa; phylum Arthropoda; class Insecta; order Coleoptera; family Bostrichidae; genus Rhyzopertha; species Rhyzopertha dominica. Next base: position 10,031,574 of record QCXZ01000042.1, on the reverse strand, counting down.
CTTCATATAGTCAATAGCAATCARATTTTTGGTGTCCCCGAATTGTATGTGATTATTGTTTCACTTGAAGGTCTCCAATAATTCTTCGTATTTGTCACTAGGTATACTATATCATCAACACATTTAATAGAAGATGTGTGATTTTACGATTGGACACGTATCTTCAATGTCATCTCTTAGTGAAATTGTTACCGGAAGTGTTGATAGATCGAAAAAACCATCATCGAACAAACACTGTACTTACTGTACTCTTTTTGTTTATATTGTTTAGTTACTTTTCGTTATATAGATCTTATAGCCCACATTTGATGAATAAAATAGTGCTTCAAACGATGTCAACTATCTCCAGTTCCTCAGACCATCGATTTATATTCTAGGGAGATTTCTGATACGGTTGCCATTGATGAATGCTGCCCCCATGCCCGTATTGTACGAAACAATGTGTTTGTTCTCAATGCGACCCGTGAAGACGCTCACTGCCCTTTCTGCCCTAATTGCAATTTCCGAATTGGATGGGCAAACACAAGCGCCTCGTTCGGCAACTTAACGCGGCACAACGGCTGATTTCCGCCAGAAATACCGGGTAATTCGTTTTATAAACGTTCAAAATCTAGCCCGGCCAACTTCATATCGAATACGTGACCTGGTAAGAATTGCGCCAATTCCGCCAGCAGGAAAGTCGCTAAAAACGACGTCCGGACCTGCCCTGGAAGGAGAATTATGTTTAATCAAATGTAATTATTTGTTTTGCTCGCGCACAGAAGCTCCGGATGAGATATTATTTTCTGGCTGGGAGCCAGACCGCGCTATAACCGAGCTGAGCAATTGTTTGAACTGCAGTTTGTCGAGCAAAAACCGGCAAGATTTCTCACAAAAGGCCGGACGAAAGGTGGTCGCCGCTGCTGGGGATTCTCGAGAAAGCGCCTTTTTTGCAGTGACGCATGCCTCCTTCAGTGGCAATGAAAAGAACATACTGATGGTCAATAAAAATGCGGAAAATTTACACTGGAACTCAAAATAACCAGAAAGAAACATGTTTTTAACTTTTACAAACTGTTAAACTACCACTTACAGGGTAGCCAACGAAAACCTTTGGTTTTTATAAGAAAAAGGAATTAGATTTTGAAAATTGGCACACTAATTCGATTTTGTTACGGTGTGGAGATGCGTGCGCCTGCTTTTTAGATAACCATTCCGCCAAGACGTTGGCTTGGTTGCCTAAGGTCCTGTTATGACCTTCGAGCGTATTTGATTGGTCGAATATTCTCGTAGGTGATTCAAGAACTTTCGACAAGGGTTATGGATTGGATAGGCAGTGAAGTGAGTAAAGCGAACCAGGACTTCTTAATTGCTTTAAGTGCTAGTGAGGGCAATAGTGTTCTTCAATTAGTTTACTGAATTAGTAATGTTACAATAATAGTAGTGTTTTGAACTAGTTCCGGTTGGATTTAGTGTGTTTCGATACAAGTGTTTAAATAAGGGAAGCTAAGTTAGAAATTTGGCCTCTTCGAACCCGCACAGCCTAAAAACTAATGTCAGAATTGGGACTGTGGATTTCTGGAGCTTATTGTGACCCAGACAAACAGTATTTAATAGTTTTTAGAAGGGGAGAACCAGAAGGCAAAGATGTTCTAACATTACCGACAGTCAGAGGGTGTAAAGTCAAGTGAGTTAATTGGAAGAACGTTTTGAAACATACCAGTAACGAGAATTATTTATTTATATTGTTATTATTTTTTAAATTATTACAGACAGTGAAAATCATGCAGGAATTGATTGCAACCCTGAACAATATGAGAATAAGACAAGACGGAATGGATACCGAACTTACAGCAACTAAATAATAAGATATGAAAATAGGACAACAGCAACTGAAGATCCAAATAGATGGAAATAAAGTGAGTCGGAGTACAATAAAATCAAAGTCACTGATATCGAAGAAAGTGTCAATCATATCGATAACATTGAACCAAAGCTTGAAAACACAGGCTCGACTGTGAAAATGGATTTAGAAAGACTGCAAACCCACAAATCCAAGTTTTTTGCCAGGGACTGGAAGCTGCAAAGATAAGCCGCCGCTGTATGATGGTCAGACTTCGCTTGGGACACATAAAATGTAGTTCGAGGCGGCTAGTGAGATAAATAACTGGGACGATCCAAAGAAGGCTATGGCTCTGGTGCTCTCTCTTCGTAGACCAGCTTGACTTGTTTCTCACGCGGCTCGATGCCGACGGGGAAGATTACCACAAGCTAAAACTTTGGACTTTGGAGAACAACGCTTGCAGCAATCGTTTCGCACAGAGCTAAGAAATGTTGGAGAGACGCAGGAAGGTTCTGAAAAAGAAGTAATAAAACTTAGCGGACATCCGATTTGCTACCGCTCTAGAAAACCGGCGCACGTTAAGAAGAATTACAGAGTGGTGCTACCAGTTGCCTCCAGAAATCAAGTGCAACGAAGACCACGTGGAGAATTCAAGGACAAGAAGCGGGCGGAACAGCCCAAGGGTACGGTCCATGTAAGGAGAGTCACCATCAAGAAGAGGGAGAAATTTATTGCTAAGGGGCGAGAAGACGACGATATTGGTCCTATACTTAGGCGGAAAGAAGACAGCATACCGTGACTGGGATGGGAGGAAATGTCTCTGAAGAGTTCGACCCTAAAAGCGATGTCGGCCCAGTGGGAATCTTTGCGGGTGTAGAACGGCATACTGAAGAGTCAGTGGAAGAGCGCCGATGGGATGAACGTTGTCATGCCGGTGGTGGTGCCCAAGGAATCTGTACCACGCGTACTGGAGGAGGTATATGGGATTTTCGCCATCCTGGGAAGTCATTAGGAAGATTTTAATAACTTCGCGTAGTATATATCCTGCTTTGCTCAAAGATTTCTGACAAAGGTCTCCTGTTGACGAAGGTATGATCACCAGTTCATTTGGCAAACCTTTTTGCGACAAATTTAATATCTAAAATATATCTTGTTTTAATTTTCAGAAGAATGTCCGGACCATATCCCAGCTGCAATTATTTAGCTTTAACTAATAACACTTTTATAGGCCATTGCCCAATGGACTAATCTTGTTTATTGGACCAAGCCGAAGACTAGGGCAGAAACGTAGACAATAAAAAATTTTCGACAACAAGATGTGTAGCTTTTCTTAGAAAATCGGCCTATTGCTTGTATACTTCTGGATAGATATATTTACTAACATTTCAATATGCCTTAGCAAGTGGGACTGAAAGTCTATATTTGCTTTTCGTTCCTTAATTTTAATGGCAAATATCGCTTTTCTTGTGCAACACCACGTTGCCACCTCAGCATTCCTCCCCAGTTCCTCAACCCGCACTCACGCCATCATCGACACCCTCCTCCATAATTTCCCCGGGGCTCGTTCCACCTCTGGAAGAGTTCCAGCCTGCAGCCACGTTGCGGGCTGCAAGCGAACTAATCGTGTTCCTGCCAGCGACACGAAATAAGAGCAACCGAGGAAAATGTTCTGGGAACGCGAGGTTTACGGGGACCCCTGTTACACGCCGCAATACCTCGCGTCGGCCTTCCAAACTTCGCTGCAAGATTGGAACTCTGATAATGCAGCTGTTATGGAGCACTATGCGGCCTCGTCGTTTGCCAGCATCCTTTGTGACGTTCAGGAGTTCTATGCGGTGCGATGCGTTTCATGTAGACGTACATTTTGATTAGATCCTTGCCAAAAGCCCGGTTCCTAAGCAAAATAAAAAACGCCGAGACTATTGAGAATTATGAAAGGAAAGAAGTTAATTTATTTTTGTATAACTAACAGCTTAATCATAACAAATACTTTTTGTAAACCTAAGGATATGCGCAGGTATACGACAAAAGCAGTAAGCAGAAATAAAAGAAGTCAGGGAATGAGAGTACATAGAGGATTGGAGCTGTACACAGAATAAAAAATAATCCTAACCACAATATTACAAATTACAATAATCTACATACGTATTTCAGCAGCTAATTTGCCATCTCCAGTAGAAGAACTGAAGATAGCAGGTTAGCTGCTGAAATACATATATAGATCATTGTAATTTCTAATATTGTGGTTCGGGTTATTTTTTACTGTTTCGATTAGATTCAAACCACACTTAGCTCATTTTATCTATCTAGTAACAACAAGGCTTGTAATTAAAAGAGGACAGATAAAGATAAATGAAAACAGGAAAATAGGAGCAGTCAAGAGAAAGATACAAACATATAAACTGAGAGAAAATGAAATATCAAAATTATATACAGAGGAAGTGGGAAGAGAGATGATCAATATGAAAAGAAACTGTAAAAGATTATCAGTAGAGGAAATATGGAAAACTTTCAAGGAAATGATAGTAAACACGACAGAAAAAACATGTGCTGTAGTGACAGCGAATAAGAACAAAAAACAAACAAGACTGTGAAACACTGAAGTAAAATAGGATACATGGTAAAATTATCTCAGAAATAGGCGTCCTGAAAACTATAGTCTGTACAAAAATCAAAGAAACGAAGTCAAAGAAATGGTAAAGAGAGCAAAATAGGGGGCTTGACAAGAATTTGGAAAACAAATAGATAGCCAAGACAATCAGAAACATTTCTTTAAAATATTAAAAACCCCCAGAAAAGGCAAACAATCTCAACAAATGTATGTATTAACCAAAGATGACAGAATAATGAATGGATGGAAGGAATATTTTAAAGAAATGTTATTAACAAAGCAAGGAAGTGTGATAGAAAATAAAGACGAAGAACATATAGTAGAATATGCAGATGTGAATAACAAATGACAGACATTGCGCTAAACGAGGTTAATGGCGCAGTAAGAATTTTGAAAGGAGGAAAAGCAACATGACATGATGAAATAACTTCTGAGATGTTATTGAACTTAGGACAGAGGAGAATGAAATTATTAACAGAGATACTCAAGAAGTGCTCAAGCGAAAGTAATATACCGAAGGATTGAGAAGTGGGAGTGATATTGCCAGTAAACAAGAAAGGTAACAACAGGAACTGCAAGAACTATAGGGGAACATCACTGTTCAGTACTGTACTAAAAGTGTGAGCAAGAATATTAGACCACCAATGGATAAACAAATGCGGTAATCACAAAGTAGATTAAAAAAGGGAGATGGGTGCTGGACCACATATTTGCATTAAAGCAAATCACAGAGAAGAAACAATATAGCAGCATATATATAGCTTTCATAGATATTGAAAGAGATTTCGACAGTGCCATGAAAACTAATATGCAAATGGCTAAAAGAAAGAGGAGTACATAAAACATTAATAGACAACATAAAGAATATACATGACAATACAAGAAACTACAAAAGAACCACAACATAATATCTGAAAAAATTTGTTACAAACCAAGTATTGTAGACAAGGTGGTGTTTTAAGTCCAACACTTTTTAATATAATATTGGATGACGTAATGAAGGAAATCAAAGAAAAGGTGAATAAATTACACAAGTTTATATGTATCAGAAAGAGAAAGTCGCCCATTTCACTGCCTGTCGCCATTGAAAAAAGTACATATTTTATGATAAGTCGCTCAATCTGGCAAGTACCGTTCAAATCAACTAATATTTCTCGTTTAGCAATTATTTGTTTTTGAGGATATAGCTACGAAAACATAGTAAATAAATTCTCTTCAAGTGTAACTACAATTTTAACACTTTTGGAAAATTGGAAAGCAGCGAATTACATTCAACTACATCTTTAATATTGCATTAACAAGTACGTTTCCGCTCATTCTCGATTGTCGTTAATTCAGATTTCGTCAAAGTCGCGTTTAACGAAAGGGATTTTTCGGGCCATCCAACATTATCGGCTTCCACTAATTTACTGCGAAGAATCTAGACCGCCAGACGATAACTCAGCGGCTAAACGGTCTGTATTTGGCATACGGACGGGCGAGATTTCGTATGGCAAAGACCGGGTAGGTGGGGGTGGAAAAGGATTCATTGCCTACCGAGTAGTCCCTATCTGTTGAACATCTAAAGCTTGGAGCTCTTAATTCTTTTTTGTGGTCTCCGTTGCTGTTTCGGACTTGAAACATAAAGCTTTGGGTTTCCTGATTTGGACACATGAAAGTAACGTGTTACGTAATAATTTGATGATAATAATTTGAAGTAATAATTATTTACCTACCGAGAACTGAAAGATATACTTTACGCGACAAATAGACAAGTTTTAGGACGAGCGGTGAGGTTAACTCCCGATGTCTACAAGGCATACGCATCGCCTACCTTGGCGTATACGAGCCGTAATCCTATATGTTTGGACGGTCAAAGTTTTTGAGTTAATAATTTATTATTAAGAAATGCATATGTATTTTTCTAAAGAACTTACATTGTTCTTAAAGCAAATTTGCCCCATTAGCTTTGCATTTATCATTTTTAGCTTCCAATTGCTGTAAAAATAGTGTTAAACTGCAGTTTTTCAATGATCACTAAATGTTCGGACGGCTGAGTAATATTCCCAATACTAACGTAACAACAATCTTTAGCAGGCACTGGAGAAAAAAGTGCCAAAAGTAGCGTCATTTATTGTTATGTATATATTAACAATATGGCGCCAGGATTAGCAACAACCTTAAAAATTCGCGAACTAATTGTTAAAAAGTATAATTAAGGTAAATCGATGTTTCAAATAGCTTCTGATCTTGAAATACCAAATTCAACAGTTTGGTACATCATTAAAAAGCACAGGGATAAGGGTAGTTTAAATACTTGGGGAAGAAGCACTGGTTATCTACGTTTGGTAACTGAAAGAAGCAGGAGACTCCTAGTAAAAATTTGAAAACATAGAAAATCAACGTTACGCGTATAAAGGACAATTTGGTCTCAATATTGGTAGAGAATGCTGCCCGAAATGGATTAATTAATAATTGTCGTTTAAGTTATTTTTATGGGCTAAAGAAGAATCCTTATTAACTGAAATACATAAACGCAAACGATTATCTTGGGGTAAAGCGCGAGTTCTATGATATGTTGAGGACTGGTGTAAGTGATTTTTAGTGATAAGACAAAATTTTATATCAGTTTGGGAGATTGTAGAAAACTAGTGATTAGGAAAAATCAAAAGCAATTCATAAAGGTTGTTTAAAGCGCATAGTAAAATTTCCACAAGGAATTAGGCTTTGGGCATGTATTTCACCGAAAGGCCTGGGAAAAATGTCAAAACATCTTGCCAGGTTGTTTGTTACTAAGCATACAGAAATTGCATACCAATTAAAACAACACAATCTTCCAATAAGACGGTGCACCTTCAGACATTGCAAGATCAACAAAAACTGGCTTGTAGATAATGAGATCGACGTATTAGATTGGCCGTCGAGCAATAATGGAGACTGTGTGGCATAAAATAAAACAGAACATAAGAAATGATCCTCAACCTCCGTCTTAAAGTTCAAATTCTCTGCAGAAGGATGCCGAAGGCTTGTTGCAACAATATCTCTGAGAATAAAAGCGGTAATCAAAGCTAAAGCAGATGCCACAGCATATTAAAGATAATCGTCCGAACACTTTGTGGTCAGTTGATGTAAAGTTTTTAATTTTCGCTAATTAAGTTAAAAGTGTTGCACTTGCTCTTATTTACTTATTTTGAAACGTTGAAATGCCTAAAATTTATATTACAGCAATTATAAATTAACAATAATACCTTTTGAGCCAGGCAATGATCAAATTCTTTAATCTTTAATACCTTCTCAACATATAGTGGTTAGGGCCCGTATAAGTGAAGCCAGGTCTACATGGTGTTGTCTGCGTTGGGACAATAGCTGTGCTGATGAGACTTTATAAGCCGAAACAGTAGTTCGCAGATTGTTCTGACGCAGGCGACATGGCTTAGACGTAATTTTGCTATTATTGTGCTTGAGAATTGGACTCTACAGAAACCGTCGTTGGGGACCTCTGTCGATTTCAAATGCTTACCACATTGTGGGCGAGAGTTTATGTTATAGGTTCGCCGCAGAGACGGTCGCAATATGAAATTTTTAGAAATAAATGCCTACCGGGGGTTGCATCTGAGCATTCTTTTGTTGAATTTGACGTGCTATTCAAAATTTAATCATTCGGTTTAAAATAACAAAGTTCTAGTCATTGATCTCACCAAGTTGATACTCATTTTTTTTTGTCTTCGGCACAAATTATTTTTGGAAAAACCAATACAAACTACTACTTTAGAACTTTAAATAACAGAAGTTAACTTTGTAGACCGTTAACGTCTACACCCAATATAAGCGGTAGGCTTGTATTTTAATTGTCAATTTGTATAAAAAAAAAACACCAAATACTCATATATAGGTGAGCCCACGGCTTTCACACCTACTATTATAATTCCATCCTCTCGTGTCATGGCACACAGACCTCGTTAAATTAGTCCGTCGCAAGAATTATTATCATAAACGCGGCAGCCCTTGGCACGTGTCCCAGCAGTTCTTCCCCGAGGGCACAGCATACAAACGAGGCTGTTAAAACGTCAGTACGCCATCTACTCGAGTAAATATTGCCACTTGTAATTTCACGCTAAATATGTCCGGATCTGAGAAAATTGCACACACAACAAGGTACGAGACGGTATATTAGGGCTCGCGAGGACCTAAATGGGGGTTAACTAGACCTGCTCGCGTTAATTGACGGACGCAATTCACGCCGCTGTTACTTCTTGAGGGCAATAGGGGCAACCGTGCAATTAAAATTAGATATGAGAAGGCGTTAATTTTTGGCATTAGGGTGAATTTTTTGAGGTCGCATATTGAGATGTAAACATGAATTTTAAATAAGAGAAAGAGAAAGAAGTGTTAAAAATCCATCCGTTCATTATTTCATAGCGTTCTGTCAGGGTTATCGCCATTTGGAACGTTAACGAATAGAGTAGCCTAAAGTCGTTGGTAGATAACGTACGGCAATTGACCGCCACGTTGAGTCCCAAACACCATCATTCTCATGTAAAAAAGTAAGGGCTCCTTACTGTATTGTTTTTTCTTACATTTTTCGGCCTCTATTTTTGTGGAGATTAGTCCCATGTTTTGGCACTCCGCTGCCGACTTCACTGGCCATACGATCTTGAGCTGAAAGTACAACACTAATTATTATATTAACTAGCACCCGGTATTTATAGTGTATCTACCATTTTTGATTAAGGTAATGTACCATTATTCATTTCGATCATTTGCTCTTACCTTTACTACTTCAGGGTTCCTGATAAGTTACTAAAATTTTCCAATTTGAGGTGCTTGCTTTGTTGGCCTTATTTCTGTCGTCGAATATACTTATACCTATAAGCTGACCCTCCGCGAAGTGAGGTAAATTATATAATTAATTTTGTACAGCTTACTTACATTACTTTGATTCAATCGTTAGGGTCGAACGTCGAGGTCACAGTAAGGTGATCCATCAGTCCATTTTATATACCGAGGGTCTCTGTCTGTCTGTCCGTACCTGTAGGGAGCTAAATATAAGAAAGGAAGCTTGCTTACTTACCGGAAATCGTCGAATTGCATAACCACCCAGGCCACCAACTCCACACTGCACATACCACCACCATTTGACAGGATACAGATAAGTGAATACCACCTTTCGATATTACACTATACGTAGCGGTTATTGAATGTACATGAGATCAGATCGAGATCGATACATAAAGATTAATTGTAAATCTGAGCAAAGCTTTGCGAAGAGTCATAAAATTTTATCTGTTTGTTCACCGCATATACGTTAATTATCAATCAGTACTCTGCTCACCTTGTGTACAACCGCCTGCATATATTTTATAATTTCTTTTTATCTTATATTAAAAAACTGTATCTTTTCAAGTATTCATTTATTTAGCGGTTTTCCAAATTTCCCGCACGGTGGCCGTATTAGTTACTTTAATAATAAAAAATTTGGTGGCGCCCATAAAGCATCACCAGTCCCATTTGTAAATTTACCATAAAGGTAAGTTTATGGTGAACCCACGACCTCGCCCCGCTGTCAAATAGCTGCCTCGCAACATTTGTAACTAAACTCCTCTCAAGCAGCAGTTACATATGTTTTAGTGTAAATTCAAGTTAAACCACAGTATGACCTTATTCAGCGCGCAAGGAGCGGAATATATTTTTGATTAAGTCAATACTTGTTCCCCCAAACTCTGCTGCCTTAAACGGTCAATTGCAGGGTTAATTAATTCATTGCTTTTTCAGTATATTTAAACCGTCCCCAGCCTGTTTATCCATTTACCACACCGTTGCACTGCTATCACATCGCCTTCTCCCTGTAAACGACGGCGATGAGTTCTCGTCCCCATCAATTTTTAAGCGAAACCACTGACCCGTTTCCCGAAAAAATATTCAATTTCTCCCCTATTTTCCTGGCCGTGTTTATAAATATAAATCAGGGCACGTAATATTCGAGTCGATACCTCACAATGCGTATCCGCATTCAGACGGATCCGGGGAGAACTATCTGGCCGCGATATATCAAACGACTGGGCGTCTTGAACCGTCGCCAGCTGCCATTGTCCGTATCTGGTCTGTAATTGACTTATTGGCCAAGGAAAGGGATATAATGCGACTAAAGATTGTTCTTACGCGTTAGCCAAGCGAGAAAAGAGCATATTGAAGTTCCTCTTTGTGGTGTGTTATTTATTAGGGATGAATCTAATTTTCTGGATAGTTATGTTTTATTGAGTCAAAACCTTGTTATAAGTAAGAATTTAGGATGGCAATGCCATCTGTCAGCATTACACTGACATGATGACAAAGCCACCTAGCTGCCTTAACGTTAATCATGTCAGTGTAATGCTGACAGATGGCATTGCCATCCTAAATTCTTAATTACATCATACCATTGCTTTGGTATATAAGCAAAACCAGTTCTATGCCGTGTTGTCTACAGTAGACCTAAACTGCACTGATGAGCTGTAATGACAGCGAAATAGATTTATCTGCAGTTGGCTGAGGTGTAGACAGCAATGCTAAGCTAGCGATTCGTGCAAAAGCTATCTTCGTTTTGTTAATGGTTAGATGTGTAACTTGATATGTACTGGCTAGGGTCAATGTCGATACAGATATTCAAGACTTATCTCTAGCAGGGATGTGCCTATAATTGAAATCAATGTCAAGTGTAGAATTTTGTTCCCCTTGAGGAGAATTGCTAACAATTCGCCTATTATACATACCAAACAATTATTTTGCCCAACGAAGTAAAATACAACAGGAGGTAACAAATAGGGAGTAGAAGTAATACGATTTGTAGACGGAACTGTGAAGACAGCCATATTGAGGTACCACAAGGGGATCAGTCGGATTTTCAAATTTTAATGAGAGAAATTTGCAAATAGATCTTTTTTGAGAAATTATTTTATATCCCAAAAGAAACCTTCCTCTATCCTCATTATAAAATATTGCCCACACGTGAAGCTGCAATATAACAAATCTAAGGATTCCTGGATTCACGGTTCTGAAATTCCCTTTTTTAGGGCATCTTCAATTCTAGAATTGTTGAGTTCGCAGTAGTTCGGATTCTGGAGATCATAGATTTCCGGATTCACGAATTCATGAAGTCACTTGTACTTTTGTACTGCTTGAAGTCCTTGGTATAATGAATTTTTGTAGTACTCGTAATTTGTCTTATAGTAGGTACGTTACATTCTAATAACTATTAAAATTTACTGGCAAATAACTGAACTAGTTAATTACTATATCCTGCTGCGGATCTTGGGTTATTGCAGGAAAAGGGTAAAGTTTTCCTTGATCTCCTTCGAGCATTTAACAACTAATTGCAAAATGTTCTCGATATTTCTTGGAACCAAAAGTACTTTCGTATCGGCACATCCCTGTTATCCCAAGCAGTTGTGAGGTTCGGTAGTATTCAACTTTTGAAGTTCTTTCGTTAAGTATTCTGTTTCCGCTGGCAACAGCAAACGTTTTGATCAATATAACAGTGCAATGGTACCAATTATATACAAGGGGGAGAATTTCCAGAATTCGCAAAGCGCGAAAAAACCGAATCCCAAACTCAATCCAATAAATACCTTTGTTATGTGACATCGAATATCTCGTTGAGTTCTGCTCCGAGGCAGCAAACCCGAATTCGATATTTGATTGCCAATATCGATGCGACTCCGATGAATAAAAAAAAGGACTCACCTTCTGGCACCGCGCTGGACGTCAGCAGGAAGTTAACGCACGCCGCTCCCGTCCCGTGTCCCACGACGGTCACGTTGGTTGGATCACCGCCAAACACGGCAATGTTCTCCTGGAGCCAATGGAGGGCGGCTATCTGGTCCATCAGGCCATAGTTGGCCGGTGATCTGAGGTTAGGATCGGTGTTGGCGTTGAGAAACCCTGAAAAAAGAACCAGATAATGTAAGTTTTACAACAAAATCTTTATGCAAGCGATCTTTCAATTATATTTTGTTTGTGAAGTACTTGTGCAGTATTTCATCTCGTTTTGGGGTGCATTTTGTGCTGTACTACCTTAGAAAGTGCCATCTAGCGGTACCAATAGATATTGTAACCAGCAAGCTTTAGCGGTAAAACAGAACTCCACATACACAGGGCCCTAAGTACGAAAGATATTTGCCTTGGTAATCAGAAGGGTTCAACAGAAGAATATCCTCTACACCAGATTTTCTGCGGAAATATAATATTCTGGATGATTTAATAGGAAATGAGAGAATCCTCAACAAATACAGCAAATTGTGGAAACCGTCTCTGGACGGGAGAACTCAAAAATCGATGCTACGAGAAAGAACGTTCTGCAAAGTTTAACAGAAGACTACAGAACTCCCTAGTGTTGCACATTGCCAAAAACTGTCTCGCGATGGAAAAATTCGACGATTCGAAATGGTCATAAAGTATTCTGGAAACGAGGGTTACTTTTCTATTTGGCCCCACGGCTCGGAAGAGTTAGGTAAGTTTCTAAATAGGCAAAATTCTCAACAAAAATTTACAATGGATTAGAAAGCAATGGTAGTTTACATTTCCTGGATATCTAAATTTACAAAACAAACACTGGTAGAGAAATAAAGAGTTGCAAATTGGAATTGTTAAACCAAGCGTTGTTATTGTTATTGGTCCGTGTTGCGATTTAGCTTTACTTTTGAAGCTGAATTACTTCCCTGTAGTCCAGTAGAGATAAACTATAAATCAGGGTTGTAACGCCCGTATTTCAACAAGCAAAATGTTCCCAAACATTTATAAAACACCCCAAGCCGCGGGGTATCAAATCAGCGATGTCTCCTATGTACTTTACTGATAGAAATGGTTCTACAACAGAACAGTATAGCCCTTGATTATTGTTATTTATCTATATCAGTCAGGTTCACATTTTCAGTTTTCGCCAGGACCTTCGCTCTCAAGTGCAAGTTATTACAAACCTTTCACCCTCCATCATTTAAGCCCTAAATGAAGATTCTGCGTTTCACCAGCAAAAAGAAAACCTCAAACGGTTGCCGCGAAGTGGCCGGGTAGCAGATGCAGTTTTCTGTAACGGCCCCCTCGAGAAGGCAGCCGGTGCGGCGTTCAAAATAAAAACACGCAAATGTAAAAAAATTACGCGAAAACATAATTTCCTTGCTAATTTTCGCGCCGTCAGCCCAACACGCCAAGTTTACACACCAAAGGGACCGGACAGGGATGATGGAATTTTAAAGTCGTTCTACGCTTAATATTAAAATTACATTTTCGTCTTTTGTTTTTCTCCACTTCTTCGTCAGGATTTGCCACTTTGGTCATAGTTGTTTTTGGGAAATGAATTGGGACGGACAGATTTTCAGCAGATTATGTGCTGCCCCCCCTGCGTTTCCAATAATACTGAATAAAAAAGGTTTAAATGTCACAAATAAATCTTGTTTATATTGTTTTATTATTAAGGTTAATACTTTTTTCTTTTATCATGTGTTTATTACTTTTTATTCTTGAATCGCAACATTTATCATATGCAGTACGTAATACATATTACTTTTCATTTTTTGTTAAATACTTTTTGGGACACATTAAAACTGGCGTCATAAACTATACAGGACAATACAGTTTTGTCCCCCAATAATTGTTTAAATTTCTTTTAAAAATTAATTTTCCTATAAAGATGTTTAAGAATCTTATCTAGCATCAGCATGGGTTTCTTTAACCTGAAAAAAAACACTACAATAAACTTAGTTCTGTATACTAATCGTGTTTACAGAGTGGTGGATATTTATACAGATGAATCAATTGATATTTGTGTCGAGGAGGACTGTCTTTTCAAAAGGGCCATTTATACGATTACTCTATAATGCCTCCTGGCGTTGCTCCGAGCAGTCACTATAAATCTAGCTTATTCTTCTTATTATTATTTCATTCGCTGTCAGAATGTATCATTTATTGTTTCCAATTTTAAAAGGATTGACTTCTCTAACAGTTTTAGTATTAATTTTCTTACACAATTGTGTTATGGAAGTTGTAAGCTATCTTAGAAATCTTAAACACAAAATTACAGTGAAAAATGTATTTTCATTCACATTTAGACCATGCAGTCCTTAAAGGTCTAAAGTTGTGTAGATAGACATATAAAACTGGAAATTGTCGACCTTGAAATCTTATTGCTCCGCCAATTTGTCATAATTCTGGACCTATTCTTGAATATGGATTATTATCTGGTTTCTGATGTTCACACTTCCAGATTGGAAGGAATACAATTAAAAGTGGCCAGTTACTTAATTATCAAAATGGGCTAAAAATAGACTATGCCTCACAATCAGAGTATTGCGATTGGCTGAGCTGGCGTACCCTTAGCTACGACAGCTTTTCAGTGTTTCTAGACTACTCAACAGGCATTTTATTCCTGCGTTTATAACCGGTCTAATACTGGTAGCAGCGGAGCTGCTAATTTATTCGATTAGTCGTGGTCTAATTTTAGGTCTTGTCTAGCAGAATTATAAACATTCTCTTTTACTTCTTCACTTTGTACACTTCTTTGATTACGCATACTTTCCCTTATGTATTGGGTATATGTTAAGCATAAATAAGACTTTTAAGAAAAAAAAATACATGCCACGTTCTCTAATATACCTATATTAAAAAGCCATCAGTAAATTTCCCCCGTGTTGTTTTGTATAATGACACTTACCGAATATAAACAATACGAGATTTTTTTGTCAAAATTGTGATATCAATTCACAGTGCAAACGACGAAAACAATTTTTTGATATAAAAAATCCTAAAACTGCTGTCTGTTAGATTTTAAAGATGAAAATTTAATTAATTTGTATCAGATTTCTTGTTGATGGTGTTTCTGTTCCATTGATATGGTACATTTCAAGAATTAATAATATATATGATCATCGATATGGTGATATACGTTTTGTAGTGATGTCACCGTCAATATCTCTTACATAAAAGGCTGATTCATGCTTAATCTCAGTACTTTTAAGTTAAATATGTTATTTCTTTTCTGTACATTATAACTGCTATGTTTACAGAAGCCAGAGTAAAATAAATTGTTGAAAGCAGAGCAGATATCAAACATTAGCTCCGTGTTCAGTATAAACTCAAATAAAGACGAAGCAGATTTTGCTGACCATTACATTGCGATAATTAATTAAATATTGGGGCTTTTGGAAATTAAAGAAAAACACAACATTGGAAAAATGTTTGACTACGCCAAAGATTTTTACAATTAAACTTTGCAGCCACTGTAAATGTGGGGCATGACTATCTGAATTGCTTCAATTAACAATGTAAGAATTGCTATCCTTCAATCAAACTTTCCAGTTTTTAACTGTCTATTCTTTAGTAACGTACAAATATGTAAATTCTACCATAAACTTCAGCTAGGTATCGTGAACGCAATATATCAAAAAAGAAAAAAGATGGAGAATTACTGAGCTAAACAGTAGTGTTAAAACAGTGATTATAATCATAATTCCATTATTCACTCTCGCTATGATATAACTGTACCCAATTAAAAAGATGTTTGCTAATATGAAAGTTGTTAGACTGCATCGGGACTTTGTTCTGACCAGCCTAGTCAATTCCATGGTTCTAATGCTTGCTTATTATGTAGTATGTAAATACATACATACTTTATTCACTATCCTAGGTGTTATAGTGTTTCTTGTAGATACGTGGTGGGACTCGTAACCCTGCCATACCATACCACATAGTATAAGGAATAGAGTACCCAAATTTCTCAAAACTTTTTAATGTTCTTAAACGCTCTGCAATAAAAACGCCTCGATTTACAATTCCCCCGCTCCGCGCGTTATACCTGTGCCATAATACATTTCCCGGTTGAAATTTGAAATGGCAATCCAGTTCGAACTTCCAGCGTTACCGCCCGGCGGATGTAATTCGGGACGAAATCATTTTTATTACAACGGATTTCGCTCTGCGTCGGAAGTGACCTTCTTAGCGCATTCTCCCGCTGCAGCAGGAAGTCATCGTTTGCCGTTGGTTTTCCTGCAGCCGGATTAACGGATCCCCCGGCCAGACAGACCGAGATATTAAGCGTCGTGGATTTGCTTTTCTAATTAGGTTTTTGCTCGATCCAAACCCGGTCCCGCGGATGTTGCTAATTTGACGCAACCCGAAGGAACACCCCCACCCCCGGGGGCGGTAGGGAGACGCCGAAAGAATGCGAGACATCGACGAGCTCTCGTGCTCCCGCCGATGAATAATTGCTGAAAGAGAAACGGCGTTTCGTTGTTTACGAATAATTCATTATTGGAAATAATGGGTACTGTTTTTGTAGACGCCATCTAAGGGTTAATAGGGTAGAGCTCAGTTAAGAGGGTTGTATACGTTTGCAGATAACTTCATGGAGGCTGTTTATTCACTGTGGACAAAATATACCTAGTATATATACCTTTCCCGCACTTACGGGTGTTGGATAGCCGTGTACTGCCCATGCTGTTTACATGTAAAACTGCTAGGCGTTCACCTTAGTCATTTTAGGCCTGACTACCTTCATTTTTTAGTATGTTGTATTACAAATAATCCTCTTAAACGCATAGAGGCCGAAATTTGAATTTTGTCTTTGCAAAGCCAGAAAAAGTGACTTTTATTTTATAACAATTTTTAAGCTTCAATATTTCAATTTTTAAGCTAAATTTTGGGAAAATGGCGACGTGGCCATTCAGATAACAAGTATAAGAAGCTCTGTACGCAAAATGGAATTTGTATCTAAAAACTGTAGGTGCTAGATCCAGATCAAGTTTCAAAAATTTTAATGTTTCCGCCCCCTACAGGTATCCGCCCCTAATTGCACCCAGTTACCTGTCATAGATTGTCTTTCACCCTACCTCAAGATGCAAATAAACTGTTCAATCTGGAAAATTCCCGCACTGGTTGAAGATAAGCATTTTATTGCATTCTACTCCATTTTTGTAATGTTTCACCAAGTATTCCTAGATATCAAACTAAAGTATGAAAAGTATCGTCAAATTGCATAAGAATACAAATTTTGGATTTTAATTTTACAATATAGAGGATTAAATAAAAATTAGCGATCATATAGTTATATTGTGCAGGTATTTAGTTCTAAGTCCATTTAAAAATGGTAATAAATAAACAATTAAGACAATGACTTTTTTCAATGGTATGTAATAAGTAAATTGTAGATATACCACAATTTCTCCGGGAATGCATGGAACGATTATTCCTGGTACCATACATTTTATATAAAAATCGGATAGTTTACCGAGTATTTGATTTGTCCGCATATTTTCATCTCGGGCAATCTCTATGTTGAAGTCGTTTTGCGAACAATTCATTAAAACTCAAAATGAATATAAAAATAGATTGAGCACATCGGTAATCGACGAAATCAATGGCAAAATTAAGGAAACTGCATATTATAAAAAGCAAAAAAAATAATTTATGGAATACTACGGGAGAGTGGGAATAAATTATAAAATAATTCTCCAGAACTTTTCTCGAACTCTCGCCATTTGGCAACAGTTGTCACAGTTATGTCGAATTATATTCAATTTATTGTCACTTTCTTGTGATATTTTATATTTAGTGTAGCGTTGGTAGTTTCTTAGTACAGTCTACTTCCGGTGCGCAAAAGCTTTAAAATTTTATGTTATTTAGGTTGTATCTGTATCTGTTAAACAATAGAAAAGTTAACTCAATACAAATATACAAAAATGAATGGAAACATCATTTTTTTAGTTATACGCAACCGTTCATATTTTTCATGAAATAAATTTTTTATACAAATAGTTACTTTCATTATCCCGAAAGCTAGAATACTCATATGTTTATTTACATACATAAATAAAAGTATTCCTTAACCGCATATATTTACCTTGTGGAGTTAAATTAAATATTACTACTTACAGTGCATCTAATTCGCTAAAATTTAACAACAAATTTCGGGAAAAAATGAAAACCTATCTTACTTTCTTTTAAATGCTTGTGTTAATGGGTTCGCATGTTGTAACTGGACTAATCACAGCAAAATAAAAATTGAGAGGCTAAACTTAACTCTTAAGCGTAAAAACAATTGTAGTGGAAAAAAAACTGGTTCTAATATGCTAGGTACTTGACAGGAACATACAACGTCCTATCAGTAAAAAGAGAATTCACATACAGTTAACATCAAAAATAAACTGAAATACTTTTTTTTGGAATTCAAACTATGTAAAATAAAATAAGATAATATTGTGTCGGATAGATCGCTGTCTCTTGAAAACACTGACAAAAATTAATAGTCTGACGTTTCGACTACACCTGTAATCTTTGTCAAAGACGAAGAACCTCAAAATTTGCCTGACACAAAATATTATCTTATTATATTATGGACGCTGAAAGCATTCACCCTCCTATATGTAAAATAAAAACAGAATGTAACATACCAACAATAAATCAATATGCATTTTGTGAATAACATGTTTGTTTGGTGGAGGCGAAAAATTATAAATGGCACAAACCACAGTAATGCTACACTTTATTAATCAGTTGTCCGATTTAGTATATTATTTTATTTTGTTTAGTAAACAAATTTTGCATTTGTGAGACGAAGCGTATAGCGTCGCCGTTTAACATATAAACGCACTTTCTTCAGAGAAACAAATGTAAATTAAACCTGTGGAATTTCTCATGTATTATTTACGCCTTGCAGCAAGCAGACTTAGTGTAAAACTCCCTAATCTCATAGCCATTATCTAAAGAAACAATATTGATGGATTTGTAAAAAACTTTAAGGCCTAGGTGAAATTTTGTCCACCTGCAAGGTGATATTGGGATGTTTCAGCATTCTTTCAAACTTTTTTATCGTTTTTTATCACGTATTTCTTGTTATCCAACCACTATCAGGTACTAGAAAAATGTGTGTAGCTTGAATCAGTTTCATGAATGATTATAATTAGATACCACAAAGTAATTAGTTACGCATCCCCTCCAACACAGGTTCACATCTATGCCCCAGCTGCAAACGGATGTGAAAAACATGTTTTTCCACCCTCCACCCCCTTGACACCGTGACATGCGAATCGTTTTTCTACGTGTGTACTTTTAATTAATATGTCACGTGTCGGAAACGATTGTTTGCTGAAGCCGTGTATTAAAAATTACAGCGCCGATTCATTACCGCAGTCCCCTGCAGGTACCTACCGGAAAAAGTCCGCCACAGTCAAAGTGCAGCTTTGTTTTATTTCGGTTTTTAATTAAGACGAGGCCCGTGTCAAACGGAAAGAGCGTATTTAAATCTACGTGCCCTGTGTTACCGACCGTGCCGGCGGCGGTCGAGTTCACCAGTGGCGGCGCAGGGAATAAGGTAATTAGTGAAATATCAAAGAAGGCTCAGAGTAAAGGATAAAATGCACATTGCGTTGAAATTTAAAAGGAATGCTGTTAACTTCAAGCTGGAAAGTATGTATACCCAATATTTCAATGAAAACGAGCCACTTTCAATAATTCATTAAAAGATATCAGAAGAAGAAGAAGAAGAAGAAGAAGAAGAAGAAGAAGAAGAAGAAGAAGAAGAAGAAGAAGAAGAAGAAGAAAGAGGAGTCGACTAATACCTCATTTTGAAGGTAAAACAATTAACTTTATAAAATGCATAGGAAAAAAGAACGACCCGATTTTTTTAAATTTTATTATTTTGTGGGTGTAGCCAGGTAGGGACGTGGCCCGAAATCATATTGCATAAGTGGCCGTTGAGGTTCTATTTGTCGAGCGAAATAGTACCTAGGATAAAACGTAATTGTAAAAAACTATTGACTCGAATCGCCTATTATCGGGTCCTGCTAAGTACTTTGTGACATCTCACGTCGAGATAACGATCGACAGAAACCCACTCAATAAACAAGCATCACTTGAATACTACGGAATATTTAGAGATTAGTATTTTTCGAAAAAATATATTCAATATTTTGTGCTAAAATAGTTGATAATTGAGAGGCCTGCTTTTGAAATTATCGATCATAAGCTTCCGGATAATACCATTTTCAAACATATCAGTGCAGTAATTATTGAGTGGTGCTGTTTTGTAAAAGAAATTAGTTTTATCGTTATTTGAGACTAATATTTACTCTGTTTACAGGATCCTAGGCTTAACATGATATTTGTCTTTCTTATAATCCTTCCAGTATAGGTTGCGCAAATAATATAATACTCTTATTTTACTATATTGGTTTCTTGTTGGTTCTTTACTACTGCTTGCTTTGCTGTTTGTTTATTGCTAATCTATCTAACGCGAGAACACGTTCGAACTGAACCAAATCCCAAGGAAGAATTTTAGTTTTGGATTATGTTGTTTTAACGAAAAATACGCAATCTGTTCAAAAGATAGCTTTTGGATTCGGCAGGATTCTCCACAAACATAAATTTCATCCTTTCTAAACTCACTTGACGCATGAATTAAGTCAAGACGGTTTTGATAGATGACTGGAATTTTGTGAAAACTAAACTGAACGTATCCACAATAATATACGTTTCTTATACAATACATGCTTCTCAGATAAGCTTACGTTTTTCTTTAATGGCCGTGTCAACCGGACAAGTGCAAATACTTGACACACATGCAGATATCAAAAATATTTATCATATGGGTCGGGGTATTACCTGATCATATCACAGATCCTTTCTCCTTTGAGGAGAATCTAAAGATAACCTTCCTCGATATGCCAGAGACACTAGTCTGTCCCCGTATCATTGACATCATGGAGCAATATGGAATTGAATGAAAATGAACTAGTTTTTCAGCAGAACGGGGCATCTCCTTATCATAGCATAACATGCTGCTCGTGTCAGGCAATTATTGATGAAAATTTACAGGGGTTTAGACACCTCAATTTTTCATTGATGTCGAATGTTTTTCAAACGCTACCAGCATTTTTGGGGGAATTACGTCAAAGGATTGTGTTTGAAAGCCAGAGATATTAAAAAATATCAGGCAAGCATTTGGGTTCCTACTCAAGGTATACATGTCAGTTCAAGATTTTTTAAATATTGTTAAACACATATTTAACGTTTCCCTTGAGATTGGTGTGCTTCCTCAAACGTGGAAATCTGCTAACGTTATACCCCTGCCAAAGGTATCGTCTCCTTCGTTCTATAATGATTTGCGGCCTATTAGTATTTTGCCTGCATTTTCTAAATTGTTAGAGCATATGGTGTGTGATCAGGTATAAGGTTAAGGAATTTTTGAATATAAATTCTATTTTACCGCCTGTGCAGTCAGGGTTTCGTTCGGGACATAGCACCACAACTGCCCTGCTCAGAGTAACCAATGAAATTGCCACAACTATGGACCGATCCAACAGTACTATCCTTATACTGTTGGATCAAAGTAAAGCCTTTGACCTCGTAAATTTTGAATTGTTGATTGCTAAATTGAGTTACATAGCTTTTGACCAGGTCGCACAGAGATGTGTTGAATGGATTCAAAGGTGCATTCATTGTGAAACATCCTGAATCAATTAGGTAGCTTGGAAACAAGCTGCTTGAACGTATGTGCTCACTTGATTTATCAGATAACTCTGACGATCGTTTCGATCTCTTTGACAATGACCGTTCTAGGTCGAAACGATCGTCAGAGTTATCTGATAAATCAAGTGAGACAAAGCACATATGTTCAATCAGCTTGTTTCCAAACTACCTAATTCGCACAGAGATGCTATCTCTACGGCAGGATGCAGAGAATGAGCGATTTTTTACACTCAGATCTAAAAGAAACTAGAAGTGGCGTCCCTCAGGGTAGTATCTTGGGGCCTATATTACTACTGTATACTTTTGATTTGCCTGCAGCTTTGTTGAATTCACAGATTCAGCTTTATGCTGATGACGCTCAGCGGTATCTTCCTTGTATCACAGGAGATGTTGATAATGCAACAGCTGCATCATGATTTAAATTTGTTTTCCAAGTGGTGCAGTGACCTTGTGTGTTCAAATCATAGTGTTACTATTAACTGTGCTTGATTGGGTAGACTATGCCAAAAATTTGGGTATCGTCTTTGACAGAAGTTTATGTTTTAAGAAACATTGCAAAGAAGTGTACAAAATATGTCTTTTTAAATTAAAAACCATGTACGGCTTAAGGGACATCTTGGATGATAATGTAAAGTTAAAATTAGTAAAGGCATTAATTTATCCTCATGTAGATTATTGTTATAATTAATAATTTTATGCCCAAGTATATACAATCAATTAAAAATTCAACGTGTCCAGAATGCTTGTATAAGATACGTGTGCAAGGTTCCATTCAGAGAACACATCACTCCATACTTAAATCGTTTAAATGCACCAAAAATGAATCTCAGAATGGAATACTTATATAGCATACTATTGTATAAGATTTATACTAATAGGGTACCTTTTTATCTAACAGATATTCTTGTGAGACGCTCTCAAATTCATGATGTAAATGTTAGATATAATTCTTTTACCGTGCCTCAACATCGCACATCAAAATTTGAGGGTAGTTATGGTTACATAGCTACTACATTATTGAATAAAATTCTTGATATCGTAGAGCTATCACTGGCGGCGTTCAGTCGTCGTCTTAGGCATAGTTTTTTCAGTAATTTGCAATTAGATTAATTTGTATGTTAGTTTTTTATATAGCGCGTTTCATGTATATTTGTTTGTAGACGGGGGAGTGGTAGAAATACCTTTATTATTATTTAAAATATCTGATTTTCAAAAAAAAGCTGTAAAAGAACTTCTAAATGAAATATTGCTAGACGCTTCTTCCCTACTTAAAAATTAAGGGTGAGCGGTAAAGGTTTTTTGTGACAACTTCCAATGTTACATCAGAAGACGTCCCTTTTATAAATAAATTCGTCCTGTACCTATTAATGTCTCGTTTTTTTTTTATTGAAACACCCGCTATGTACAGATATGTTTCCAATCTCAGCAAAGCACCAACAGCATCGATCGGCAATTTCAGTTGTGCTGTCGCCGAAGTTCCATGCATTTCACATTTAATTGCTTGCACTGTCGTCGCGCAGACGGAAAGATCAACCCGTCTGGGATGGCGGCGTGCTCCAAAGGTGCCGGGTTTTGGCCTCCAGCGGTGGCTTGTCAGGTTTCCCCTTGATGAAACAATTTCAGTTGTTTCGATATACCCCAGGCGATCCGCCCAGCATCTGAGGGTAACTCAAACCGACGCTATTACAATGCAGTAATTAAATTGAACAGTCGCCAACGCCAGTGGCGTGCACTGAGGAAGTGAATTCAGCTTTCTGATGGTCACATTGTTGAATCGTATGGGCATAATTATCTGTAGCTTATGATATGATTCAAGTGAAATAAAAATTCCACAATCTATTTATCATTCTAGCACATTCTCTTTAGATAGCTACTTACTACTACAAAAAAGTGTATATACAAAATGTATCTCATGTGAGTTTAAAGACCAGCTTCAGAGTATTCCTTATAGACTGTTACCTGGAAAAATAATGGATAAATGATTGAAAAACAGTCTACAATAATTGAGTATTTGCCATGTATTTATATTTTAATAAACTGCACATTAATAGGTAGCATCTAATCCACAAAATAGCTGTGACAGCTTATAAATTCTAAAAAATGGATCGTAAGGTGTATTTTTTAAAAATAAAAATGTGAATATTTAAAGGGACCGCCAGAACGCGAACATATTGGCCGTGACGTCAGGTGTCTTGTAAATGGCCGCTTGTTTACATCTGGGGTCTGCGTGTCATGCGTCAGCCTCAGCCCGTCAATTTATCAGTTTGTTGTTTGCGTTCATTTTGTGACAAGCGCATTAAAATACGCCAAGAAAAAGTGAAATACTTATGACTTATGAAGGCATGCTCATTGTTATGGAATATGTGTACAGCGACGAGCGGTTCAACGCGGCGGAGATGAGGAACGTGAAAGCAACAGCATAAGTGAACTTTTTGTCAAATTAACGTAGCATTGATAATTTGATCACAGTGGGTTGTTGGAAATATATTATTTGTAAACATAAAAATGTAAGAATCAAAATTGTACCCTAAATTTGACATTTATTTTAGAGGTCAGAATAAATATAAATTGCAATTTATTTTCGGGGCTCTTGCGGCTCGTTTCCGGTCTGGCTAACAGTCGAATATATGGAGAACAACGTCATTCTTTATTATAACATTTCCCTCTATCAACTTAAAACGCATAAAATTTTTCATATCCTTTTCAAAATGAACTTAAATACATTATACTCTATCGTATTATTAAGCTAGCTAAAAATGTCTCCCTTTTTTTAAATATACAAAAATAAACTAGTAAGTAAAACGCGCCAAAACAGTGCGGTATAGAACTACTTATCGCAATGCTATGTCAACGACCACTTTGATAAGCCAGATAAAGGTATCGAAGTTTCTAATTATATACATTATCTGAAACTGCTGAAAGCCTATTTGTTACTGTAGGACACTCAGCTTTTGATACAAGCAGTACTCGTATATATTATCTTATTGCCACTGGAAAGTGCTGTAATGTGATGTAGCGAACACTGCCCGTAATTGAAACCAGCAAAATTTTAATGCCGTACCCTATTCATTCAAATTACCAACCCTCTTATACGCATAATCGTAATCGTAGCTAGTTAATCCTTATGTAGCACTTTAGTATGCATATATCACGTACGAGAGTTCTAGGGGTGCCTAATTACGCAGAATACCTGCGGGAGGTAATCGTAATTAACCGGTATTATCTTTGGATGGGTGGGGCTTAGCCATAATGCTTTCGACTGTTAGGAGTACAAATTAGAGTAAGCTATGCTCTGTCTAAACCACTTTAATAAAGAGGGTAACGAGAGTGTGAAGGCGTTAAAATTGACTGCCATTAAAATACTTTTTGGCCATGTTTATTTGTTTAGTATTTTTAGTTATCGTACGTACGTAGCTGTAATGTTCGTTTTCACTTTATTCCCTTAACTGAAAGACAATACTATCATGTTCCTATACTGAAAGTTTCGATAAAAAGTACATACGCATTTACTATTTACCAAAAGGAAGGCAACCAATGACTAGTAATTACATTTAAGACTACCAAAATGCTGAAAGTACCGTATATAGTAAGACATGTCATGTTCAAATACTACCAATATGCCAGCAGCTAAATCTTTTGAATATGTGATGTATGGTGATACCAATGACAGGTACAGAATATATGTCTTCTTCTAAACTAGACAGTATAACAATCTCATACTCTTTCTGTAGTTCTTCTCAATTTGTCATATCATGTAAATTGTCCTTGACTGTCGGAAATGGTCTCCTAAATGTTCCTATGGTATACAAAATTCTTCGATTTTTTCGGAAATCGGAATTCACGCATGCACAAGATACAGGTATTCTCAAATCAAGTCACCCAATTCACATCGATACAAGTTTTGTACAACAGTGGTTTTTTTGCGTTAGAATATCGTTTTCTGCAGATGGAACGCAGATTTTGTTCATAATAACTACTGACTTGAACTACCTTCCTCATATATGTATATATATTTTTTTTATAGTAGCAAACTAATAATTAAATAATGAAGATGATCTTTAATATTCTTCCAGTCTTGAAGACTGGTTTTCAATATCTACTGCAAGAGGACATATTCGACTAGCTGCTCTTCTAACTATGCCGGATGCTGTCTTTGGGGCTAATACAGAACGACTCCGTCTTTTTTGGGGTGTATAGAAACTTCTCGCCCTACATGCCAATGTGAATTAAACTGTCATCCTTTGTTAAGGCTATAGTTCTAATTATCTGCTTGAATGATTTTACCATGTAACTCTTAGTTGTACTCTTTCGTCTAAAACCTTCGCATGAACCAATCTACTGTTGATATCAATTTCATGACCACACTATTATTTGCCTTATTTATGTAGAATTTCCTTCTCTTGGCAACACTATTCAAGAAGAAAAGCAAATGATTACAAGAAATGCGAGGATAATTCGGCTAGGCCTGAAATTTTCTTTACAGCCCTAACAATCCCCTTCCAATCAACTGTTCGCGAACTTCCCAACTCCGCCGCAAGTCCTCTTGTAACTTCGACATGTGAGGATACATCTTTCACGATTCCGTACACGTATTTCGCCTTGAACACCTACTTTGTTACCAGCTGCATCTCAATAGGACCATTAAGCACAAACAAACTTCGCAGACTTGCTAGATAATCGAATAACTTCAGATCCTTTGTACAACTGGAGGTGCAACTTGCCAGAAACGGAGATTGCATTTCATAGGAAACGTATATCGTGCTCGACAATGGTGCAGTCGTTGCACCATCTGCGGTAATTTACTTTGAATACATTTAGAAGAAATTATTATCTACCAACTTTCTTCCCACTTGAAGTTTAACTAGTAATCTTTTCCGTTCCTGTCTGTCGTATATTCTTCATAATGTTACTCATAACAAACTCAAAATCATTGGTTCAATGTAACCTAATGTAACACGCTGTTTAACTGGTATGGACAGATTCCAGATCAACACTATGCGTCTTGTATATCTATGGGAAACCAGAACAGAACTGTATTTTCTAACTAAGAGCGAACAAGGGAAAAATATAATGTTTGTAAGGTACACAATCGTCTGAACTCTCTACAGTTTCTATATATAAATCCATAGGATTTGTAAGACGAATTGATAGTGTTCAATATGTGACTGCAAAAGGTAAATTTGTAGTCAAAGATAACAACCGAGGTCCCTGAACTCATCCACCTTGTTCAAAACCATACTGTTAACATTATATTGATATTTGACTATATTGTGTTTTCTGGAGAAAGAAGAAGTACAAAACATTTGGAAACATTGAGATTTAAGCGATTAGTAAGATACCATATATTTAGATAATTAAGATCATTTTGGAGAAATTATTATATTGAATAGTTTAAGATCATCAGCAAAGATGAGGTTCAGACCTTTAAGTGAGTCAGGAAGATCATTTATGTACACAAGAAACACAAGAGGACCTAGATTCGATCCCTGCGGGTCTCCGGAAGTATGAAAGGAAGGAATAGAAATGTAAGTAAGAATTTCGGATGGCAATGCCATCTGTCAGCATTACACTGACATGATGAAAAAGCCACCTTAGCTGCCTTAACGGGTACTACTTCCTAAAGGAAGTGACCAAGTGCATTTTAATGTATGTCGGTTCTTGCCCGCTAGCAAAAAGTGCCATGTGGGCTGTCAAATTTAAGTATGCAGTTGCATGCCAATTTGCCAGGCGACAGGTCACTTCCTTTAGGAAGTAGTACCCGTTAAGGCAGCTAGGTGACTTTGTCATCATGTCAGTGTAATGCTGACAGATGGCATTGCCATACGAAATTCTTCCTTACATCATACCATTGCTTTGGTATATAAGCAAAACCAGTTCTATGCCGTGCTGTCTACACTAAACCGAAACTGCACAGATGAGCTGTAATGACAGCGAAATAGATCTATCTGCAGTTGGTTGAGGTGCAGACAGCACAGCATAGACATGCATTTTAATTTTGAATAGAAATGTAGTTAGCATAACGCCCTCTATTTTCTCTAAATGACAGATACGAGTAAAAAAGGCGAACCAAAGAGGAAGAGAAGCCAAACCATTCCAGCTTCTTTAATTTAAAGTTTGTGATAGTAGATATACCACGCATAAATCCATGTTGAGCGGAAGATATAAATTTATTGACACACGAATATATGTGCTTATAGACGATACCCTCAAAAACCTTTGTAAAGTTACAAATTAGGGAGATTACATTAGGTAATTTTCAATTTAAGAAATTTTGCCCATTTTTATTATAGGACAAATATATGTTTTTTTTCACATTTCAGGAAAGATCGACAAACGTAGACAAGGTTAAATATATGAAACAGTGGAACAGCAAATACAGAAGCGCAATCTTTTAAAAGAAAGCTAGGTGCTGTCCACTCTAGCAGTCAGTGTTTCAGAGCGCCACAAATCATCCTCAGAAATGTAGTCCAGACGAAAAGAAGTGGGGTAGGATTTGGACTTAATGTTAATATTTGAGTCAGAATCAATATATACATTACTGAAAAAAGTAGCAAAGGCATTTACAATATCTTA
The DNA here is from genome assembly GCA_025024175.1 of Rhyzopertha dominica. NCBI lineage: Eukaryota > Metazoa > Arthropoda > Insecta > Coleoptera > Bostrichidae > Rhyzopertha > Rhyzopertha dominica. The sequence continues at coordinate 10,003,099 of QCXZ01000042.1, read as the reverse complement.
TGGGTTAGATAGCTCAAGATTCCTATACGTCATAACGCCAGGAATTCTAGTGTTACCCTTTTTATACTGAATAAAAGACTATAGCTTACTTGGATCGGAACAGATATCCCGAATACTCCATTTAATATATCATAAAATGCATCACAAGCTGGATTAGCATTACTAATATCTCTAAGAAATAACCAATCAATATCGAAGCTATATAGTAAAGGAAAGTCTGCTTTCTTGAAATTAAAAGCGAATGATTGATTTAAACACTTAATATCAACGATTAGCCGAACAAAGAGAACGTAATATACTTAATCTACCTAATGCGCTCCAACAGTAGTAATACGAGCGGAACAATTTTCCATTTCCCCAGAAGCTATCATCTCCCTGTGCGTATCTGCGGGACCAAGCAACCTGTTGTGCATACCGCAGCACTTCCACCAGTCAGGAATATAGGGCTGGGTGCGTTTTCGATAAGGTACCGAGTCATGTTACGCGATAGCGAGTTTCCGTAATTACAACATAACTCCTCACTGGGGGAATATTAAACGACTTTGTGTACGGTATTAGGTGTGTTTAATATTCAACAAGGGAGCTATCTTAGATAACGGCGGGAAATTAAAATTTATCCGTCAATAAATATTTTCGGGGACGGAGTGGTACGGGGATGCGCTGAAATTTCAGCAGGATTTGCGGATGAAGCAAAAAATGTAAACAGGAATTTTATTGACCACTATTAAGCGTTACGTAATTTTTGAATATGAAATAACTGAGTACATGATCAAGAACTGTTGATGTAGCACTAAATGTTAGTAGCATGTTATTTTGCCGGAATACACCACCGGGCAAAATCGCTTCAGAAATTCAAAGATAATAAATATTAACAGATAAATGCAATATTTCTTTTAGAGAGCTTTTGATACGTGTATCATTTCAAACAAAACATGAACAAAAATGAAGATATAAAACGTTAACAGGTATAATTTAAATCACAGAAATAATAGATTTGGCCGATTGTCACTTGTGCCTTGGTAATGTCATAGGTAGTATGCACCTTGGGGCGTCATTCCAAAGACCCGAGATCGATTCTCGGCCAAAGCTAAATCTTTTTCTCCATAATAGCCTGTTTCACCACCAAAAACGTGTATTACTCACTTCATACAGGCGCAATAATTCTATTTAAGAATAAATAATATGCACGTAGAGGCTGTTTATGGGATGAATAATAGAGCACTGGTTCAGAATCTGACCACTTCTACTGTTCAGCCAGTTTTTCAGTAGTTTGTGAGTACCTGTTTTTGGAGAGTCTTTGTCAAAATACAGATAATGTAGGAAAAAGGAAAATATGATTGCATGTAAAAAAGAGAGATTCAGAATTTGATTTTGGTTACAATTAAATTGGCATGCTGAACTTCAATATTTTGTAATAAAAGCAGAACCCATACAGTATAATATAATTGTAAATTGACTACCGAATCCGCATCCTTCAATTTTTTATCAGATCCTGCCTCTAATACCGTAAATGAGCCGCACATGATGCTGTATTTTTTTTAGTGATTTATGGTATTACCAGCATTCATCTGACTTATTCCTTTTAACTTAAAAAAATAAAATTAAAGTTAATGTTTCTTTTTTCGAGAAAAAATCATCTGCAAATATGTAACTACTTGGATGGATACTACTATACAATACAATTTTTGACAAACCAAAAAAGGAGGATGCCATAACATCCACGACTAAGCTTTTTGTCTTGTAGGCCGAGTCATTGTGCATACATATAATAAAACGTAGCAATTTCTTCTCTTATGGAAGTACTGTAACTACCTTCTATTCTCTCAAATAGCAATTCCATTATCCATATTTTTCACAGTATTTTGAATCAAATAATATAATGTCTAATGATAGAATGCAATATTATGAGAATGCTCAATTCCCATTCCTACAAGAATTTTCCTTGAGTATGGTTACTTAAGAAGAGGTACATTCCGCACTCTTTAACGCAAAAAAGTCTAACCCTAAAACCTTTTCGGATTTACGTTTGATTAGCATCTTACCTGCAGCTTCAAAACTGTTTGAATCTCTAGTCTACGAACATATATCTGACTTTGTCTTTTCTAGAAAAATCATTCCCGATGATCAGTGCGTATTCAGACGCGGTCGGAGCACTTCTACTGCACTAGCTTCAGTCATGGATGATCTCATTTCAGCTTATAATAAAGCGTCAGTCAGTGCTTTGGTTTTGCTTGATTTTTCAAAAGCGTTCGATACCATTAATCATGGTCTGTTGTGTGCCAAACTAGTCTTACGGTTTTAGCAGCTTGTCGGTACAGTTTATTAGATCTTATTTGAGCGATAGAACTCAAGTGGTAAAATATAAAGATTGTGTCTCCTCTGAATTGTCAGTTAGATCTGGTGTTCCCCAAGGCTCTGCTTTTCATAACATATACGTCTGATATGGTGAACTCAGTTCTTAATTGTAGAGTAATAGCTTACGCCGACGATATACAGTTGTATTTTAGTTTCGATAAGCATGATTTCGCAAGGGCTGGCATTGTCTGCTGAACACGGCCTTGAATTTCTTAAACAGTCTTTCAATGTTTATATTGATGGTACAAGGTTAAATTGTGTTGATCATAGTAGAATTTTGGGTCTCATTATGGACACGCAGGTTCGATTTAAGCTGCATGTAACTAAGTTAATACAAAAATCATTTTCTAACCTTAAGCTTTTGTATGCTTGCAGACATTTTTAACCGTTAATTTGAAAAAGCATTTATGATGCACTCGTTCTCTCACACTTTAATTATTGCAATTTTTTATATGGCCCTTGTTTGGATTCTGTTGATCGAAACAGGGTTCCAAATGTTCAGAACGCCGCTTGATTTTTGGCTTGCAACGCGGGGACCTTGTGTCTCACAGGATTAATTCTTTGAACTGATTACGCATGGATTCCCGCTGGAATTATCACTTAGGTCGTTTCGTCCATGCTTTACGAAGTTCCTTTTTGGACACATTTGGTTCATGAACTTTTTTTCAAGATACTTTTGCTTAAATGTAAATTGCGTTTTTCTTAGGTACTTAACACAAGCGAGCAAAATATTGTGCGTATAATTTTATAGGAGAAATGGACCCAAACTTGTAATAATATATGCTCTAGTACTAATCATCAAACAAATCCTAGATTATTTTGAGTTTTAAGGCTAGGTTAAAGGAATTTCTCTTATGGGGTTTCCAATGTAAAGTATTGAATAAATAACTAAGTTATTTAAAGAGATATTAATTTTATTCAAAAACCAGTGTAATCTGACAATTATTATCTACAAAATGGCCGAATCAAAAATTTTAAAAACTTACGACAAAAATAATTACGATTTGTTTAAGAACTCGAAATGCTCAAAAACGTAAAAATGACTTATTTGAAATTTTTTTTCGGCCGAATGTTGTTTTTAGTTTTTTGATAGCGTTAATAATAATGAAAATATCTGTTCAATACTTTTGCTGAACTTTTCGGCCCAACCCAGTGTTGATTTACAACATACCAATTGACGGCACTTGAGTAAACAGCCATTGCAGTTTATGGCGGGAGGGTAACCTCAGGTATGGATGATAGAAAAACGCAGGTACTGGGGATGACGAAACGATTCTTCGAACTACTGCTTTTATATTTATGCACTATTATTTGTCCATGCCGAAAGTTATTTAGATAAGCTCTGCAATTTTATGTCGTTGGGACACATAGAAAGCATACTGGGCGTGTAGTCCCAAAAGTTCATATTTACAAAGTCAATTAAAACACTAATTGCGCTATGCATATATGAACTACATATGAATAAGTTAACATAATTTGATGATAACTATTAAAAATCAATATGCCAAAGTGTTCTTTTTATATCTTATGTGCTATCCGCTTTTGCGGATTCGTCCGGAACACTTTTATTCATAAATTAAAGAATATATTTCCATGTCGAGGTAGCAAATATACAGTTTTGTCAGGCGCCCGACTGTCGGATAAATTGGACACCAGTTTCCTGGTAAATGGTAACGTAAACAATTTTAATCAATTTTGCGAAAGCACCTAGGACCAAAATAGATATGACGAAACTGTATATTGGCAGGTAAAGGGTTGATGATCGCTCAATACGACTGAAGGTCTCAGTTGCTGGAATTTCTAATCCGGAATTCCAACTAAACATCAGTTTTGCGAAAGGTAAGTATAATGGGTTTTTGGGACCAGAATATGTAWTATTGAAGACAGMCTGCATGAAACTGTTTGTACCTCTAAACCTGAAAACTTTTTCCACTGACTCATGGCAACCGCCCCCATACAATGAAAGAGGGGGTTCACTAATATAAAGCCTCAGAATTTTTCAAACCTACCATTTATGCTGTTTGAGATTTTGTGTGACTGTGTGACTTTAGTGTTACGTTATCTGAAAGAACATTAGTAAAGATGGCAAGACGAAAAGGTGATGGAAGAACTTTGTCTTCAAAAAAAAAGAAACAGGGGAAATATTGGTTCTCTTATCAAACAACGTCAAGTAAGTATTTTTCTAAAAATCCGTTTAGTAGTTTATAGTTATATATAGTTAAAAATATCATTTTTGGAGTGAAAAAATGCTTCCAAAACTTCAAAGATTTTATTTCTGTTCTCTTTTGCCAGAGCTAGTTGATCCACGTCACACGAGAAACATGCCGATTCGGGAGGATAGATAGACGACGTTTTTGTCTAAAAAGTAGACCATCTACACCATGTTTGTTCATATTTTTTTAATACACACATTTATAATTTTGCTGTAAAGATAATTTTATGTACAGATTGTGAACATTAACTATGTATATGCTTCTGATGTTTGGTAAATATATGTATTTTTTTCTTGAACGTTTATTATATTTTCTATTAAAAAAATATTTTTAAAGTATTTTATTTCATGAGGTGTTGACATTTTTAATAATAAATTTGAAAGCAATATCGAAATAAAAAACCGTTTGTTTAAAACTTTATTAGTAATATCACTGATATGTCTGTGAAAAGCGAACATCCGATTCTCAGTGGTATGTAAATATCTTTGAAACGACAGGCATCAGATAGACCCACAAAATGTTGTAAATCAAAAATACTCTTTGTTGTGGCATCAGCATAACTAGCAGTGCAATAAACGCCCCAGGCCGACCGGGCTGACAGCTTTATGGTCAACATCCTAAAATTGAATACGGCTGTCCCTTTAACCTAGCCTTAATGGCATACGTGATTCAGTGGGCCAGGATAGGGATTTTCACAAAACCTATAAAAATAACTGTAACTTTTAGATTGTAAACATATAAGGTAGTTCGATTGAAAATGAGCTACTCCACCTTTGGGACACCCTGTATACCATGTACCATAATTTATGATCAAAATTACGAGACAGCATTTTTTGAACCTAGTTGAGCGACTGCTTGGAAACAACCAATCAGAACGATGACGGCTTCTTTAGCGGCTGGCATTATGTATGCCACGAGCCAAGGGAGCCGCCCGCCCGATTCAGTTAACTCATCGCGATCCTGAGGCCGTCCGCATTAAAGTATAAGGCGCGGGCTTAGCGTGAAAGCCATCTAAATCAGTTGGCGAATAGTTGGTCTAGTTCAATTTGGCCTGCGAAACTTGATTCCTGGGGGGAGAGCGAAACTTAAGAAAAACTTTCCAAATTAAATTCCCCCGGCCAAGTTTTCTGACCCGTACATGTGTATCATGGCCAGCCGACCGGACATAAGGTTACTCCGGCGGCATTCAATTAGGCGAGGGGCCCGTAACAGCTGCGTAAAAGTCGTGCCGTAACTGGATTTGGTGAATAAGTGGCGGGCCGAAGCGTAATTCGAGGCGATGGGGGTTGATACAGGGGTGGTTCGTGACCGAGAAACCTAATGCTATGGATAGCTGATGTGTTTAATTGTATAATAAAAAAGACTGGGATTTTCATCATTTACAACATACGGAGTTATACAATTTGCACGAGAAATTCCGTTTTGAAAATTACATTTAATTTACGAGCGTGTTCGTTAAAGGCAATTTTGTCATTTATAAAAGAGTTAGTTAGAAATAAATAAAGACAGAATTCCACTAACACACAGGAAAAATTTTGCGTATGGACTAATTATGGGTCGGTTTCTCTTCCCTATTTTAAGCTAAAATCAACTCTGTATTTAAGATCTAACCCAATCACATACCTCAATTTAAGGTGTTGTCATGGTTACTGGGTTGATTTTAGCTAATATTAACTTTAACGAAGAGAAGAGAAACCGCTCAATGTCTGTAAGTTTACAAGTATTTGATGTTTAGCTTAACTTCTTCGAACTAAATTAAAGTGACCATACGTCCCTCATTTGGAGGGACAGTCCCGCATTTTAAGCTATCGTCCCTCCTCAATTAAGGTCCCTCCAATGTCTCTCTTTTTGCCTCTTTATTAAACATACAATAATTTCTGTTTAAGAAAAATAAAAACGATGCTATTGCTATTCTATATGCTTTAGTTTTGGTTTCGGTATCTTTACGTGGTCAACCAATACCCGCTAAATATCTGTAAAAAAACATAGTATAGGCGTTTCAATTTAAGATCGCAGCGCCGCCGTGACGGTAGCTGCAACCGCCCACTCTCGGTATTGGCAGTAGCCGCCTAGCCGCCCGCCAAAATTAAAAAAGTTATCATGACGTCGTGACGTTTCTTGTTCTGTGAGTACTTAAAAGTATATTCAGTTGACTTTGAGTGATCAAGCATAAAATGGAGCCGGCCTTTTAATATGAGCTTGTAAAATGTACGGTAGGTAAACATTTTTAAATAAGCACCCCGATACGCAGCAGAAAGCGTTACTTTTACCCTTGCATTTTGAGATTATGTGACGCCAGACAACATACAACAAGTCTTTGTGTCTGAAGAATGCTCAACACCACGCAAGAAKTTTAGGCACCTTATCGAAAAGCCAAAACGCTGATTATCGATCGAACACTCTGTTAATATCAGATATTTTACAGTTAAAATGTGGATATAATCAACGACACTGCGAAACAAAATTACCCAGAGCCGGTAATGTTAGATAAATTCGCTAGGTGGTGTATCGCTAATAACTTATACCGTTATAACATACATGATAAATGGCGAAAATGTGTGAGAAATCATAACTTTGTTTAAAATCAATAAAAATATAATAATTTTGATTGAGCTTTTTCCTGCTAGGTGTATACCTGATAATATGTATTTCCGTGTGCCGTGTGGAATTCCGTCCCTCTTTGGAAGGTTTGCTATCTGGTCACATTAAACTAAATAGTAGATGTCATAAACTGACAATCTGCATTGAATGACAGGTGTGGGTTGTTAGAATTATTTTAGCTAAGAGGCGTTTAATATCTTAGCTATCTACCACTAAATTAAGAACTGCCTTCACATAATTCAATATCTACCATAAAACCCTTAATTCACCATCGTCTTGTCAAACATTAAGCAAATTTAGTATGAAAGTCCAAAATTATCTAGGCAGAAGCAACGCCACTGGTATCGAAGGAGTTCGTCTACGCTTTTTTGCAAAGATCCGTGGGCTGAAGGCCACACGAAGGTGTAGTCTGCGATAAACAGCTTAGAAACCGTCAAATCAAATTGGCACCGGCCCACAGACGACGCCACTACGCCGAAAGGACACGAACAGAAAATTAACGTTCAATTTGCGTGAAGTTCATGAAGAAGGTTTTACTCCCTTTCGTAGCTATTTATATTATAAGCCATGATGTAAGGTTGTTAAACAGCCAGCTGTTTTGGACAGCTTTTGTAATAGTGACTATTCTCCCACCGAATATAACCGTTGATGTCGATGATTCTTTGCCTCATTAATTAATATTGAGCTGCAGAATATTGCAGCTTTTTAGAAACCTATAAAGATCGGGTTTCCTTTATCACAAGATATTTACGGTGACGTCAGACAATTTGTTTTCCAGATACTATACTTTATATTGACGTTATTTATACATTTCCGATCAAACTTATAGTTATATTCTGCTAGTTAAACTTGAATGAAACGGTTTTCCGTTTTCACTTGTTCAGTTTTTTCTTCATTTTGAAGTATGTGTTTAAAATTTGCATGATATACAATAGCATATTCGATTCATTTCAGCAATAAAGTTGCAGTTTTCTGGTGCTGGTTTCGACCAATGAGATTCGACTGAGGCAGTAAATTTGTATCATATGTAGAGCAAAAAATCTTAAGGAAGAAAATACGGAAGTACTTCCCGAGACATATGAGTTCATTACCATTACCATTAACCCTTGCTCTGTCTTCAGTTGCAGCTAGCTCCTTCACAGGTTTTGCAAATACTAAATTATATTCAATTCATTCGTGAATATTCCCTTCATATAAACATTTGGCTGTCTCACCTTTTTCGAAGGTTAGTTCAGAAGGCATCTTTTCATCATGAATGGCGTCTCTTGTAGATTTCAATCGTATGCATTTAAATGGATCAATAATATTCTCGCAATACTCGTAATACTATAAATTTTACTACCACGTTTCACACTGTCCTTGAATTTGCTTCCAAATGTATATTTTGTAATTTGTACAGTGATGCGTATAAAAGTTGTTTAGTTGGGTGGGGATAGATGTGAACGCGAGATCATTGACGTKTGCGGAGATGATTATTTCATAAAATTTCATCACGTTATTGATTACTTCGCAACCACCACTTCCAATCGATTTACCTTTATTTGACACCATATTGCACTAATCACAATAAAAACAAACAAATAGTTGTGAAATAGTTCAATTATACTGCATTTTTATACATTATATCTGCATACTGATTGCATTTTGGCGCTGCACACCACTACAGTGGACCAGTTAAATTCAATGAATAGTTGTTCTTTACTATAACCAWGAAAAGAAGAATATAATATAAATATATAAATAATATAAAAAGTTTCAACAGGGGAAAAATAAACTTAGTGAATTAAATCTTACAAWATGTGTGTAAAACTGGCTAATAGACCAATTGTATTAAAGAAGTACAAAAGCGTGCTCATTCTATCGTTGCACACAAATAGAACGTAACCGAGAGGTTAATCATTCGATTGTTAAAACCTCTCGAAAGGTAACATATCAATCATTCGATTGTTTTCAGATCTAAAATACACTGCGATCACACCAACACAGTGTACACGTACCGAAAACAAAGCTCCCGTATTAGTTATTTATGCTCCTAAATAACACACTATTGTTTTCTCTAAACTACTCCTTCATTAAGAATTAACTTTATCATTTTATTAATAACGCTCTGAAATGTGGGCGGAATACCGCGTTTCGTCAGCGAGGTAACTTGTGCCGGATCCTGTCCTAGGCGCATGGGGCCGTCTACTACAGTGGACCAGTTCAATGAATAGTTGTTAGTAGGTTTTTCACTATAGGCAAGAKAAAAGAATATAATATAAATATATAAATAATATAAAAAGTTTCTACAGGTCAAAAATAAACTTAGTGAATTATGTCTTACAAAATGAGTATAAGACTGACTAATAGACCACTTGTATTAAAGAAGTACAAAAGTGTGCTCATTCTATCGTTGCACCCAAGTAGAACGTAACCGAGAGGTTCATCATTCGATTGTTAAAACTTCTCGAAACATAACATATCAATTGAAATCATTCAATTGTTTTCATATTTTTATTTTATTTTTTTATCATATCATTGTTCTACTTATACTTTTAGACTTCCCAAAGGCCCTTGATATGCTTGATCACGCATTACTTATGGCAATTTTAAAATACTTTCATCAACGTAAGCAGAAAGTTAGAGTGGGAAACAATTACTCGAATGCCGGAGTTGTTGTTGGTGGTGTGCCACACGGGTCAATTCTGGGGCTTATTATGTTCCTTATTTCCAGTTCTGTGCTTGTTTCTAGCATCAAGTATGGACAATACCATATGTATGACGAGATTGACTCAATGTTATCAAAAATTAGTGACGATCTTGATGCATTCTCCAAAGCGGCCACCGAAGATGGCTTGGTCATAAACCCCAGTAAATCAAAACTTTTATTATTCGGCAGGGAGCGCGACAGTAATTTGCGATCTTATATAATTAATAAGAGAGACCTTGCTATTGATAATTGTCGGCTGCAATTCTGCGAGAGTGCTCGAAACCTGGGAGTTAATAAAAAATTAAATTTTACTGAACATGTCTCCATGCTTATGAAGAGAGCTTCTTTAAATCTGAGAATTTTATATAATTCTAGAAAAATTTTGGATTATAATACAAAGGTACAGCTCTGTGAGTTATTTGTTCTTTTCCACTTTAACAACTATGTATCAAGTGTGTATGGCAACGGTGCATCCAGACTGCTGAGCGGGAGGATACAGCTGATGCAGAACTGCTGTCTCAGACTGATCTTCGGCGTTCGCAGGCGACAGCCAGTTCCGCATAAGCTGATGGTGCGGCCATAGCGTCGCTATTTGCACTCTGCTGTATTGTACTGTTATTATAACCCTATTTATAACAACACTAACCCCTCCCCCATATCTTTACAATAAAATAAACATTTAGGACGGATGTACACAACATAAACGTTCGTCGCAAGGATTTGCTTTCTGTTCCTAGACATAAACATACATACTACCGAAAGTCTTTTTCATATGATGCTTGTCGTGTGTACAATTCCGCTCCGCTACATATGAAATCCCTCTCCACTGCTTCTAGCTTTAAAACTTATTTGCGCAAGTTTTTGATCCTGCCAGTCTGGATTTGGTGGGGCTGTTTTGTCTTTTTTTCACAACTATAGGGCACCTGATCGTGGTTAGCAATACAAGTTTTATCTGTTGTGCTACTTTCAAATTTAATGTGGTTAGAACAAGTATTTCGGTTGGGTGGAAGAGCAGTTCGCTACTTCTTTTTAGTAGCCACTGAACCACGCCATTTCATCGCCAATTGACTCGTGATTAGTTGCTCTTTTATTAATTTTATAAATAGGTTGCAATTATTTTTTTTTCAAATTACTTTGCTCTTTTCATTGATTAGTGGGATAAATAAAGCCATTATTATTATTATTATAAATACACCGCGATCACACTAATAAATTGCACACGTACCGAAAACAAACCTCCGTGCCGAAGCGCATCGTGTGGTTCTATTACTGCAATTGAGAATAAGACTTATTAGTTATTTATGCTCCTAAATAACACACTATTGTTTTCTCTAATATACTCCTTCATTATCATTTTATATTAATAACCCTCTGAAATATGGGCAGAATACCGCGTTTCGTCAGCGAGCTAACTTGTGCCGGATCCTGTCCTAGCCGGATGGGGCCGCCTTGACGATTATAATGACTGGCATGTTTGCACATCACCTACCGAAGAGAACGCGCTTATATCAGGCTTCTTGCATTTAATTATTTACCTCCTCCGCCGTGAGCCCCACGGAATTAATAGTCTCCGAACTGCGTTCGAGGGAAATTTCACGTCGAGCATTCTTCGAGTTATGATCTGTAGCCATTTGCCCGGGTATTTACGGGAACTAATATCTTCCGGTATTTGTGAAAACTTGCAAAGTTGGCGGGAATACCGGAAGCGTAAAATCGCTTTTAACCCTGACGCTCCAGCGACCGGCTAGCGTTCACGCTACATTTATTTACAATAAGCGCTACTTGAATAGATTGAAAGTGGGCGCTTCGGGCAAGTTAGTAGCAGCAGTATGCGCGTGCTGAAGTATTTACTGCATTAGCAGAGCGGAAGAGAACTTTTAGCCTGCAGGTAAACTGATTATGAAATAATTGTTGCTAATGAGATACAAGACTGCTGGTACAAACCACAATTGAGTGAGGCAATATCATTTTTTAGATGCATTAGCATTTAAAAAATCCCGGGTGGCTGGATCTTTAATACACCCGTGAGTTTAATGTGGTCACGTATATCTTAAATATGTGGGTTGGGAGATAATTAACTTTGAACTAAAATGAATATGATTAGAAAGGAATCATTCCGAGCAGTTTACTACTTACCGACCGTAACACGTTTTAACCGCGAGATGACGCAAACCGTTTTTCACAAAATGTCCGAACAATCAGCAATTAGATCTTTGTACTTACCAACTTATGCCATGGTTCGTCAAGTCACAGCTAGATGGCGTATAAGCGTTTACATAAAATAACTCCCCAAGGGCGATGTAAGACGTGCCCAAGTCAACTATGTAGAAATTTCGTTATGACTTTGCTTGTGTTTGCTTTGTTTCTTCTGTGCTTTTGCTCTATTTGCTATTTTATTCCATTCTTTCCTGTCCTTGATCCTTTCTCTCCAGTCCTTTACTTCCATCTTTGCTAGATCCCCCATAACTTGATCATCCCACCTGTTCCTTGGTCTTTCCCTTGGTTTGCTGGTTCCAGGCCTTCAGTTTAGTATTGTTCGTATTACTTGGTCTGGTTCTCTCCGTTGTACGTGTCATAGGTCATTATTTAATATTTAATAGTTGTTGTAATGCTTCCTGTAGGCTACATTTATATCTTGCCATTAGCACCAGGGCATCAGCGTATCCTACTACCTGTGTTGAGCTTTGTGTGATTTTTCTTTCCAGTCCTGCGTGTTTGATGACTCCGTCCAACGCTATATTGAAGAGAGTTGTTGATAGACTGTCCCCTTGCCTCACCCCTACTTCAATTCTTATGCTTTCTTGAGTCGTGCATTGTCATTCTAGTTAACCTGATTAGTTTTGCTGGTATTTTCATTTCTGCCATGTCTCTACTTAGTTGCTGTCTGTCTATGCTGTCAAAAGGCTGTTCAAAAACAATAAACAAGATATGTAGTTCTATATTGTGTTCGTAGCATTTTTCAATGGTTTGTGTTAGTATGTGTATGGCGTCAATAGTCGATCTTCATTTTCTGAAAGCCTTGTTGGTACTGTCCTATGTAACTCTCTGTGTATTTGTTTAGTCGGTTTCGTATTATTGTGGTCAGCAGTTAGTATGTAGTATTTAGCAGCATTAAACATAAAATCTGCCATAATGGAAGCAGCAAAGAAAACAGTAGGGCTAAGAAAACGGGAAATGACGAAGGGATGGTTACGAAGAGTGTGAGATCAAAAGAGAAAAGAAGATTCAAACCAGAAACAGATGGATCAAAAATGGAAAAGAACAAGATCTGGATGAATATAGGAAGGCAAGACAAGAAGTTACAAGGTTCTATAAAGGCAAAAAAGCAAAATGGATCATGGACCAAATGATGCAACTTGACTTGAACAACAAAAATAATGGAAAGTTCTTTGAATATATAAGGCATGAACAGTAAAAGAACCCCAGACATAAGCAAGAAGGACTGGGAGCCGCACTTTACGAATATGTACAGCGACACGGTACAAACAGAAGACACTGATGAACATGTAGACGCCAGAGATAACGAAGAGGACGCACCTACTTTTGAAGAATTCATGCATGTACTGAAGAAAACAAAAGGCAAAAAAGCAGCAGGGCCAGATAACATTAATTATGAGTTAATAAAGAACGGTGGAGGAACGCTAGCAAACAGAATACACAAACTATTAGTTAAAGTGTGGAATGATGAAAAAATGCCAGAGGACTGGAAGCAAGGATTAATCACACCTGTCCGAAAAAAAGAAGACCCACTTAAATGTACTAACTATAGAGCCATATTGCTGCTGAATTCTGGGTAATAGACCCCCGTAATACTCTTATCTTTTGCAAATCGTCAGTCAGGATGATTCCCTGAGCATTCCATAACATGGACAGCAAAATTTTTACAGCGAATTTGTGTGGAAACCGCGATGTTTCCACTCCACTTTCGGGGTAACATGCCGATTAAGAAAGTTCTCTTTGTTTGCTTGGTACGTTTCCAAAAGACGCTCACAAGTCGACACCAGATTTCTCTTTTGATCAATGGTTAACATTCGAGGCACCCATCCTTCAATCATACTTGTCGGCCTTACAGTATTGTATGCCTTTTTAATGTTTTTGTCCGCTGTTACCATTATGGAAGATCAATCGGCATGTTGGTTTACACGGGATGTTCTTACTCATTAAAGATATCGACACCCGCGTTTGATTTAGTCATAAGAAACTACAGATCCCTCAATAGTTGCCAGAATGTCCTCACTTTGGCTTAAGCTACCCCTTTAAATGCAAGCGTCATTATTGGGCTATTGTTTCTTTAATACGGACTTCCTTATGGCCATGCCTTGTTAGTAACGTAACTGCACCCCCTCACCAGTTGCGGTGCCAACAATTCTCTAAATTCCACAGATTCCTGCAGAACGTGCTGCAGATCAGGTCTGAAGGAAAAGAAATACAGCAGCCAAGAACAGGCAACTAATTAACTCCACACGACAAAAGAASCTGCCTCCCCTCCTATCCATATCAGCAACACCTCCTAATCGTTTTACCTGTTAATTAGCGCCTTCGGCGTCAATTCATCTCGACGCAGCTCCTGAGGTGCAGCATTCCTCACGGAATATGGAAGTTAACMCGGCTCACTGTGTTATCGACTGAGCCATTTGTGGCGTCATTATCGCTCCGCCGCCCGAAGACGCCTCCCGACGTCGAGATATATACGTTCCACCGACGAGCTTTCAATTATGTTTTATGAGATTTTCGATGAGCCGCTTTATCTTATTGTCTTCTCGCTGAAAGCGGTGACGTAACGGCGTGATGTGGTGTTGGATGTTTGCTCGCATGTTACTACCGTATCAGATACCGGATGGATATTCTTGACTGTGACGTCCCAGAGTTCGGGAATTTTCGAATTATTCGGGAAAAAAAGTAATTTTGCCAACATTTTATGACCTTTTTGCTGTTTATATTACAGTAATGAACATGAACGTCATCAAAGTGCAAAAGAAAATGTTAAACTTTTTTATTTAACTATAATTACACCTACCCAGAACCAGCTAGACGTTAAGAACAAACGAAATCGTCCCGTAATGACGCAAACCAATATTAAATTCTTTCGTTTACCGCAGCAGCGAGAAATGACCTGCCGGCGGAACTCAATTATTAAAAGAAATTCGTGGGCTCACCGACAGCGTTCAAAATTCGCTGGCGCGCAAGGAACAAATGAGATGCAATTAGGGCGCATCTTCGCAAGCTCAAATTGCGTTTTCAGTTGCATCGAGCCCTGAAATCAATCTTTGAAGTATTACGTTTGACGTGGAGAGCACTACGAGGGAATAAAGGCCTGAAATTTGGAAGCTTTATATTTTACCGGTAGTTTGTTAAATAAGCGCCTTTTTCAATTTGTATAATCCTATTTTTTTTATGTTTGCCACAATGTGCGTGTCTAAAGTCCCTTCCTTCCATGTTGAACGCGTTAAGTTATAAGCTTCGAATAAAATTCGAGTACGATCGTTGAAAAATAACTGGCACCATAATACTGTTGTAATGTTGTATTAGGTTATCATTTGTTTTTAAGGAATATAATTAAGTTTTATATTTCTGATGAAGATTACCTGCGTTTTCCATAAATTAAACACTATCGCGAAGCTCTATACTGAATTTAATTAAACAACCGAGACAAACTGAACAAAAAAAATAACAGAGCAACATGAGGAACATAGATGAAAGAKGAATCGAACACAACAAATTCAGAAAGCTAATATTGTGTACTGCCTCCTCGAGCTCGGATTACGGCTTCTATGCGTCTTGCATCCCTCAAAGAGGTTCTAAATGCTTCCCTGATCAAGGTTTTCCCAATCTCGTGAGTGCTGCCCAATTTGCAGGGGCGGGAATTTGAGCTCTGGTCTTTCTTCTAAGCATATCCCAGACATGCTCAATCGGATTTAAGTCCGGGCTTCTTGCTGGTCATTATAATGCGTGGGATGCCCACCTCATCCAGGTAATCATTTACTATGCGTGCAACGTGAGGACGGGCCAAAAGTTATCGCCAACAAATGGGGAAAAAGGAACAACATGGGGCTCCAAGATATCGCGAATGTACCTATCCGAATTCAGTCTGTTTCCATGAACCACCACAAGTTCCGTTCGAGCTTCAAGACCAATACCTCCCCACACCATTTATCGAGCCACCCCCATAGCTAAGCCTTGGAACGATATTGCATTGTGCAAATCTTTCTCCAGTTCGTTTCCATACTCGCTAGCGACCATCTGGTGATCAGAGACAAAATCTGGATTCATTTCTGAAAAGAACTTTGCTCCATCCCTCAGTGCCCCAGTTGTGATGTTCGCTGGCGAAGCGAAGTTGTTCAACTCACTGACCCCTGGTTAATTCTGGACGATTTGCTGGTCTTCTTGCACTTGATCAGTACTCCTTCAACCTTTTCCTTACAGTTATTTCACTTGCAGCTATTCCTCTCACCTCCTCCAATTCATTCCTCACCCCAATTGCAGTACTGTCCTTGTTACGCAACACTCTTAATGTCATAAAGTGATCATCTTGGTGATTTGTACATCTTCTTCTGCCCGACCCAACTTTTCTTGCGTATGCTCCTGTTTCGCTGAATCGATTTAATGCTCGCTGAACACTCTCGAAACCTCCAACATCCTAGCCGCATAATACTGAGTCCGCCCGTCTTGAATTAAAGCAATTGCTCTCGCTGAGTCTATTGCACTCAAAACCATTTTAGCAATGTTTTTCAGCTGTTTGTCAGTATGACAGTAGGTAATTAACAAATGCCTAACCAATGTTTTCTATCTAGAGTGTTAAATGTTATTCCTTGTATCTGCGTTTTTATTAAAATAAAAGGTGTTTTTGTACGTTTATTAATTTCTTGCTGTGTTTAGAATCGCTGCTAATAAGATAAATACTGAGATCGAAGCGAATACGTGCGATTAATTGTTTTGGCGAGAAAATATCAGCGTCGCGAGGAGATGCAAAAGTAGGCAATGAGTATTGATGTGTCATTTTAGACAGAGAGAAATGTTCTTGATTTTTGGCTCTGAGAGAGCGACGTCTTTGGCCATGATGTGCCTKAGGCAGTTTTAAACCCCTAGCGCAGAGTGCCCGGTTAACAGCCGTGGTTCCTTCGAGTGGGTGACTTGCATTCCGGGGGGTAATGCGGGCTACTCGAATGACATAGTTCTGGTGGAGAGGGTAGCCTTATTAGGTGCCCCCGATCCGGGCTATTGGAATGCGACCCTATAGGCCTTATGGTGAGCGTTCGGGGAAGCCTCTACTATTTCAGGTTGACACTAGCTAMTTATTGAAGAGAGAAAACTAACAAGGTATTCATAACCATCATTGACAAAGATGTAATCTCAGGGATAAAGCCATAGACAGGACAAMGATGAGGCCCTMGGGTGAAAACCCCTCTGTGAGTCTTAACTGTATCTGTTTGAGTTTAACGGATGAGTAACTTATGTTTTGTTTTTGCATCTCCCGCGCGTATGTMAAACCMCCTTGTCTGTCCACCGGAGTGACCGCATTGTTATGACCCACGGATGAGCGGCGATAATGTAAGCTTTTCTTGATTTTTCCCGCATTAGTTTTTCTAAGTTTTTCAAGAGGTCGATCCAGAGGTGCTTTGATGTAAAAGTTTAGAAGGCGCGATACAAATAAAAGAAAACGAGTAGGTACAAACAAATATATTAAAAAATACGTCTGGAACGTTTTTTGTGCCGCTGAGTGTAGTTACCAACTAAATAATTTCAAGAAGCTAAGATTAGATTGATTGGTCCAGTTGAGAATCAAAACAGGGCGTATTGGGTATGGGTAAAATATTAATTTACAAATATTACTTACATAAAAGGTGAGGTTATCAAAATAAGTTAGCCTTTTCGAGATATCTGGAGCATCACAAGAATAACAATATATAAATTTATACAGTGCTATGTAGATAGGATTCTAGTTAATGCAAGGCACATAATTAATGTGAATTTGAATATTGTGTAATGGTACTAAATCGAAAAAATTGAAACTACAGCTTATTGAAAATACGCTCAACGAATTGTCCAATCCGTTGTTATTGGTACTGAGTTGCTTGGTTATGGTCGTGCAGGGAGCAGAACTATCATCATTGCTGTTGCTTCGTAGGTCGTTTACTCTCTACATGAGAACTAGATAAGTTGCATGCTAAACATATTGCACAGTTTTTAACAGTCGCGAAAAATTCCTTAGGATTATTTGAATTTAATCAGCTAGTTTTTGTTTTAACTGGATTTGATGCGTTTGAAGATTGGTATTTGTTATGATTTTTATTTGGTCCCGTAGCATTCCCTGATCATTTTGGGGTATTTAAAGCGATATTAACGTAATTTATATTTGCTTATCAGAGTAGTTAAACTGATTGAAATTTTTATGTGTTGTTCTTAGGAATTATTTCTTTGTAATTAACTTAGTCCTCTCAATTAAGCTAACCGCCATATATTGCGTGCATGCTCTAGTATTATTTTTGATCTTGCTTCACAGTTATTACTGATCAAAAACGAAATTGAAAACTTGAATTTGTGTGTGTATAGATCTTTACTGATAAAGAAAAATTTTTCGCAAATATAACAGTCAGAAATCGAAATATCAAAGACTTTCAATTCTGGTTAAACATTAGCTACAATGAATATAAGAAGCTAATATACGTCTGAAAAAGTATTGCTAGCCTTGACCGGAAATCGAACCCAGGGCTTTTTGAATTTAGTTCAAAAGTGATGCCATATACACCAAAAAGCCCTATTCAGAGCATACATAAACATCGAACACATCGCTTGAATTTATTTATAATGATGATAAGGGGATGTCAGTTGGGATAGCACGCCAATATATGTCTGAAAAAGTTTACGCCGCCTTGACCTAGAATCTGAATAGAACTTTGGTGGTGTAGGTGTTATCACATTTGAACGGCATTCAAAAGACAAATCTGATGGCAACTGACTTCCTTTTATAAAAATTATAAATATATTTAGGCGTTAAATACAGTATTGTATACTTACTTCAGAAATTAACTAAAAGTCGTAACAAAATCCGGTATGGAATGTTCGAAATTTTCAGTTAACTAAAGAACAGTAGTGACAGGTGTTACTGAATATATACTTTGCAAATAGATAATAAAAACTGAGGACTCAGGTTTATATAAGTGCAAGCATTTCAGAAACCGTTCATAAAATTTACTCGGATATCGAATAAACGGTAATATGTATTTCCCATACTGTTATAATAGCTTTGCCTTTAGCATCACCCTACCTGAGGGTGTCGCTGATGCGACGCGCCTTGATTGTCAACGGAGCAGGGACTAACGACCCCGTTAGGCATATCGCAACATCCGGAAATCGGAAAGAGATTTGTCACCGATGAGTCATGTAATTTGAAGGTATTTTTCACACCGCGAAACGGCGCTTGGGGGGTTCAAAGTTCAGTTCAGCGCCATAAATTCGTAGTGAATAGAGCACAACGGAAGCAACGGCGAACGAGGTTGAAATATGAAAAGTGCTTCCAGAACGCGAGGTTGAATAAAACTATTAAGATACAATTAAACAATAAATGTAATTTCTGAGCCGTTGAAAAAGTGCACTTATTATTTGTAGATGTTTTTTTTGCTTGTGTTTATTATTAATTAAGGTTCGATATTGTCCTAGCTACTAAAGCAGTAACCGTACGTACGCTACGCGAATGGATACTGCAGTAGGGTGGGATGTCATTTCAGTATAGAAGATCAACTTTCAATTAGTTTTAGTGCTGAATTTCAAAATTATTTAGTGAACATATAATAAACGTCATTTAATCAATCTGTAGGTACAATAGATATGGGTTCACATGGTGTAGGTGGTAAATATTTTGTTGCAGCAAGCTCAGGAAAATGAATATTATATAACAGATCATGATATGGAGTATTGTACTTCATCATTTGTAAGTAAAGCAGTAAAAAAACGTTTATGTACTACAGGAATTTTGAATCTGTAAATTTTGATAGTCTTGATGCAGAACTAAGGCACTTACTTATTCCACGTTACTGAACTAGAAAATGTTGATAAGCATGTTTGATACTTATGTTCGAATGAAAAGACGCAGATCCAACCATTTATAAGCCTTGGTTGACAGACAATATTAATAAACTTATGATGTCTTTGAAAAAAATGTTTAGAAATTATACCAACACAGCAGTTAAACATTACAAAAAAAACATATATTTTACATAAAATGAAGAACTCGTCAGCGAAAGATATGTGGTATAGTAATGCAACTCTCTTACCGTTATTACAACCACGCAAGGCGGCCCCTCACAAGTTACCGCAAATAATGGGATTACCATAAATTTAGGTCCGATTTTCGGAAGATGGTTAAGCAGGGTTGGATTATTTAAAGTTCACTACCGGTCAAACCAAAACTAGCATTATAGTCTTAGTATTTTTGTGCGCGAGACAAAAGAAGCGAAAAATCTTCCGTCCTTGGGAAAAAGCTGCTCCAAGCACCGCTCAGGATAAAGTTGCTGACGTTGACATGGAAGTGCAAATTGAAGAAAACAACAGGAATCGTCGTTACCTTACTCAAAAAGCCAAAGAAATCATAAAAATGTATACAATTTTTGATAAAAAAAGAGTACAGTGCTCCGTTAAAAGTGACAAGTGAAATGGTTGGTAACCCTACACGACTGTGAGAGATATTATTGAAAATAAAGGCAATCCAAGAAAATCACACAATTCGGAGAAATTTCTAAATATATCAAAAGAGCTTGGGATAGAAATTAAAAAAGTGATTTATCAAATGTATTAGGAAAATAAAGTTTCAACTACGGCAAGTCTGAAATTAAAACTTTTGGAATTAGGATATGACATAAGTTATTGCGAAGAGTGGTTCAGAAGATACTTGAGGAGCATCGGTTTTAATTATAGTACATTAAACCAACGTTTGTCCATAATGGAATCAACAAGACTAAAAAGAATGAGATGGGATTATATAAACGAAATCAGAAGGTACCGCCAAGAAAATCGTAATATCGTATATTTGGATGAAACGTGGTACGACACCCACGACTTGATAAAAAAAGGTCTGACAGATGGGGCAAATAACTGCGTTCTGCAAGCACCACCTTCGAGAGGAAAAAGAATTATAATTCTTGATGCGGGAGGAAGTGATGGATGGGTGGAAAATGGCTTATTACTGTCAGCGAAACAGATCCAAAATTGTTCTGCTGATTACCATTGCGACATGCACACTGCACTTTTTGAAACTTGGTTTCAGCAGCAGTTACTACCACCAGGATCTGTTATAGTCATGGATAACGCAAGGTATCATTCAAAATTAATCAACAAGGCGCCAACATCAGCTACAAAAAAATATAAATAATTGATTACCTACATGAAAAAGAATAAAATTACAATTCCGGATGGAAAAGTTACCAAAAAAGACCTGTTGACAATAATAAAAAATCTCAACATACCTAAACAATATCGAGTTGATGAACTAGCGCAAGGACATGGACATATAGTTATGCGTTTGCCACCGTATTATTGCGTCCTAAACCCAATTGAATTTGTGTGGAGTATGTACATACGCTTAAAAAAGGAATACGAAGAAACAATACATGTCCGAGTTTAAGTTCGGGAGTTGTTGATTTAGTGCGTAGAGAGGTAACTAGTATAACGAAAGAACTGTGGAAAAGCTGTATTAAGCATGTTCTTGAAATTGAAAATAGCTATGTATCCCCAAATCTTCAAAATTTTATAAAACATGTTAATGATGATGCTAGCAGTGATTCAGAATTTGACAGTAGTGATGATGATAATAATTAATATATTTAAGTTATGTCGGTGTAAACTTGTTAGACTTTTTTGTAAAAATATAAAGATGTATGGATTTTTTTGTATTTAGAGCTTTAGATAAAAATATATATATTCTTATTACTTTCTTTTAAAGTACTTTTATTTATATATTTAGTTATGTTAACCGTTAACCGCATGTTTCCAACAGTTAAAAGATTGTAAAAATATTAAAATGTACTGTTTATAATTTTCGGTTAGCACAGCATTCAACATATTCACAGGATATAAATATTACAGGAATGTTAAAAATCAAAATAAAAATATTTGGGAATGCGAGATTTTTCTTTGCATATTAAAAAGAGAGGGTTTGATTTATGAGGGGTCGCGTGCCGTTCCAACTGTGTCTGTAAATGAAAGGTAAATAGTATTGCAGGGTTGTAAAAACGGTAAGAGAGTTGCATTACTATATATTGATAGCATTTTCCTAATAAATTTATATTGTCAGTTCTTCCATGACAAAAAGTGTGCTAAATCAACTCTGCGTTGTTTGAACAGTTTGTTTGCAACGATGCGCATCATGGATAAAAGTGACTGTATATTAAAAAAAAAAACAACAATTTTACTTTGACAGGCACTACTTTGCACTGTTTTTTGGAAACATAGCCCTTATGGCTTAAAGTATTACCTATGTTACGTAACAGAACCAGCGAAATAAAGTTTTTTCGCAGAACAACTGAGAATAAGATGGAAAAATGCCTGAAACTAGGATTACTGCCTGTATACAATTGGTATCTTGTGAGGCGTAGGTCGAGGAATATTATTCTGGGCTTTACTTCTTTTTTCAAAACAACTTGCTGTTTCTCGATATATTCGTGAAAATAAACATATCGCTCTACTTTACGCTTCTTTTCACACAAAAAATAGAATATTTTATTCTACTACAAGATGTTCAATGTCATCCAAAAAATAATAAAACATCTTATTATTAATTCTACCGCAATCGCAACGTACATGTAAACAACTCTTAAACAGCGTATTAGCAAATATTGCCGTGGTAGCGAACCGTATTTTCCTCCGTTCCTTCTAAACTCGATAACGTCTTGCTTCATTTGCCAATGCCGTTCAATTTGCCTAATCCAGTACCCTTCATAAAACCCGCTCGTTTTACTACCAACATATTTTCAACGCCAAAAACAAGCGAACAAACTCCGAAGCCAATGATCTCTCCGTGAACGGAGATATTAAAATACTGTTGAACCTGAAAACTTCGACCTCTAACGTCGTATTTCAGTTTTATTACGGCTTATACGCTCGACAAAATATATATCGCAGTGAATTTGAGAAAGTTTGTTTACGTGTTGACATGAAAGCAAGTTTGGGATAAGGAATGAGCCCGTGAGGTTGGTTCGTTTTGAAGTTTGCCTCGAATAAGTGTCTTTCAGATTGCTTTAGTTCAATCATAAAACAGGAAAATGTAATCTGTGATTTTTGCCAGCAAAAACCGCTTAAACATCATGATACGTTAGATAAATAACTTCTTAAAATGACTTTGGGTTTATTGGGTATTTCAATGAAAACTAGTCACCCTCAATAATTCCAACAGTAAACAAATACGAGTAAATTTCCGAAACGCGTCGATTTTAACATAGAGTTGTCAGAACAACCCTTTGCCCCGGAAAGCTGTCACCCGTAATTTTTGGATAGGATAGAGGAGTCATTTTGAAGGCCTTACAAAGCCTCTTTTGAAATAAAAGCAAAAATTTTTTGTATAATATAATCTTACTAAACGCTGTTTGCTAAATTACACCAAGCTATAAATGACTAATTTTTTTAATAGTTCCCATTAACCTCAATCCTCGCAAGGGTTAAAGCGTCTCAAAAAACAATGAACTTTGAGTGTCTCCAAATACAAAACATCTGGGGACTAAGATCTGAAAACTAGGTAAAGACCAACCAGAAATATTCTGCGAATGACAGTTTAAGCTCTTTACTACGGCTCCACCGCAAATTGCCATAAAAGTAATGGCGCCCAGATGTTTAGAATAGATTTGAACGATATATGTGAGGATAAACCCCGCTCAATTTTAACATGAATACAAATTATCTATTTGAACAGATTTACCTGCAACCTACCTTTAATTGCGCTTTACTCAAATTTGTCTTCTATAGGAATCATTGAGTGTGGTTTGTTTTCATTGTAACACTAGGTACTTGTGTTATTAAAAACTGTCACTTACCGAGTATTCCTAAACGATAGTTGACCGTAACAACGACAACTCCGCCGTAACTGGCCAACACCGTTCCATCGTAGGGATTGCCAGAATTCCATTCGTAGCTCTCCCCATGTATGAACACTATAACCGGGTATTTCGGCGACGAACTGCCCTCTCGCGTTCCTGCTGAAAAGAAAAGTGCAGTTAGCATTTGAAAKATTTAGTAACATTGAAATACTGTGTTCAACATAAATGTGAAAGTCAAATCACTTATGGTGAGAAACGACAACCATGAAGCATATCAAATTTTTGCACCTTTGGTTGCCATGCTGAGTATCTGTCATAGTCTTCATCTGAATTTAACTTGAACCATCGTATTCAGCACCACAAACAACGTTTAACGATATCAATGATGCAAAATTCATTCCTTGCACTAAGGTACCATGGCCCAACAGCCATTAAGCAAATTTTCGTATCTTTAGGTAGTATGGTGCATGTTCTTTACAATCGTAATGCATATTTGATATGTACCATCATACTCACAATCAAAAATCACGTTCAATGATACTAATGAAGCAGTATATCAAATTTTGTATTGAAAATGGGTATTCCAGGCCTAGGGGTAGTTCCCTAGGGACCCTAACTCAAAAGAAGGTTGTTTGGGAGCGCTTGCAGAGCATAAGCTACCATCTAGTGGAAACCCAAGACCAACCCAACGCCTAGGAGCCGAAATCTTACTATCCATGGATTGACGGATGTCCAAACAAGCATAATATAGTAACCGCTCCCACCTTGAGAAGGTTGCGCTAAAAACACATAATAGCCATACATGCTGACATCATTACCAATGCTTATGGAAGTACCCGAGTAGCAGCGAAAGATATAAAAATAATACAGAACGGTAAGAAAAAGAAGTGTCAAAACTATTGATGTAAGAAAGAATTACAGAACTTTATCCTGGTGAAGAAGCAAAGGTGTTCATTAACACATAATATGCTACTCACTAGCAGTGAGCTTTCTTTATTTATATCTATTTAAAGTTTCATTGCAAGTTTTAAAGATTTTTTCTACTGCAGCTGGCTGAAACAGCGTTTAGTATCTAGATATGACGTCAAAGGTTTTTCAACACTGAAATGGATGTGGCATTTGAAAGTGGGACCAGGTTATATAGAAATCCTATGCTACTCAACGAGCTGCTGAAAATTCAAGAACATCGAATTGAAATTATGAAAAGCATCGGACATTTTCGCTCGAGATCTGTGCCCCAAAATTTTAATCACAAAATAAACGAGATGTGTTCCGCTTGGCCCACCCTTTACATCACCTTCCGGCAAATATTTCGGGAGTTACTGAAGTGTTTTAAAAGTCATCGCTACATCCGCCTAATAAGAAACAAAAATGAACAAAAGCCAAGAGAACTTGAAAAGACGGGCCGCGTCCCGAGCACCGAATGGGAATCCAATTTCCCTGCCTAAGTATAAAAATAAAGAACGCGAACTTTTACCCTGTTCTGCTTATTGAGTATGTCTCCTCTCTCTCTCCGTCAGTAGCGAGAATACACTCCGCCGCATTGTTGTACATTGATACGACAACAAGCTCTCCTCGGATTCAAAATAGCAACGCACAAATAAAGAAAATTCGGTGGCTATTCCGTTTCATCCCAGGATTCTGCTTACGGGAGCAACAGGCAGTGGCGTACGTTGTGTAGGATTGTGATGTGATCGTTATCAGATATTCTTCATCCTACGGGTACTTTAAATCAAGAAATGTACATAGTTTCGTACATGAGGAACATGTTCCAATCCGGAATGGATAATATGGTTAGGTTAGGAGGCTAGAAAGTATTAAAAAAGGAAATGTTTAAGGCCAAAATAGAGTAAATTTAAATCTGCGAAAAAGGTCTCTTCAAAATTTGTGTTTTTTTCTACAAATATATTTCTACACAACAAATACAAAATTTGTTTAATGATTTCCAAAACATGACTGATAATATAAAACAAAATATCTGCTTACTAGGATAGCCAAGGTGGACATTATACAGAACGTTTAGCAAAAATTTTTATAGAGAAAGGGAAATGAGACAGAAATGTCTAAAAAGACATCAAATAAACTAAAAAAATATACGAAGGAAATTATAAAAGGTGATGAAGTGCACTAAATGACTTCCTAGGGATGATAACCATTATAGCCAACAATAGGGTTTCTTTGCTACTCGCTTAGCCACGTTTTCAGCATAAACCGCCTTTTTATCGCATTAAAAAATAAATTAATACTTCAATAAAAGACTCATACTCGATTTGCAAAACAAAAATCAGATACTTGTTCAACGTGTGATTTACTTAAAAACAAACAGGGCTGAGAAGTTAAAAAAATCTTAAATACTAACCTTGAATTACATAATACAAAACTGAAAAATCAGGCAAGTTTAGTAATATCAATAGATTTGGAGTAGATTACTTTTGTATCAACCTTCACTCACAGTGACAGGTTCTACAGCTGTCGGTTAAAACAATTATAAATACATCAAACCTACAAATGGCTTACCTCTTCTGGGATGTAAAAATGCAATTACTCTATCAAACCATGATTGAAAAAACCTTTTAATTCATACAGGTAACCTACTAAAACCAAATTTATAGATAAGACAACTTAACTAACTGTCAACAACATTAATGAAGCAATCATTTAGAAATAGATCAGTGATGAAGCATAGGGCCCACCCCTTTTGGTCATCTTCAAGTTAAAATTGACAAGTTTCAGAGTTATTACCTAACCTTAACAAAATCGGAGATTTTAGAGGGAAACATTTTTTTACAAACGTCATATAAACTTAAATAATATTGTATAATATAATATTCTCAACAGTCTTTAAAGAAAAATATCATAGCTACCAGACTCTCAGTCATAATAATAATAATAATCGTATCTCTAAAAGAGTTACTGTACTTTTTTTCACATCCCTCGTCATTTGTACCGTTCATAATTATTCTTGAAAGCTTCCCTCTTCTGTATCATTTTCTTTTTCATTGCCTCCTTTTGTTTCTTTCAGATCTGGCCGCCCCTGACACCCTCTTTAATATTGGTGAGCATTGCACCCACTCTTTGACAGGGAAAAATTTAAACGAGCGCCTCTCTTTGAAAGGAAAATCCAGATACCGCACCGGGAGAAAATTCCAAATTAATATTCCCTTATGTGCCTTCCATATTATTGTGTGTTATGTGATCCAATACCGAAATGGAAAAAATGTAAGTAGGCCATCGATTGTATGCAAATAAACCGTTGAGCGGTATATGGAGTGAAAAGGCGGATTATGACGCAATATTAAGTGTATTTGTTTACCTTATCGTGACGTAAGAGGGGAAATTTATGAGCAATATACGAAATTAATTTTTTGAGTAGAATGAAGGGCTTTCGAGCGTAAGAGAGGGTTTTGAAGAGAAAGTCTCATTCAAAGGTATATGGATTGATGGTTAATTTAAAGTATATCAGTTTGAAAGTAATCCAACATCAATAATAATAGAATATATATGTAGTAGCACTTTTTGTGGAATTTGCAAATTTCTAATCAACTCCAACTGACTGCAACCACTTCTACAATGACCACCGCTCAATCCCAAAAAACATGTGTATTTTAATTTGCTGGGTAATAAATAAAGATATACGCTTTTTGAATGCTTTCTAATCAGTATTACCCGGTATATATTATTTTTACCACTTAGAAAATCTGTGTCCGTTGCCAAGATGGACCACGTGACTCATGAGTTTTGGAGCCTATTTTCGTACTTTTACACTTTAAGTATCTGAATATCGAAGACATGTGGAGCAGAAGAGAAATAAGGTTAAATAATCTTATTGACATAACCGCCTAGTATTAGTAGCGTCATTTATATAAACATCGAATCTGTGTAATTTTTTCCATTATAATATTAAGAGGATTCTACTCGTCTTCCTCTTGTACTAAAATTGCTCTGTAGGGATGTCACTTATCCTGTTTTAGAATTCTAGGGACTGCTGCAGGATTTACTCGTATGTCAATACCTAACGCTACTCTTCCCATMAACTGGTATGGGCTTACCTTCAAAGGCTAACAGAACATATAGTTTCTTGTTTTCGGATATTTGTTTTCTACCTTTAGAAGGGGAATCTTTGGCATAACTGTTTCTCTGCATTTGTTCTCAATTTTGCCTACAGTGGACTGTAAAATTTGTGCTCTATTGGGGTATTTATTATTCAATAACGTACCTACATCTTCCTGCGTATTTTTTTATCTCCACAACCAATCGTTAATAGAGTGTCAATATTTGCGTTTGAGTCAGCTTTGTTTCAATAAATACAAATACTTTTCGAATGCCTTTAGTACAATATCACTCACCACTTCACAGTAAGGAAATTAAGTTGAATGTCCAAGTAGATACTTAAATAGATTTTTGTTTTAAAAGTTAAAACAAATTGTTTTAAGAATTGGTTGAAATTTCATTAACATTCTTTTGACAAATAGAAAAGTAATTACTTGGACATATTCATATGGGTGAACATATATTTAAAGCACCTTTCAAATTGCTTATTACAACACCCACATTTCTATTTAAAAATCTTATTGATGATATCACGCTAACATAGATGATGTCAAAAATAGAAAAATTAAACTGACGAAGCGCTAGTTTAGAAATAAAAATCGGTGAGTTTCATGCTTCTCTAAAATCGCATGTTTACTAACTAATGAATTTTCTCCTTTCTTTTGCATTATACTATATCCGAACCAGGAACTGCAGTATGTGACCAATGTATATTTTATTGATATAACAGAAAGTGAAAATCGCCCATTTTATTGCCAGTCGCCACTGCAAAGATTTTGTCATGAATAACTGTCTAAGAGCCGTTTGCCACTATACTTATTTAAGTATTGAAATAAGTTCTTAAAATCATTATACTGAAAATTAGATGCGCGCGCCGTTTCAATACAAGAAATAGCGTAGGGTTCTGTTCTCAATTTGCAATTACAAATTCTTTTCAGTAAGTATTTCAATACGCACGCGTGCGCCCTTTTGTAGTTCTAATCGTGATTTTCTCAACCTACAGCTAATCTAACCGTAATCTATTAAATTCCGTCTTTATACAATAGCAAATGCAACGTAAGGTCTATTCTACTGCTAGAGAAAAGTAGACCTTATATGTAACCCACTCATAAACAATTATTTTTAATGTTGTTTGTGTTTGTGGCCACCCTGAATTACCACAATTTGTATTTAAAAAAAATGCCTGTTGACTGCAAAATTATTGAATGCATCAGCGTTGATACTAACAATGATATTGCAAGGAGAATGAATGTTCATGGCTTCTTAAATGTGCTGAAAGAAGAGCTGCTAATAGAAGATCCAGCAGCATATAAAAATTTTCTACAAATAAGCAATGCTTCATTTGAAAAATTGTTTGAACTTGTCCATAACAAAACAGGGAAACAAGGTACACAATTCCGTGTAAGCATTCCTTCCGTTTCATTTACAAAAGCATGACAACACATCACGTTCCCGGGGTTGTCAAAAGTTTACTCACACCAATATACATATTTCAAGAGTCTAAAACTGCATTTCTATGTTGATGTATTAATTAGCTGGTAGTAGGAAGTCAGCCCAAAATAACGGATAGCCTCTCACAACCCTGCTTATTGTGTAGGTTCGAAAAGTAGGTTTTATGAATGTTTTGTTTATAAACGGTAAAACAGGTTAGTGCGTATCGATCTGCGCAGTTTTAACACGAAGTATGGAAATTCAGTACAAGAAAATAGAACGTGGGCTAATTTCTTGTATTGAAACGGCGCGCGAATCCAGTTTCCGTATAATAATTTTAAGAACTTATTTCGATACTTAAATAAGTATAGTGGCAAACGGCTTTAAGTATATATTTTAAGCTAAACTGTCCAATCTGGCAACCAGTGCAGTTCGATCAAAACTATCTCGTCAGAGTTCATGGTGATGTAATGGACGCCGGTACACAGCGTTTATAAGGACCGATATTTTCTAGTTTGGTAATTATTTATTATTGAGATAACAGCTACGAAAAAAGCAAAAAAGGCTTTTTTTCTCTTAAATGTACCACGTAGATTACATTTTTACACTTTTAGAAAATTGCAAAACAGCAAATTGCTAAGAGAAGTAAATAGCAAATCACGACTGCACTTCTTCAATTCGCGTTAATTAACCCAGCAGTTAATTATAAATTAGGGACCGTACAGAAGGCGGCGACTGGAGAAAAAGCACGCGACAGGGCTGAGCAAATGGATCGATGTTGCGCAGGAAATCTCGTAAATGGGGGTCACAGTCCGTCCTGTTACTCCTGAATGGGTGTACAGGTGCATTGATGCGATGTAAATCCTCACAGAGGACATAAAACAGCGAAGCGACACAAAGGCACCAGGATTCTTGCACAAAGGTGACCAAATACGCAATGCCCCGGACACAAAGGATTTACAAACAACGACGAATGTGTGCGATGCGCCGGCGATAGTTCCTGTTTCCTTAGCAAACAGTGGCGTTCGCGAAGATGGATTTTTGTTTTTACAACACGGAAAAGTTTTCGGGCTGGTACGGTTCCTAACCGGGCGGGAAATGATTTAATTAAGTTGAGGCAACGATGTATCATCGCGGTAGTCCTTGAAAGTAATAAGTTTTTGCTACAAGTAGCTCGGGGAAGATGATGTTATCGATTAATTACGCTACTGGAAGTTTAGAGGTTTAGAGCAGATGTGGGTGGCTGTATTATATAGAAACAAGAGTTGACGCGTTAGCTAAAATCAACTCGGTACCCATGACAACACCTTAAGCTAAGATGT
Organism: Rhyzopertha dominica; assembly: GCA_025024175.1. Taxonomy (NCBI): domain Eukaryota; kingdom Metazoa; phylum Arthropoda; class Insecta; order Coleoptera; family Bostrichidae; genus Rhyzopertha; species Rhyzopertha dominica. The sequence continues at coordinate 9,972,417 of QCXZ01000042.1, read as the reverse complement.
GTGACGCGATTTACCTGGAATTGCTCAATAGCTGTCACTGTCAGTTACCGGGAGGTACGGTGACTCATACAGTGCTTATAGCACGGTGATAAAATTTTGTATTGGTCCCGCCATGTTTCCTCCAAATTTGCTTGTAAGGAAGTGTATGTCAATCTTTGGAGAGTTGTGATCGGCGAACGAAAAAGGATAGTGACTTGCGGTTTTCCCTGTTGCATTTCGGATACCCTGACGCGTTTGATCGTGCAATACTCGATTGTTCTGGGATAAGAGGAGTCCGATCATTCTGGATGAACTAATATTTTCGTGCTAAAAGTTACGAGGTCGGACTTTTTCAGTCTTTTGCGTAGCTTATCCACGGTTTTGTATAAGTTAATAAAGATTTTGAGTTGATAACGTTTGCAAGTCCAGTATAACGCTCCGGTAAAATTCCTAGGTGGATATTTTCGTCTTTTCTTCAATTATTTTTTTGTTACTTAAGCTAACGGGATGAAATTTGGTATGTAGGTGTTTTTTATGATGATGATCTTTTGCTGAAAAATTTTCGGTTTTCCTCTAATGTTGTAGAAAATATACCAGAAATACCGGTAAAACCAAATTTACAAAACTAAAAAGTTGTATTTACATACCATTTTGAATATCGACAGTTCTTGTTGAAGTACTTGTAATCTTTAAAGGAAGTTTTCTAAAATCGTCAGGAAAATGTTACGGAGGGCCAAATTCAAGTATATGTGGAAAAGATGGTGAAAAATTTCATTTCCAAGGACACTTGCAAACTTTTTACACACGAATAATTCCACGTCAGCGTTAGAGTCTCCCGTAAAAAGCACAAATTTATATCTACAAAGGTTTACGGTAAAAATTTGAACCTTTAAAAGCTTTAACCAATTCGTCAAATTGCGTCAAAAATGTAACCGGTACCGGAGAAGACTAGACACAATGTTAAAAAATTCCTTTGTGACAGATATTCTGTGCGCGTCTAAAACCTCCCTTCTCCCCCTTCCTATAAACCTGGCATCCTCTTAAATGCGCCAGAGTTCAGAAAACTGAAATTGACAATACTTTCTGAAGGTATAAGAATATTAATGAACGGTAAAGTAACGCCTTAGCTCGATTATACATCAATTGACTGTCGCCTCTGTCGTTTTTTTGCTATGCGCTTTGTCCGTGAAATAAAAATTTTCCGTTCACAAAAACTGTCCGTTTTCCCGTAAATAACTGTAATTAATAATTAAATGAGGAAAACAAAATCCACATGCGAGATACGCGTTTACCTACTATTCCAAACTTCATTAAATGACCAAAATTTTACATGCAATTTGCGTTTGGTCTAAATATTTCATATGCGCGCAATAACCTTTCAACAAAATTGACAAAACTTCCGTGTTCTTTAGTCCTGGGTATCTATTTAACAATCATTTTTTTTTAAATAAACTATCTGCCGTGGTCAGTCATTCACTCTCATTCTACGACTAGTTTCGCCCTGTTGGGGCTTATCAGGCAGGGGTGGAGAGCAAACATATGAGAATAGGGGGGCGGATGCTCTCAGTGCCATCTAAGCGGAACTCTGCGAGCTAGGCGATCTATAACTGTGATAGACACCAGCCTAGTGCAGGCTCCCCTATCGATGGCATCGGAGAAGCTACTCTTTAAAAAATGACGATTGAACGGGTTTCTGGTACTAACTTTTATACTTTTATCACTAACCTAAATAGTTATTTAGCTAAACACAAAAGTCTAGCCATTTTTTCAAAGTTCGAAAATACTTATAATTAAAATACATAAACCTTGAATTATATTCAATTGCATATCATTTAGTTATTGTAAGAAAAGGGGTCTCTATATATACATTTATTTAATAATTTATCCCCGTCGTCATCCTGAAAATGTATATTAAATGATTGTAAAATACGTTACCAATTGACGAAGTATTTTATAAGAAATGATGGCTTTTATTGACAACTTAAAGTGACAGTTCTAGTGGACCATAGTTACAATTTCAGATGCTAGTGTTAGAAAAACAATTTTAAACAGTAACTAGTAATATCTTGGTAATTTCACTGTCAAAAACATCCGCATTATGTGAACTTTCAGCTAAGCAAACTAAAAGGAATGTCCATAACAAAAATCTCATTAAACCTGTACCTAAATGTGGTAGGTTTAACAAAGGAATTGCAACGGGTTTTTTTCCAAAATTAAGTCTCTAAGTAATCATTTTCAGACAAATGTTGGGAGCATACCCTAGCTGTAACAGGTCATTGCACGATACTTACGTTAATTAACTGTATTTTTATAAGCTCTTGCCATCTTTAATATTGACTGCGTCTTCGCGCTTGCCATTCTTTAACCAAAATCTGCACAGTCGTTCATCTTTCGGGGCATTGAACAATTCGCAGCAGCACAGAACAGCATTTTTTCTGGTTAATTTAATCTAGTGAGAGTAAGAGCAGAAAACAGGCACAGCCAACAGCTGGTAAGTATTAATATTGTAGTAGTATTGGCACGCTAAAAAAGGCTAAAATCTATCGGCTGTCACCACGGGTATTATAAAAGATATGCCTAGTTAGCAAGAAATTTTTTATTTAGTTCGCGATAAATGGACTTAGTGTCGTACAAATAGTGTAATCGGAACAATGTATTTGCAGAACAGTTCTACCGTCTGTCCATAAGAAAACAGTGAAGAGAAATACGTCTTTTTGATGAGAAATGGCAACGCCGTAGCGCGCGCAATATTGTTAGCAGTACCATACTAAGTTCATTTCATGTGGGCAGAAAATGCCGCAAATAATTCCTAGTTAAGGCTTATTTAAAGGATATAGGTAATAAAACAATAGTTTAAATAGAAATGAAACGTAACGAAAATTTCATATATTTTCTGTAACAACTGAATTACAACAAATCAGGACGCCAATTAGCTAGTTTTTGCACACGCTTGTTTCGCTCGTATTCCAATCAATACAACAAGTGCAAAAAACACGCCCATTTTGCAACTCTTTATAGATTTGTAAATAGCTATTTATCTATGCTTCTATCTAAAATATTCCTTTACCTTTTCAAAATACACTTTAACATTTGTAAAAAATACTTTAAATTGCTGTGCGGAAACCTAATAGACATGAATAGCGAAATGACATCCTCTGCAAGTCCTTTACTAACTTAATGCTTTCGTGACGATATAGTTATTTCCTTTTTCAATTTACTGGCTTCCCAGCACCGTGCCTAATGCCACTTCATTTAAGAAAATTACCATAACCTATAAAACTCGCTGCCCCTATCAGCTTTAGTTGAAACAACACAATAGTTCCATGCCAATAATTACCTCCCGGGCTGAAAGGAGTGAAATATGGTCCGTAGCGCCCACAAGACCGCGACGGACTTAGGAAATGCTCTGCTCGACCGGGCAGGGCTTAGTTCCAGAGAGAAAAAAAACTCGTTTCTCCCGCTTGATATATTATAGTAAAACACGCTCCTTTGTTTACCAGGCCGTTATTTAACCATACTTCTTGCCCCGCGTGCAAAAATTAAGGCTTAATGTTTTTACGGCCATTATTTTTCTTCTTTCTTGCCGCCGCAGATTACGCCGACCGTTTGCGGAATTATGTCAAATGATCGCTGCAAAAATGGACCGGATGTTTTTTCGGTTGCCATGCCGACCCTCTGCGTCTGGCTTGATGAGGGGTCGGTTTATGATAGGTTAGTTAGCATTTAAATTACAGAATGTTACTGGATTTAAATTAGTGTTGCGGTCATAGAGCTCTAAAACCCGGTTTACCTGATTGTGCTAAATCAAGAAAAAGGATCACGAGGGCTTAAATTTGACCTAACACTATAAAGTTTAATCTTCCAGCACTTCCTTGTGGTTGGAAACTATCCCTGGGTGATATGCAGATATCAAGGAATGATGTAGCTAGATTTATTCATTATTAATAGTTATACAGTAGTCACACTTGCTAAGTCTTGTTCTTGTTTTGTTTGAATTTACTATCAGTCTGCTCGAGGGATGGGTAAGTAGAATATAAGGACGTAAATCACATACATGATCGCTACAAAGTATGGAACCAGCAACATGTGTTGCGTTCATATGCATATTTACATATTACTGTACCCATTATACATAATTTAGACGTTTCCTTTTCCCTTATAGACAAAAACCATTATATTTACAAATCACCCAACTCTGGCCTTCTCTTTGCTAGTCCCCCCTTTCTTATTTCTGCGCTTCACGTAAATTTAGGCTATAACGCTTAGCAGGATGATTCCTCTACGGCTTCCGTCGTTTGTACGCTCTTCTTGGGTTTGAAGAGTCGAGTTTTTCAAAGGGCAGTTTAATTAAGAAGGTTGTAAATACAGAGATGTAAAAAACGTTTATTCAATCAGAAAGCTGAATTATGTCAAAGCGCTTTCGCTTGCCTACACGTGTAAAGCGTGTGGGTTGTTCTAACTTCGAAATAATTAAAATTTAATTAAAAACCGCCGCTCTCTTGTTCATTAAGTAACCACTTTGAACTGTAACTATGTAAGCTTGGCATTTATAAGCGAGAAAGCCAAGCAACTGTAGCACGGAAAGGCAAATAAGACATATTTACTCGCACGTCCAGAGAGTGCAGTGCTGTTTTTTTTTTTCATGTAACAGTTTTATATTTTCTTAATCGCTTGTGTGATAATTCTTGATTTAGTGTTCTAAAACTCCAGTGAGTATCCAGGTGCAGTATCATGAACCAAAATCTGATTATTGTCTATGTTGTTTTTCTCTATTTATTTCTATGTGGGACCTGTAAAGGTCCGCATTTAACTTCAGGTTATCGAATGTCATGCACGTTAGAAATAAATATTTTTTTGGTAGCCTTTCTTTTWCTCTGCTTTCAGGGGGTACCCCTATGGGCGAGTATCCTAGTCCTGCTGGGTGCTTTTACAGATGGAAAGCTCTCAGATTTGTTAGTTCTCTTTTATATTTATTTCCTCATTGATCGGTGTTTATAAAATTTCTGCTATGCTAGCGATTTCCTGATCCTCGTGCTGCGCAATCTTCTCTTTCATCTTTCCCCTTCTCTCTTCTGCTCTTTGCGATAGATTATCCATTTTGAAGTCCCTCCGGATATTAACGTTCCTGACGTATTCCGAATACCTTCTTGTACATTTTATCTTGCGTCGTATTATCGTTTCCTTTGCTTTCTTCGATTCTCTGCTCCATATCTCCTATCCGTAAGTTAGTGCTGGTATTCTAATCGCCCCAAAAATCCTCAGCCTTACCCTGGGGTGGCAACCACTGTTGTGCCTAGTAAGCCACCAGAATCTCCTTATGTTCTTCTCTACCACGTGTTTTCTCATTGTCGTATGATTTCTGAAGTCCAATCTGCTGGCAAATTGTACCCCCAAATACCTCGTCGTGTCTTTCACAGGAACCATATGTTACCGACCTGTATCTTCAATTTCTCCTTCGTTCCTTTCTTATCCATCCGTATTACCTCAGTCTTCGTTTGGTTCATTGTTAGTTACCACCTCTTGAAGTCTTTCCACTTCCCATGCCAGGTCGTAAACGAATATCGAATAGTACGAGAGACATAGATCCTTGATGGTAGGGGGGAGGGCGGGTTCTTTCCCCTGTCTTACTACGTATGTCCCGTCCTCTAACCAGCTTCTGGTTACCTTTACCAGTTCCGCTTCTATACCTGCTTGCAGCATTTTCAGGATTAGGCCCTTCCTCCAGACTTTGTCGTAGGCTTTTTCTGAATAGAAGAATGCAGCCATGGTTTTCATCTTTCTTTTTCGGGCTTGTAATGCCCAGCCCGCTAGGGTGGCAGCTTGATGAACTGCGGCCAGTTTCCTCCTTTTTTTACCATCTTTATTTTTGCGCTGCTTACAGGGTTAGGGCCCTATGGGAGAGTATCATTTTCCTTAGATTTGAAGCTCTTAAGAGTTTTCGATCCTTAACTATTCAAGTGGCATTATAGGATATCAGCCAGTTTTGCGATATCTTTGTCCTTGTGCGTTTTAATCCTCCCGTTATAAATCAAATTTAACGTTATTTGAACGTCAAATATGCGCGTACCGAGCATGAAATCATCAGGAATATGGGCTCATTCCCAACCAACGTTTGTTGGTATAGATCCATCAACAGATCATTCCTCTAACGCCAACAATTTTTGGWGGTGCTTCAGYGAAAGGTGATTCACTGGAATAATACTTCAAATTTCCGACATGGGCATGGGCATCGCGCTTTATATATAGCGTGGGCGGGCAGAGATGGACAAACAAATACGGAATTAATATTTCGGAGATTACAGCAAATACTCGAAATTCCCAGTCTGAATGAAAAAGACGACCTCAAAGGCAAACTTTAAATCCGCCCCGCCCGAGACCTCAATAAACCCGAAGCGCCCTGCTTTTAATATCTTCCGACGCACCCCTTATTCACTTTCCCAAAGTCTCAATCCGGATGCGTAGCATTAAGCAAGTCCGGGCACGGCGTCCACATTTGTTACTTTTTTAATCCTGCAGGCTAGTCGGATGATTTGTGTGTGCCCCGGCCTTTTTATGTGCTCCCCCTGGCCTTCCGCTCCATAGAACTTTAAACCGGCACATTTCACCCGCAGGCGTTGCAGCCTACATCGCCGGATTTTTTGGTAAAAATCTGCGAGGGCTGCCGAACTGGCAAGAAACACTGAAATCTCGGAAATCTGTATCGCACTGCAAAATATGAGACTTCCACGCCTTTGTAAATTCGATGCCACATAAAATTCAGATAGTTGATGTTACACTGTGAAAATTAGAAGCAACTGAAAACTACACATGTTTACTACAGTGTGTTTGTGTAATAGGCTGCACTACTGGGCTCGAATTTAAGGGAAACGTCCGAACATGGTCTGGAGAAAGTTATTATTAGTGATGGAAGCCCAGGCTTGCAGATGCAAAATCATATAAATCTTTCTAATTTTCGCGCTCTCTTCTCTTTCTTCTAGATATCCCGCTTGCATTAAACATCATGTGGTTCCCTAAACTTTTACCGTCTATGATAATATGATGTAACTGCTAAACACGTTCCACCGTCGAATATCAGACGTCAGCGTCGAACATATCCCTCCCGTTTCCCAAAATTTTGCTTTAAAATTGAAATATTGAAGCTTTTTATAAAATAAAAGTCACTTTTTCTGGCTTTGCAAAGACTCGATGCGTTGTAGAGGATTATTTTTAATACAACATACTAAAAAATGAAGGCAATCGGGCCGAAAATGACTAAGCTGAAAGCCTAGAAGTTTTACATGTAAACAGTATGGGCAGTACACGGCTACCCAACACCTTTAAACGAGAAATAATACACAGAGCCGGCGTGAGGGCGTGTTTTAACGCAGGGCAGATTTCATAAACTAAAGGCAAAATTATTTTTTTTTACTTATCACAAGGAAACACACTAAAAAGGCAATAATTATTATATTTCCAATAAATCTGCCAAAGGCTCGAATGAGATGGTGGCCTGTGCACCTTTTGACAGACTGTGAAAATTGATTGCGTAATGACTTAGTTCCGGCAGACACGGTAGACAAAACAGGATTATCTCTCCGCGGTTTCTAGGGTATCCACTTTGCTACATAGGTACAAAAACGCATAGGTATTGCATTTTTTGTAACAGACATTTCACAAATTCCGCCTGACAGAATTGGGTATTATCACTTTTATTGAAAATTACGTAAAATGAATCTTAAAGTGCACATATATTGTACGCCGTGATAAAAAAAAAAACAAAAAAATATTTGTAGATAGAAAATTTCTGGTGTGAAATTCGAATCATAGGAGTCGCTGCCWAAACGCTTCTATCCAAGGTTATTCAACTCGTGACGTCAAGAGTCATGTAAACATTACCAAGGAGCGTGCTATTTAATGGTGTAGTATCATTCTTGTATTGGAAAAGCTTCGGTGTGGTGTTTATTGAAAGGACGGTGTAAGAGGTCGCACCAAAAAGCGATTTGTGTAGTTTTACAAGCATCTATTATGTATGGAAAACAAAACAAGTGTTGTTTTGTACTTGGCTGTAAGGGTACTTCAGTCAGTACCGCTAACAAAATTTTTGTAACCGTTACTCGTGATATGCTGTAATGTAAGTTTTATTATACTTTTTGGGGTTACAGGTGTTTACCATTCAGTATCCATTTTGTTATAGCTTGAAGAGGATATGGAAAATTATATGCATTTTAAGTTGATAGAGGGAAATGTTATAATAAAGAAAGACGTTTGTTGCCCTTATATTCGACTGTTAGCCAGACCGAAAGCGAGCCGCAATAGCCCCGAAAATAAATAGCAATTTATATTTATTTTGACCTTTAAAATAAATGTCAAGTTTAGGGTGCAATTTATGATTCTTACATTTTTATATTTACAAATAGTATGTTTCCAACAACCTATTGTGATCAAATTTTCAATGCTACGTTAATTTGATAAAAAGTTCACTTACGCTCCTTATCTCCGCCGTGTTGAACCGGTCGTCGCTGTTCACATGAACATGCCTTCAGAAGTCATAACACATAAGTACTTTTTCTTGATGTGTTGAATTCGCTTGTCACGAAATGAACGTCAACAACAAACTTATAAATTGATGGGCTAAGGCTGACGCGTGACGGGCTGACCCCAGATGTAAACAAACGGCCATTTACAAGACACCTGACGTCACGGCGAATATGTTCGCGTTGTGGCGGTCCCTTTAAATTTTCACATTTTTAACAATAAAAATACACCTTACGATCCATTTTTTCGATTTTATGAGCTGTCACAGCTGTTTTGTGGATTAGACGCTACCTATTAATATGCAATTTAATGGCAAATACCCAATTTTAACAACTATAGAAAAAAGTACGGAAAAGCACAATAATAAATTCTTTGGACTCTTAATAAATATTCCGTCATATCGGCATATAATCTATTTTCTGTGTTACACTTTTTTCAATATATATTATCTACTCAGTCATGAATGTAAGAATCTGCTCATGCAAATTTATGACATTATATTGATATTACCATGATATTTTATACTTTCGGTGGTCCTTTCATATCAACAAAGGCTCCAAGTAAAATAGTGTTTATTTGCATACGGGTAACAGTAATCGAGTCACACTGGTGTTGCCACTATTTAGTATTGTTGCTATAACATCCGTGAGCCGCAAGATGACAACAGACTTATTACGCAACTTAATTTAAAAAAATATCTCATTATAACGTCACACATTTTTGGGACACCCTGTATAAACAAAATATATTTTCTTAAAATGCGCCATGTGATATAATACAAGCTCACAAAATATTAAAACTCAAACTTAAGTAATAACTGATGAGCTATAGAAAACGGGAGCATTATTAGGGGTTATACTTAATAGAGGATAATGTATCTGAAACAAATCAGTTTGCATTAATCTGCGGTGCACTATATTAAATTGACAACTACTGATTCTTTTTTATGCATCAATTTAGCCATGAGATATAAAACTGTGCAAATAAGTGCTTTTCAGTATAGCGACAACCTAACGGGTTTGCTAAATTCATGAAGGAGATTTTCAGCAGCGCGCTATACACTAAAAGCGCGCTTAAAGATTCATTATGCAATTGAAAATTCATTCGCATGGGAAATACCTTTAAGTGTCTTGTAAATAAATATACGCTAGATTGTAAACGATAAAAAAGAGTTTCTCCGAAAAGCTAATGTATATTTTACAGCTTACAATACAATGCAATGCAAATTAAAAATGAAGATATCGACTATATATTGTACTACTACAGGCTAGTAATATATTCATTGTCCGTGTAACAAATCTAAGCTCTAGTTTTTTTTTGCTGGCAAAATTAAAACCGCGCCCAAATAGGTTAATCCCAAAGACGTAGGCAGGTAGATAATCCCCCGACCGAATTGGCCACCGAGTCGTCCAGGTATAAAGATGGTCTTTCTAGGAAAGATGTAATTTAGGGTCAATATAGGTTTAATAAAGTATTGGTTAGTTGCAATTTGCATTTTGAAATGCTACTGCCAGTGTGTTCGATCTGAAATATATGGCAATCGGCACGCACATCACATTCCAATAAGTAGATATACAAAAATCTAATTTAAATTTAATCTTCTGTGATTCGGCCCTGCTTGGTAAAAGAGTAATTTATGCCGTAGGTTTAATTTTTAAAATGTCTGCTTTGCAAGTGTTCAATTCACTGATATTTTCTACGCATACAGGGCACAAGATATCAATAAAATACACCTACTTTGATATTATGTCACATCTCTTATCATTTATTTTATTTTAATTGTCACCAATCTGCCTATTAGATACATGAAAATAAACTGCACGTGGTAAAATCTGTGTACCCAACATTTTTTACTTCTAACGTTTTACTTAAAAAAAGGCGTAACTAATAAGAAAATGACAGTGTGGCAAAATAGGTGCAGCCATTAAAAAAGACAAGCAGAGGTATTGTTACGGGTCTCCAAATATTATCCGAAAAAGTATCAGATAAGTTGCCTGTACCGATAATAAAAGATCAACTTGTTATAAAAATTAAGACCTCCGTTAGAGTGGTGGCGAATTCGGGCAGGGGATTATTACTACCTGGAACTCACGGTGGCGAATTCGTGTACTTTTCCCAAACTCAGGTAGTCTGGTGGCGAATTCGGTGGCACCGGATTTTTGTATGGTTACCTGAAATGACTCGATACTGTTAATTGACTGATTGACTAATTGATTTGATTATGAGTGTAACAAATTCCACTCTGGTGTTATTAAAAGGATGAGCCCCTATTGGCATAGACACGTATTAAGCCGCATTTTGATAAATATTCAACGAAAATTCCTATAGGATATGTAGCCGTATTAAATACAACAATCTGCTCTCATTTTATTAGACTCATGGCTCTCCCTACTAGTACAAAGACTAACACAGGTACAGAGCTGGTCAAAATCTAACGTATCTTCAAGAAAACTCCATCTTAAACAACAAAAGCTCAATTCTGCAGTTTTTACAGTTTCCATCATCGACCTCCGCAAACGCAACTGACTTTAAACCTGCACATTAAGGAGCGCTTCGCGAATTGCAACGGAAGAACATTTAGGTGAACGTTGTGGATTGTGCCGAAAGGGTCGGACGGAATAACTGGGGTTTATGGTATTTTTACGTCGCCCGTAAACTGGACGATTGGTAATAACCGTACAGTAAGCGAAGACATGCTCTGAATTGTGCATTTCATGCGGAAACTTTATGTTGTGTATACAGATCTGGTCGCGGCTAAATTGGAAGCGGTTACAATTTAGGTATATTGTTTCCATTGCCTCGAAAAATTCAAAGGACAACATATCTATACTGAAATACAAAAACAGATTTCCGTGCTTTCGAACTTTTTTTAGCTCACAGCTCTTTGTGATACTGTGTTGAGAAAAAGCTACAAATTATATGAAAACGTTATCTTAATACGAACAAAAAATATTAATTATTTATTGCCTTCTAATTTTATACTAACATCATACCAAGCCTTTCGTATATAGGCATGTTCTATGCCATGCTGTTTAAACTACACTGACGAGCTGTAACAACAGCGACATAAATTTGTCTGCAGTTGATTATCGTGCAGGCAGCATGGCCTGTTATCAAGTTGACGTATGCAGGTGCCTGCCAACTTGGCAGAATACAGGTCACTTCCTTTAGGAAGTAGTACCCAGTTAAGGCAGCTAGGTGGCTTTTTATCACGTCAGGTAATGATGACAGACGGCATTGCCATCTAATAATAATATAATAACATATATTTAACTAATTTGGAAATGAAGATGAAAATTTGCATGTGATTTGCGATATTTTCAAACTACTAACATGTTGTTTTCCGGGATGGTTCCCACGTCGGTTATTAGACCCTGACGTTTCGACACTCATGTCGGTGTCTTCCTCAGAAGTAGCTCTGAAACTGAAGTGTCCTAGTCCGCTCGGGMATTTATACTCGTCKGGATCATTGACGCGTGGGCGCTGTTACGCATGACCGGTTTCCAGATTCCAGGTAGTTCAATGCCCCGGTCTGGCCGCATGGAGAACAGAACATAAAGGAGTTCCTGGACCATCTAAATAGTATCCATAGCGGCATACAATTCACGATGGAGATGGAGACCAATGGCGCCCTACCCTTCCTGGATGTGATGGTGACAAGGAAACAAGACGGCACGCTAAGACATCGGGTCTATAGGAAGCCAACCCACACGGATCGCTACCTGCATGCAGATTCACACCACCACCCCGCCCAAAAACAAGGAGTCATCAACACGCTGATACAGCGGGCGAAGCTAGTCAGCGAACCAGATCACCTAGAACAGGAATTAGAACATCTACGCAGAGCACMACAGAAGAACGGATATCCTAGGGCACAGATTGAGAAGGCTATCAACAAGCAACCCCGGAGGAAGGAACCAGAGGAGCACATCGCTGCAGCATACCTGCCCTACGTCAATGGATGATAGCTAACGCCTTTCCGAAATATCGTTCGACGACTGAGGAGCTACAAACACAAGGTGTGTACAGCATCCCATGCAGCTGTGGGAAGGTTTACATCGGCCAAACCGGAAGGCACATCAGCACGAGAATCAAGGAGCACATGAGGGACACCAGAGAGCGGCAAGGTGATAGGTCGGCTGTAGCAGAACATCGAATGGAGACTGGCCACATTATCAAATTCGAGGAAGCACAAATGCTGTCGAGGGAAGCGAGATTCTGGCCAAGACTGTACAAGGAAGCCATCGAAATCCAAATGAACCCGCACAATTACAACCGAGACTGGGGCATTGAACTACCTGGAATCTGGAAACCGGTCATGCGTAACAACGCCCACGCGTCAGTGACCCGGACGAGTATAAATACCCGAGCGGATTAGGACACTTCAGTTTCAGAGCTACTTGTGAGGAAGACACCGACATGAGTGTCGAAACGTCAAGGTCTAATAACCAACGTGGGAACCAGCCCGGAAAACAACATGTCATCGACAACAACCACGGAAGCCTTCAAACCAAAACTACTAACAGTAAATAAACATAAAGCTTTACATTCAGTCGCTTAGTGAGAAAGGAAAACATACCTATACGTATTGTTTCACTGTTTTTGGAAACACCTCCCACGAGGAGGTAACAAGGGGATGAGCATGGATTTTTCGTTGCTTTAGAAGTAATTTTTAAACATTTAGGCTTTTAGTTAATATTTGAAGTGTACACCACCTTTGATTAAAAACTACACCCCTATTTGATACCTAGCATTCGTTTAAAAACATTTTTAGTCGTATTTTTGATATCTCCTTCTATAGGCAAGCAAAGCGGCGGGCAACATATAACATTATACATTTTTAGGTAAATTAAAGGAAGTAGCGGTCGTAGTTATCAATATTGATATTTATTTTAGGGTTTATTCGACCTCAGCTAAGGTCGAATAAACCCTAAAATAAATATAAACATTTTTAGGTATCTCTAGAGCTATTGAAATTTATTATTACGAAACCAAAACAGATGACAACAAAAAAAAATTCAATGGAAAACAGTTTCGTCTCGATTATGGCAACTGTGCTTTACTTGAGAAGCTAAAGTTCGTGTCAATACCTGTTTACAATGATTGAGGCATCGGTAGCTACTATAGCACTCCTGATGGCACGATTATAATTTCCACCAAGACACTGGGGGAAGCACGCCCTAATAACTTTGGACTTTCTAATTTTATAACGCTCTTCCCCAGTGCTGCGACGTCTCCACGTCTTTCATGCATACTAATGCGCTTGATTATCGCCAAGTCCTCCTTCGTTATCTAGATTTTGTAAACAAAGGTTCCGCTGATTTTTGTTGAAAATAAAACGACGGTTTGCCCGTTCCGCATTCGTAACAAGCCATCCCCAGGATTTCAGTTATAAAGCATCGTGCGTTATTTTTGAAAATTCTGCTACGGAAATAAATAGTTAGGAAGTAAACATCTAAAGCAGTAGTAAAATAATGAATGTCTTGACAGAAAATTTTTATCAGATTTAGACGTGATTTTCCTTAATTTCATGCTGTATGTGATAAAACAGAGAAGAAGATATGGTTAAATGAAAATTAAAGGCAAATGCTCAAGCTTGACTGACAAAGAAAGAGGAGCACATTGGCAATACTTTTCTCTTATGTTCATGTAATAAGGCAAAAATACACTTGCGGTAGTTTCACATGTCTAGGAGCTTTTACGATTTGTCAGTATGGCCTAGGCATAGGCCGAAAAGTTCTTGTTTCTTTGTCAGTGTAATTGACAATTAACTGAGATTTCGACAAAAACTCAAATTAACGCCTCCATGCCAATGGTCAATGGCATTTTATTGCGCTAGTAAGATAGAGATCTGCAAGGAAGTGTATCTTCTTCAATTTAGGGAGTCACAGAAGGCTGAATAACTTATGTTATCAACACATGATATCTGTACAAAATTTGTAAAGTAACGATTTTCTGATGAATAATGAGGCCCTTTTGTACGATTAAAAGCTAAATTACATATCCATCATACAGGCATTAAGTGCATTTTAGTGCAGTTCTATTAAATGACAGTATAAGTAAACCACATTTTGAAGCTAAGAAGCCATTAGGAAATGATACTGCAGTTTTATAATTTATGCATAGAAGCTAAATAGTGCACCATCTTATAAATATTCTTATGAAAATCATTAAGCGTTGAAAGAAAAAATGTTTTTATTCAACCAAAAGAGATCTCGCATTTGCGCGCTATATCCAGAATAGATACATACATGTATGCATTTCCAATTAAATCTCGATTGTCTTAAGCCAATCTGCAACACCTTCATCAAAACGATGGATAGACGCAAAACCAGGCCATGCTGTACGGGGGCATCTGCTAACCATATGTTCAATCGTTTGGAGGGGGTCTCCAAATTCACAAGAAGGGTTGATAGAAGGATGCCATTTATTAAGAAAAGAAGTTGCATTTCCCATGACCAGAGCGAAGACGATTTAGAGTGATATAAGACTTTCTCGGGAGGTCAGTTCCTACCACCTTTTCTGTAGGATCGTCTATAAGCTGTTGATTGATCATGTTTCTTAAGTTACCAAGCAGAATACCATCCATCTTCAATGTTATAAGGAGCGCGAAGGAAATCTTCTGTCCATAGAGGTCCACAATCTGAATTGAAGTTGGGACAAGATTCGTTTAAAAAGCTTCATAATCTTTCCACATTTCAGAGTATTAAATAGTTTGAGGATCAATTCATTTTTCCATACAGTATCATAGGCCGCCGATAAGTCTATGAACACTACTCCAGTTTTCAATCGTTTCTGGAAACCAACTTTAACATGCGTTAAAGACTTCAGCAACTTCTGTTCTTCCTAAAACCTGCTTGTTCCTTCGGGAGTGAGTCTTCAGTAATAGGTCCTATTCTCTGGTAGAGTAATTTCTCTAGTACCTTGTAGCAGACACTCAGAAGGGCAATGGACCGGTAACGTCCTGCTTCATTTTAACGTTACTATTCGAGCCTTCGTTAAATAAATAACGTTGCGCCAAGTTTTCCTCATTTTTCTCAGTTTACCAACTACGATGCGCATATACGCCGATTGCATCCGAAGGCTTCGACCAAGAGTCCGCTGAATAATTAATCGGAAAGCTTTTACGTGCTATTGGGTGTGACGTTTCAATTTCGGTTAAAAGGACGTCGCGCCTGTAATATACGATGTAAACGTGATCRTCGCACCAACGGCTGCGAATTCCTCGTTAATAGCCAGTCCGCCGCGYTTTGATGCAACATGCATGTGCATGTGGCAAATAGTTGGCTGCTGTGGCCCACGTAAAGTAAATTACACACTCACTAAATGAAAATAACACAAAAAACAAAGGTCAGATTTGCTTTCAGGGGCGTATTTGAAAGTGGCTGCAGGTTGGGTTCATCAAATAATAAACGAATTTACTTCAGTAACCATTACGTCCTTTTTACTTTTCAATTAATAATTTTATGGATAATTAATGGATGCGGTATACTTCAGCAAGAGATTTCTACAAAGATAGAGCTAAAGATCCACAAAGCCCAACAAATGGATAGCAAATTACTATAAAAGTAATAATGGGCATTTATATTATATAAAAAAACGGGTCAAGCAAGCCAAGGTTTTCTCGTTCTAAGGCGACGCGCAACGTAGCGCTTGTTTAAATCAGTTTGTATGATTTGATGCTCATGTGATGTTTAGTCTATTTCACATATTTGTCATTACTTTCACTTGTAACCAATCCGAGCCCCGGATTAGCATGTCTGCAAGTGAGGCATAAAACGTACCCCAAAACGAAAGGTAAGACGCATCCTTGTCAATAGAGTTATACCGGATATTAAGTTTATCTTAGATATTTGTTATGATATGGTCCAGGAACATACATCCTAAATGTGTACCAAATGTAGGTACCCAACTGGACGTAATGACTAAAAGCTCAACTACAATTCAGTGAAATATATGAATAAAGAATACGGCGATAATGTAATGTGACAATGTTCAAAACTAATTTTTATAACGAATATAAGGTTTATAACAACATCCTTGTCCTTGCTGTTTGTAATGACTTCAAGTCAAGCTTCTATTTATTTTCTTAATTTTATTTCATGTATAATTAGTACGCTGCAAGAAAAACACCAAAGAAGAACAATCCAAAGCGTTGATGTACACATGATCACAAACACACACTTATAAGAAGTAAGTTTTCCAGAAGCAGAACAAGTATAAAAAACAAAAAATAGATATGATACACAAAGGAACTGAAATTATCTTGTACTAACTAATTACTGCAGAAATACCATAAATTCGAAAAAAACCTTTTTATAGTTATGCGATTTTATGTTTAACATAATAATAGTATAATTATTATGTTCAGCATATCTAAAAATGTACTACAAGTAGACAGAAGATGTTCATATAAATTTTGCCAAATTCACACCTGACGTTCTCAGTGTAGGGATATAGTATTATAACTATCTCTTCAAATGCTTTTATTTTTGATTTTACAGATTTTTTAGAAATACATAAAATAGAGTATACAAGTCTGTTATTAATTTTGTTGCTAATCTTTTTAGCTGTTCAATGTTATAATGCTTGTTATGGCTATTTTTCTTAGTATTTTCATTTTGAAAAAGGTATCCATGTAATTCATTATTTTACATTTTATGAAAATTCATTGTTTGTAAGCTCGTTTCTTGACATCACTTGACATCTGTCACTTTATTACAAATTTATAATTTTTTCAATTAAATAATATATATTAGATGTGTATACAATTTAAACTTCACTTTGTAATTGCCCCAACTAAGATTGCTAACGATACTACTGTTGGTTGTTAGAGCTCTTGTCACGTTAACGCCTGTGTATTCCTAATTTGGTTCGTATCATTCTGCTGTTATTATAACAATAATTAATATAACACAAATTAAAAAGCGATAGCCACGGTCACTCAGTTTTTCCGAGCTTCCAAACCTGTAATCAAATTTATATATCCACGTTACTCTTTTCCGTATAAAATTAATATGTATGCGATGTAAATGTTGTGTATCATGCAAATTTTCTTCGTAAAGCTCGCCGTAAATCCTGGACGTATGTGAACAATTGGCAATAAAAGGTTTGTTGATCGTAACTAATTTATGGCTTTTTCAGCTACAACGCAGGCACGTGTACTACATGGATGCTGAAAGCGCTGATATCTTGAAGCGTACGACTGCTGCAATCTGGTTTAATGAGCCTTGTGCAACAATCCTTAACCAATTATTGTCGCTATAACAAAATAGAGATAATGCGTTTTCATATCGTACTGTATTCTATGATGAGATAAAAGAATAACATTTAATTTTGGATTATTTAAATCGCGTTTGTTTCGGCTTCCTAGTTGCTGTAAGTTATGAAATATAGAAACTTATTTTTTGGCTAAAAACATTATAGCTTTTTAAAGAAATCTAAAGTTTAGCAGACAATTGCCTTATGTCAAATTAGACTCAAAATTAAAAAGAATATGAACATAATAACGTTGAGGAAATATTACGCAACAATGGGATACCATCTCATAAAAAATTCTTTTAACTTTGTTAAATGCTAAGCACGAAATGAGTAGATRAATGGTAGATATGAAGTGACGCGAATATAACAATATAAAATAGCAGCGTGACAAAGTTGGTAATAACAGCACTAAATACTGAATAGGAGGTTTCGTGTTGTTTTCACTATACATATATGAAAGAGGAAAATAATTTTTAATGAAATGTTCGTTTGTAATTGAATGCAGTTGACCATTCTGCCGAGCTCGACACAATAAATTCGGATTAAACATTATTTATCAGGCAAAATCGAACATTCTGAATAATTATAATACATGCCCATTGACTGGAACGCTAAGCTGAAAATAAAATAATGCAAATCACGAATAATTACCGGAAGGCTGTATTTTTGCAAGTTTACAACAATAATAATAATTATTGGATACTAGCTGGTGTAGATCAGCTTTGCGCGATCAGTTAGAATCTTTAAAAGAGTGTAGAACAATTGCATGATGTTACTGGAATGCTGGCACCTCGAGATGACTTGGGATTCCTTCGCCTTCTATTGAATGACTTCTCGAAATATGATTTTTTGAGTTCCCCACCGCGAGATGGGATCGACAAACTATCAAACTGAGCATTCTCTCATCTATTTTACAATCTTCCATGGTTTCTCAACTTTTTTGATGTTGCGACCCCTTAAATAGCAAAAAAATAATGAAATATACTTTGTGACCCACTCACATAGTATGAATGCCTATCAAAGTTTTACATTACTAGCATGACAATAAACTATTGCTTGATGCAAATACCAGATAATCTAAAAAACATATTCTGTCTGAAGCAGCAAAAATTGTTAATATAATTAAAAGTCCGCCCTTGCTTTCTATGATGTACGAAGAAATAAGCTCCAATAATAATTCATTGTTCTTCCATACCATAGAGAGAATACTGTTATAAGAAAAAGTCCTAATCATCAGACTTTTTGGGGACAGTAATAAATATTTTTAATGGAAGGTATCGAAGTTTTTACAAAATAAGGAATCGTTGCTACAGTTGGCGTACATAAGTGATTACTTTCACACTTATATGACCTGAATACTAGCCTACAAGACCACAACAAAGACATTTTATTAATCACATTATCAAAAAGAAGCTTTGTATTTGGATCATTCATGTTGAAAAACACAATTTTGACGTAAGTAAGAATTTAGGATGGCAATGCCATCTGTCAGCATTACACTGACATCATGACAAAGCCACCTAGCTGCCTTAATGGGCACAGCATAGACATGCATTTTACAATTTTGACGTGTTTATTGCAACTTGAATAACTGTATTATTGATTACGTGTTGAAGAACACGAAAGCGCGTTTATAGGAGTTAAAAATGCAATTCACTGACAATGGAGAAATGTAGGTTATACATCCTTACAACCATGAAACTGTGAACTTAGGGGTAGCATAGAAAAGTGGGCATATACAGACAGACTAGTGCGACTCATTCTTTATTTATATTTATATAGATTAATACAGGTTGCACCAACGAAGATTTGCAGCTTTTAAAACCTCTGATTTTTATGGAAAATATGTTAAAGCAGGTCAGTTTTACTTGAAGAGGTACAAAACTCTATCTGGTTACAAAGTTATTGTTTCAGTTGCGTATTTTTTAGGTTACTTTCATTGTTTACCAACGGATCCCTTTTTCTTCAAATTAATTCGAACGAGGCTTTTTTGAAAATAACTAAATTGTTTAAGGCTCATTAAAATGTAACCAATTGTTAATCTGAAACATTCTCGTTCAAATTGAAAACAAATTTTCTGTAGTAACCAGTGACGGTTTGGAACCATAGCCGAGTTGAAGAGATTTAATAAAGCCAAACAGCTGTCCACGGACTGTTCTAATGAAGACAACATAGCTCACACCTTTGCTGCTTACAATGCAAGCAGTTTTAAAATGATGTGTCATTTCAGCTTTTCGAAGGGGTGGCTCTGGGCGCCACAGGGATGCAGAAATGACTTTGAAACCAAGATGAAATTTGATCCCTCATCAAGTTAAAATTGACCTGTTTCAGCATTTTTTCAAACCTTGACAGTATCGGAGATTTTAAGGGATTCAAGTATCCTAATTAATAAGATGAGGTAAAGGGCCAGCATAAAAGGTGTCGATTTGAATGTTTGTGGATGAAGTAACAAACTGCATGAAAAAACAAGAAACAATTGATCTAGCCAAATAAACCCAGACTGCAATGTTGCAACCCTGGACACAATTGAAATAATTTGATAAATTGGATAATGACCTATATTTTTGTAGTTTATGAAAAGGTTTGTGCAGTAGATTTTCCAAAACAAGACTGATTCCAAATTACCTCACGAAATACCAACAAACTGTTATTAGCACCAGACAACATAAGATTAGAATTGTTTCTTCGGCATGATGCATTGCTAATTCGGCAACTACGCCCGGATTTTAGCATTCCTCGCCAGTCCCGAACGAAAATCCGCGTAATGCAAACAAAGCACGAGCGCATATCTGAAACAATACTGCAAAAAGTTCCACACCCGTCCTCATATTTTATGTACGGTTGCATAAGCTCATACAGGAGCAGCTTCCGATACCGATTCGCAGCCTCCGGTTTTTCATTCGTTATTAGGCCGTCGCCTCGCATTCACCCAAGAATGATCGATGCCGAGAAAAACCGTTGTCGAGATGAATATGTATTCATGGCGGCGCTGAAACGCCAGCCGCGCGATAAGGAGAGCTTTCAGGAGCTGACGCTGGCGCTTTTTCGATGGAAGTCTCGCAACGCTGCGCTCTTGACTTTGTTGACGGTGGTCGCTTGACGTTTATGCAAATTTCGGTAAACACTTGCGAGGCTAGAGGCTTAGGTTTTTACATTCGCTATCTACACGCCAATGATGGTTACAGACATCAAGGTTCAATATAAAAGAAAACCAATATAGGTTTTTTAAATAAAAGGAATGGTTCTAAAAAAGTTGTGGTATGAATTGACAAATGTGTAGGAGATGGAATGGCAATAAAAAAACAGTTAAGATGAAACTTCTTACGATTATCCATGTTCAACCAATTTAAGTTATTTATAAACGACGTGATATGATCACGTCTACGCAAACCATAGACATATCGGCAACATGCATTCTGTACTTGCTGCACACGACTTTTCTCATTGGCCATAAATAAAGTCAACAATAGTTAAAATGCGATAATACAAAACTTTCACATAATTGTTTCCTTAGCAAGAAATTTAAAAAAATATCTACTCGAATATAACAATTTTAAAGCAAAGAATGCCTGTTGTATTAGTTTTGTGACATGTTCCCGAAACCAAAGTACACTATCTATAATGACACCCAAATTTCGAGCGTGATCAACAAACGGAACATTAACACCTGCTAGAGTTACAAACATAGAATCGCATACATATTTTCTGACATTATTATTGCCAAAACACATAACCAGTGATTTAGAAGGGTTTAATTTTAAGTTATGCACTCACACAAAGTTCTGATTCTATCGAGTTCCTCATTAATAAATATAGATGAAGCTAAGCAGTCCTCAAGTCTGAAATGATGATAAATCTGGATGTTATCAGCATATGCTTGAACCTTACACATACTCACAAATTTAATTATATCAGCAGTATAAATAATAAACAATAATGGGCCTAGAATAGACCCCTGAGCAACTCCAGTTAATATTTTTGAAGTATCGAAATAACGGTCACTGGAAAATATTTTTTGACATCTATTGCTCAGATAAGATGACACCAAAGAAACTGACGATGAAGAAAATCCACTGTACCTTAACTTAGCACACATCAATCCGTGATTAATAGTGTCGAAAGCCTTAGAATAAACCAACAATACCAAAACGCTAGACCCTCATCAGTTGCTCTAATAATGTCATCAACAACACAAGTTAAAGCTCTAGCTGTAGAGAAGCCCTTTCTAAAGCCACACTGATTATTGGCGATGAGGTCATTATTAAAAGCAAATTCATACTTATACAAGATTTTTTTGAAAATTTTAGAGACAATGGGTAATATGCTTATAATACGCAGGTCCGGTAAACTAGCAGGGTTTGATTTTTTAGGCACGATAATCCTACTGCAGTTTTCCAAGCAAGTGGAAAATAGAACTTCTCAATGCAACAATTAATTATATGCATAATGTAGATATCAATGTGAGGACTGCAGTATCTCAACATGCCGTCATGCCGTCATCTCCAGATGTCTTAGATCTGTTTGAAAACAAAGCACTCTGAACATCATCCACCGACACCAGAGCAAAATCAAAGTTAAGATTGTACTTCAAATAATTAACTTGATAATATTCAATCAATTTGTTAGATAAATCATTGTTATCTTGAAAACATTTGCAAAAATAGTCATTAATTTCATCAGGGTCAGCCAGATGTTCAGGAACCGAGTGCACATTAGGCTGATATACAGAGAGTGATTTTAGAGCATTCCAAGTTTTATAAGATTGTTGATTATTGTTAATTGAATCCAGGTCCTGTTTAGACTTTCTTATAGCTGAAACAGTTCTGTTGCGTATTATTTTATAGGAATTCCAATCATTCTCTAAACGAGACCAATTTCTCTTTGCTTCATTAGATTTTTTACATGTTGTGTAAGCCATAGCACCCTTGCTTTGGTTACACGACGTGACACAAAAGGTGCATGCTTGTTAAAAAGTTGCAATATAAAATTATTCATCATGGTGACTTTACTGTCAATACAGTATACCCCAGTATGTATACCGAACTATTTTCGGTTCACAGGCAATATCACTAAGCTGAAGTTGACAAAACACCATTCTATGATCTGAAATACATTTGCGCAAATGGTTCCATATGAAGACAAAAAATTAACGTTAGTAACAAACAGTGGATCAATTAACGTGCTTGATGTGCCGGTAACTCTATTGGGCTCCACAAGTACCTGAGCAAAATTAAGAGAATGTTTGGTGATTTGAGAAAATCTAGCAGAATAGAACACCTAAGTTCTGTAGCATACTTGAGTTCCTAAACAGAAGTTTCGTCTGCTCCATTACAACGTTCGCTAGCTTCATCACAAATGCTGGGTGATTTACAGAAATACACCGTATAACTTTATAAGTTTGGGATGACTTCTTCTTGCCAAATTCTAAACCTCCGCACTTCTACACAATCGATTCCGCGATTTCATTGCCTTCTTTGCAACTCCCACTTCCGACCTGCTGCTATTCTAGTTTAAACTTCATTGCAATTCCATTTACAAGCGGGGCGACGTTCGAGGCTATTAATTCAGGAAGCGAACTCTTTTAGCTGAGCAGATGTCGGTGGGTATTATCAGATGTCGCCCGAATGGGGCGAGATGGAGATGGCGATACAACCGCTGCAAATTTCCTAAACCGACGTTCTCGATTGCACAGTGTGCAAACTCGCGCCGATATAACAGGATTCCGAGATGTTATTGTGCAATGCGCTTTTGCGACTGGCTTCCGCCTAGCCGGGGGTTGTTACTTCGTATTTGCGGAGTGGTTTACGCCGTACCACATCCAGATATGGCGTTTTCAATCTTGTTAGTCGATTGGGATTTCTCATACATAGAGGATTTGTACGCGCTGCCGAGAAGTTCAACGCACTCACATTTCTTTTAGCAGATAACTCAACAGCAAAAGGATGCCTTCATTTGTTCATAATCTAGCCATAACCGTAAATCTCGAAACAGTTCTAGATCACCTAGTATGAGTACTCTTTAATAACATGTTGTAGGGTTCTTTTTTCCTTATAAACGCATATACAGGGTGATTAATTAAGAATGGGAAATCTTTGAAATGGAGATACTACACACCAAAATATGGTGATTGAGCTTAATATGCCTCATGCAAATGTTGCAGGTTTACCAGATACAGGGGGTTCAAAGTTCGAATTTTAATTTGAAATTTCTCAATAATTTTGTGAATTTAAGCAGTGTAGTCTTGGAAATTGGCAACTTTATGTTTTTTGGCAAGAGAATTACGAATTTAATGCTAAATTTAGCACTATGTATACAAGGCGTTAGTTACACCCTGCTACTTACATTACAACATATCTTTTTTGCTTAATGAGTTTGAGGAGAATTGTAGAACACACAGCAAATGCTACAAGAAAGAGAAAAATGGAATCCAGGTGATGAAATGGCCTGCCATGAGTTCAGACCTAAACCCCATTGAGCATGTCTGGTATATGCTTGATAGGCGTATTAGAAAGCTGTGACAGGCAGTAAAAGCTGCCCGTGGAGGACATAGGAATTGATATACCCTGTATGATTGACAGCAATAGAAGTAATACTTAAATTTTCTGTAGTGATTAGCACTTTTAGGTTTTGGTACCGTTGTCAAGTTTTTGACCTCAATCATGTTTAGCTATTTATTAAGATTTCATTTGGCGTTATATGTTATTAAGTAATGTTTAGACAATAATAAGCAACAATAAAACATGCAGTCTGCGAATCAGAGAGTAGATGGCAAGCTGTCAAAAAAGCGTTCCTATAATTTTTTGAGCAGTGTAGGTATCACTAACTGATACCTGAATTAACAAATGTACAGATGTAAAGATGCCTATAGACAGTTCATATTAATTCGACAAAATACATTCCATATCATATTACAGTTGAATTAGGTTTCAGTAAAACCATCAGCAATAGATGCAACAATAAACTGACAAAAAGCTAATAAAAATATAAACTGTGTTAAGCCTTTATTTATGAATGGTTCAAACAATTTTAACACCTCCAAAAAAGCTTCACACAAAGATCCTTCATTAAAAGAAGCTCCCATTTTTAGTCTGTTACCGGAAATGAGAGGAATGAAAGGTAGGAATATTTTCAGTTCGCATTGACTGGTAAAAGATAAAAAAAACAGACATTGCATTTGATGAATGCGAGCTAATATCGGTATAAACGGAAATATTTGTAAAGCAAGGTCGCGGTATATGATGTAAATAGGAAACGCATTTCACTGGATTTCAGGCGCATTTCAGCACTGAAAGCCATACCCGAAACGAATGCCACGCGTCCACTTCGCAACCAGAGCACACGACTCATTGTAGGTTGCATCGCAACAGTTGTATCTGCCAATAAATTCACATTAACATATCTGATTTCCGTTTTGTCATTGGGAAGTGATAGCAGTACTGGTAACGCGTTTTCGAATTGTTATATATCATTGTTAGTGGGCGCGCTCGCCGGCCACCAATTAAACTGCTGGTGTTCTTCTCGTTGCGAACATCCGTTGAATTAGCGTTCATTTACATCGCAGACGAGGCCGCATGCAAAATGGGACAAACGTTGTTGATCTATTCGGGGCACAGGGTTGGCTCGTGGGAACGATCTGATTAATTTAAAGCAACATTGTTGTGGACTCCAAAAACTGTCATCTCCAGTGGCAATAATCAATAAAATTGTGTGGAATACCTGCGCGAAGAACAAAAGACAACAATAAATACTAAATAGCATGAAACAACAATTAAATGTGCATGTATACTGCTTGAATCCAAGCTATAAAAAGCAGTGGACAAGCAAATTTTAATATTTTGAAAAGTTGAGCGACGCAAGTCACTACTACGTGCAATTAAAGCAAAACTGCAATCAAACTAATATGCTCGTCGATTTTAGTAGCTAACAACTCAACAGAGAGTCCAAAATTTCTCATATGTAAACAAATATTAGTTCGAGTGGAATGGTGCAGTAACCAGTTTTGTGTAGCAACTGTACAAAACCGCAAGCCTTCACGCCCATGTAAATGTGGTTGCTTAAGCTTGCAAGAAAACAAAAAAAGTTAGTTCGAGTAAGCAAAGTACATGCTATATGCGACGTAGTTATATATACATGATATAATATTAATTGAATTTAATTTTCTTTGGCAGGGTGACGTCTTAGAGCCCTTCTTCGGAAGCTGCCGCTGTTCTCAACTTTTTTAAATGCGAAATAAGGTCACATGTAAATTAATGCTTTCTTAGTTCCAACTTAAACGACCTGCTTTAGGTATGTCTCAAGAAATCGAGAATAACTACATGCCCAGGAATAATAAACACATTAGCATCTGAAAGAGGAATAGATATTTATTGTTCCATGTCCATTATCCATATAAGTAGATGAGATAAAAACAGTAACCAAGAACTTATGACATTTCCAAGAACATTTAAGTCATATCTAGGAGCAGTCATATTGGTGTTTTATCACAGTTTTATATTATAATACATACATGAGGCGAAAAAATGCAATACTATGCAATTCAGATAAATGCAACATGGCAGTAATACCTATTTGATTTAAAAAAGCGGAACAAGTGCATACGATCAAAGTTATAGTTACTAAAACATTAAATAGATGTAGCAGTCGCTTTTTTTTATATTAAAGTCTTCACAATTAAGGGGTATAATCGACTACTTAACTGAAAATAATGTTTACTCTTCTTTTTTTATTTCAAATCTTCGTCAAAGCTTCTATAAAACATTTACAATGGGTCTTAGGCATAAAACATGTAACTAAACAAAAGTCATGATCCTCAAAATAATTACACAGAAGTTTTTCGTTTTGGATCTCTTCCAAACGTTACGGGTATGACAATGAAACTTATTAGAAGTTTACAAATTGAAGGTATTAAGAATATATTAAAATAGGTTCGAAGCTATTTAGCAAATTATAATAAAAAAATCCAATAAAATATCAATCAAATGTTGTCTATTTCACAAAATATGACAGTTGTGACAACATTTGTGTGGGACAAAAATCGCAGTGACTTTCTAGCAGAATAGCACTGCATAAAAGCGATCTTAGGACGAATAAAAATCGATGTTCATTGGCGGAGCATAATCAAATAAATTGGGATGAAATTAAAATTTTGGAAAAAGAAAATATTCCATATAAACGTTTAATTTTAGAAAGCTACCAGATAAATAAAAATATTAGCACAATAAATAAAAAATCAGACACACAAAATTTAAGTAATATTTACACCTATTTATTATCATAGACATTAAAATCATAAGTTAATAAAATGATAAAATTAAAACTTCAAATTCAAAATAACATTGTTCATAAATGGAACGTTTTGCATGTTTTAATTGGTTCTATAGACCTCATTTTCAGTAAGGTTTAGTTGCAAGTTTTATACCTAAGACCCACTGTAAATGTTTTATAGAATCCCTGACGAAGATTTGAAATAAAAATAGAAAGCTTGGCAAAGAAAGAAAATCAAACATTATTTTAAGTTAAGAAGTCGATTATCCCTTAATTGTGTAGACTTTAGTTACTAAAACATATACAATTGGACAGGAAAGGTATCAATTGAACAAGAAAAAATCGTACGTACCAAAACTGTTTTTTTTAAATAAAATTAAATAAACGAAACTTACCATTGGGTCCTTTTGTGTAATATATTACCGCACTGCCTCATCCAAAATGTAAAATAACGCAGTTGTTACTGGAATAACTACAAAAATAGGCAAATAGATTTGCCTTTGAAAATTGATGAAGTCAGTATTTAAACACATTAACTTGGAATCTAAACGTAGACAAATTCCAAACAGAGTAATAAAAGGCTTCTAAACCAATACATCGATCAATATTATTCTACTAATCAATACAAAATGCTAAAGAATGGTTTACCAACGGACTTTGCATAGTCACATAAATACTTTTGTAAATAGTGTTTTAAATCAGTTTTAAGTAACATCAACCCAAATGATGTAAGTTTACAATTTACAATACAATACAACAGAAGAGACAAACAACTACATCATAAATTTAGAATCTACAGAAAATCAACCACTGACTATAATTTAACTCATGCTCATTCTAAACATAATGTAAACACAAAATTACCGCCTTTTCATACAATAATACACAAATTGTTATGTATTGCGTTAAATGAAGCAGATTTTGAAAAAGATTTCAACATTATCAAACAGTTAATTGTCAATAAAAACGGTTACCGACTGAAACTGATCGAAAAGCTAATAAGGAATAAATAACAACCTAATTAAAAGTTATCAGTGAGCTGTATCTTCGGTTCTCCCAAAATTCCATCGTAGACGCGTTGGATGTATTGTTAGGATATGTATCACAAATTGCTTTTAGCAAATCTTTACGAGTTTTTCATCTTTTAGCACTTGAAACACGGCATAAATTGTTTTTTTAGTGCAACCTAGAATTTTGCGCTTGATCGACATGTTTTTATTATTTAATTTGATAGTCAATAAATGATAAAAATGAAAATTATTTAATTAGATACCCCTAAAATCACAACACAAAATCTACTTCAGTAATTAAAAGCAACTTATGAGCATCACTATACTAACAATAAAGATGAAACGGAAAGAAATAGTAAAAGTAGTCGTATAAAATTAATTGTTGCACAGGTAGTAGTTTAAAAAAGGAACAAAATAATAGGTACTTAGAACTAGTTCAGAATTTGACTATTCTGTTTCTTGTGCCGTAGAAGATGATGCGCCTCCTCATTTTGGAGGAGTTGTAAACATTTTCAGCAATTATTGAAGTAAAAGTATAAAATGTGAATTGTTGTACTTTTTATGTTTCAAAAATGCAACGAACGAGTTAAAACTGCAGCTTTGTCCACATTTCCAAATATGGTGCGTCGTAACCATCCCCGCACATTTCCCGAATGCTGCAGCAAATATCGTAAAAATAGACACACATCAAAACGATTATAACCGTAACTAGAGATGTTCAGTTTAACGGTCCCAATTTCACGTGTGACGAAATGCGGGTGCTCGCAGTACTTCGATTTTATGTAAAACGTAGCACTTACAGACATTAAGGATCGTTCGTGTAGCGCTGCGTCTTTACTGCTCGGAACGTTAATAAAATTTAACGGTTTCGGTACTGTAAATGTTTCTGCAAGATAAGTGGCAATAATCGAAGGSCTTGAAATAAATGGCGTTGCGGGACGCCATTGTAATAAATTACGCTAATTGCCTGTTTCATCGGGTGCAGGTGCCGAAAATTTTCAGAACGCGGGTACGCCATAAAAATGAAAAATGCCTTGTGGCAGTTAGTAGGTTTAATGTGCCTAATGTTGCAGATTATTTACCTCTGTTTTTGAAATCGTGCACGAACAATATGGAAATCAATATGAAGTAACAGTATTGGGTGTAGGCTTAAATGTCCTGTTTTCAGTAGAACCGACAAATGTGGTGTTTACCGATGAATCGTGCGATGTAAAGAACGACCTGAAATATTCTGCGAATATGGTTTTGATTGTTTAACCACTTTATTACGGCCTGACCGTAAATCCCCGCATAAAAGTAATGAGGCAGGCCCAGACGTTTAGAATAGATTTAAGCGGTGTCTGTGAGGATCGGCCTTACTAAATTTTAACACGAATACAATTATCTATTTGAACAGATTTACCTGCAACCTATTTTTAACTATGTTTTGAGAAAATAATATAAAGGGTTTTAATTCCTAGAAATGCCGGGCAACCTTTCTCTAAAATATTTACCTGGAACCTATTCAATCTCTTCTAATTTCTTCTTGTGTGGTGTTAAATTTAGAACAATCATTTTCCTCTTTTGTCAACCAGTCGCACTCTTGTATTTTCCAGTGCTTTTCGTTTGTTGCCTGATATTGGTTCTATAATTTCTCAACAAAACGGCTTATTTCAAGACTATACATTTTATTTGCGGTATACGTAAGGTATATTTTAAAACAGCAAACCAACAACAAGCAAAACATTGAAATATTCTTATAACACTTGCTTATTATAAAAAAAAGAGCATAACCTCAACTACCAGGTTCATCATAGCAAAGGACCGCATTGTTAATCTACTCTACGGTATCAAAAAACACGTGCGCCCAATTCGCTAACTCATCACATTCGGTCATTTGCGGTTCGCAAGTTCATATTTCGGCGCTTGTTATTGACTTTTTATTGTACTAGACTTTCGTGTTCGCAAATGCTTTGGCAGGTAAGTCAACTCTAATATTAAGCTTGATTAGATGGTCACAGCTAAAAACATGCACCAATGACAATGCTTGCAATATTAGCACCTGTATCTCGAAGACGGTTTACGATAGAGGTTTGGGATTTTATGACAAGATAACCTCCTAGAATTCAACTAAAATAACTTCAACTTTCCAACCTTTCATGCAAAAATAGAAAAATGCCGTTTCTGTAAAAAAGAAGGGCAAAGGTTGAAAATACTTGAAATTACTACATAATTCCACACAACTTTTATTCGAGGAACTTGACTGAATAAGACATATCTTTAATTCTTTATATCTTAAATAATGGCACGGAACAAACAAAATTTTACTTTAGAATGTCAAATGTCATGACCTAAAACATTTTTGCCGACATTTTTGTAAAGCCTGACTGAGCTGTATGGGTAAGAAATGAATTTATTTAATTTTTGTAGTATTTTTTGTTATTTATGCCCTGTTGCAGTGTAGTAGTATAGTGCAGTTGACTTGAAACTTGAAATTATTTTGGTTAAATTGTGCGATAACACATTTGTCATAAAATACTTTACTTTACACTTCTACGTTGAACCATCTCCGAGATATAGCCGGTAACCGCCCTTATTGGGACACCCGGTATAATTTGCGACCCCTGGTAATTCCAAAAAATATCATCAACTAACAGCATCTATCTCTGTAACAACAACCAAAATATTGTGTTTAAAGAAACTTTTCGTTAACTGATAATGTAAAAGCATAACATGCAATTCGAATCTTAGGAGTCACCGCCAAAACGCTTCTATCTAAGGTTATTCAACTCGTGATGTCAAGTGTCATGTAAACATCACCGAGGAGCGCGCTGTTTAATGGTGTAGTATGATTCTTGTATTGTAAAAGCTTTTGTGTGGTGTTTAGTGAAAGGACGGTGTAAGAGGTAGCACCAAAAGTGAGCATCCATTATGTATGGAAAACAAAACAAGTGTTGTTATGTAAGTTGTATTATTCTTTTTATAAGGTTATAAGTGTTTACCATTCAGTTTCTATTTTGTTATAGCTTGAAGAGAATATGAACAATTATATGCGTTTTAAGTTGATAGAGGGAAAAGTTATACTAAAGAACGACGTTGTTCCCCATATATTCGACTGTTAGCCAGACAAGAAACGAACCGCAAGAGCCCCGAAAATAAATGGCAATTTATATTAATCTGACCTCTAAAATAAATGTCAAGTTTAGGGTCCATTTTTGATTCTTACATTTTTATGTTTAGAAATAGTATGTTTCCAACAACCCTCTGTGATCAAATTATCAATGCTACGTTAATTTGATAAGAAGTTCACTTATGCTGTTGCTTTCTTGCTTTTAGGTTCCTCATCTCCACCGCGTTGAACCGCTCATCGTTGTACACAAATACTATAACAATGAACATGCCTTCAGAAGTCATAATTCATAAGTATTTCACTTTTTCTTGGCGTATTTTAATTCGCTCGTCACAAAATGAACGCAAACAACAAACTGATAAATTGACGGGCTGAGGCAGACGCGTGACGCGCTGACCCCAGATGTAAACAAGCGGCCATTTACAAGAGACCTGACGTCACGGCCAATATGTTCGCGTTTTGGCGGTCCCTTTGAATACTCACATTTTTAATATTAAAAATACACCTTACGATCCATTTTTTCAAATTTATAAGCTGTCACAGCTGTTTTGTGGATTAGATGCTAACTATTAATATGCAATTAATAAAATATACATACATGCCAATTACTTAAGGAACCGAGATTGATTTATGCAATGAAAGTTTTCTTTGGACCAATATTAACGAACAAATCGTTAATGCAACAACCATTTTTGTTAAAAACACGACGAGATTTTTTTGGGTAAAAGCTGTAGCTATCGTTCTATTGGATTTATTTTACTTATTGCCAACGTAACAATACATTAGTATCGGGCCCTCTCAAGAACTGGCACCCCTAAATACTCGTATTTCACTTTCAAGCCATCTACCGACACCCCCGAAATTTGTCACCCTCCGCTCCGACCACCTCCAAGAAAGTCTCCCATTTTTCTTGGTGCGGCACCGCTTTATCTCCGAACAAACAAACATCCAGGCCGTTTATCCCCGTGTAAGCTGTCACGTCATATAGTGCAACAATGAAGCAGTTCGCACACACGTACACCGGAAGAACGGGGGCGCATCGATCGCGTATGGGGCCCAGGTCAACGGATGTTTGATGCATGAGCGACTTGCGAAGAGATTGGCAGCCCTGACTCGTGCAGATATGCAACCCCTGCGGGAGGGGTGGGTTGGTTTTATCGAGGAGAAGTGTAGGTATCAGGGTTTGAGGAGATAGGCAAAATGAGCCGCTCATCATGTGAAAACTGTGCTTTCTTGAATGAAATTTTAGTTTTTAAATATTTAACATTCAAACCAAAGGCATATTTGGGTTAAATTTTGGTAATACTTTATATTTCGATTCAAAGGAAGCTTTTATAAATTTGTCGGTTTGTTTTTAGAGGTAAACACTTGTACGGTGGTTTATTACTAGATGTTTCGGGACTAAAAAGTAGATCCTACATCTTTTGTCGTTAATGCTGCATCTGTGGAGGCCGCTTATAGCGTCATGTACTCCAAAATCGATGCGCTCCTTGATAAACATGTACCAAAAACGAGATTCCACTGCTCATCTTACCCACCCTGGTTTACATCATCTGTGATCCCTGATTTGAAAAGGAAGAAAACATTATAGAAGTTATACAAGAAGAGTGGCTTGGAGTACTATCTGCATCAAGTAAATAAGCTTCGGAAATTAATCCGCTATAGTATTCGTCTTGAGTTTACCAAATACATAAGTAATGTATAGAATGATGTCTGACGTGATCCTAAAAAGTTGTGGTCCTGCGTGCGGTCAAAAAAAGGATGTCTCTGATCTCCCTTCAACAATGCCGTTATCAGGATAATCTTGTTTCGAATCCAACGGATATTGTTGGAATTTTTGCTGACTTTTTTGGTATCGTTTACGTAAAAAACAGTGATGATGCACAGAGTCAAACAAATCTAAACTTGTGTGGTGATGTGTCCATTGCTACAACAATGCATTTATTCTTCATTTCGGATGACGACATCATTGCGGCTGCGAAGAATATGAAGCCACACTTGACTACTGGGATGGACAATATACCGCCGTTTATTGTGAAAGATTGTGTTTGCTGTTTTTTGCAGCCGCTCCGACACATTTATAATTTATCTTTAGAGACAGGTATTTATCCAAATGTCTGGAAGAGTTCCAAGGTTTTTCCGGTTTTCAAGTCCGGAGATGGAAGTAATGTTGAAAATTATAGAGCAGTAGCCATAAGCTGCAATTTCGCCATCATTTTTGAGTCTATTTTTGCAAAGTATCTATACAATCACATTCACATATTTATAAATGAAGGTCAACACGGTTTTATAAAGGGTAAATKTACTGCAACCAATTWATGTGAGTATACGCAAATGCTTTCTGATAATTTAGAGAATAAGTTACAAACTGATGTTATTTATACAGATATATCAAAAGCTTTTGATGTTGTCGATCATCGCATTTTATTGCGGAAATTATAAAGTATGTGATTCTTTGATATTGTTTCTTAATTTTTTGTTGACAGCACGACTTCAATATGTTGAATATTTACGTTATAAATCAAAGCCATTTCAAACATGTAGTGCAGTAGTGCAAGGTTCCAATTAGGGCAACTGTTGTTTTTGTCCTTTAACGATGTTTTTTTCTATATTGATTTGAAAATTGTAAGATGCATAAAATCTGTTGAAGATTGTACTGCAATGCAAAATGATCGGGAACAGTTTTCTCTCTGGTGTGCGGAAAACAAAATGAATATAAATATTGTTAAATGTAAGATTATATTATCTCTTTCTGTAGGATTCAGAATCCGATTGTTTTTCATTACAGTGTTAACGGTACTAGGTTGGAACGTGTATCTCAAATAAAAGATTTGGGAATCACTTTTGATAGTTCTCTCTCATTTAACTTACATATAGAGCAAATGTGTGGTGATGCCTTTAGAGCAATGGGGTTTATAAAGCGACAAACCAGGGATTTCAATAACATTTCTTGTATTTTGAAACTGTATTGTGTATTTGTGAGAAGTAAACTAGAGTACTGTTCAGTAGTTTAGTGTCCTGGGTATGCTGCTTATGCTACTAAGATTGAATGTATACAAAAGTAATTCTGTAGATACTTATATTACAAGAAATTTAACCTATATCCCCTTTTTGATTGTCTGTCTTCGACTCTGTATGCCGAATGTGATTTGCATTCATTAAGCTTTCGGCGAAATCTTTATGCTATAACTTTCTTGTATAAAATTGTACATGGTAGCATTGTTAGTACATTATCGGATTAATTATTTACTACAGCCTTTTGTAAAACATTTGTGCGTGTAGATACAACAAAGTTCGGAACATTTTCGCTCTTATTTCCTTTAACCGACGCCTCGCCCGCCTCTCGCAAATTAATTTATCAAAGGACAATTGAGTGGACTGGCCAGTCGCTATATTTTACGATATTGGGTTTTTATTTTATATCTCCTGGAGCACAGATTAATCTGATAACGTTTTATTGCCTTACTCCGCGCTTTTACGATGGGGCTCTTGCTCTGGCTATTTCAGATTTTATCGCATTAGATAAAGTGAAAATATTGGTAGTTAACAGGGTCATTCCGACGACAAAATCATTTCTAGAAGTATCAGAAGAAATTGTATTACCGTAATCGAGAGGGTCGTTTCAGCAAGTCGAACGAACGCAGGTAAACAGTGGAGTTTTCTGCACATGCTAAACCGTGGGAAGGGCAGGCCTTGACTTCTCTCCGGCAAGGCCCTTCGAAGCTTTCTAACAAATTATCCCTATTATCTAGGAATCCATTAGCACATCTTAGACGGGAAAGTGGATTAAAGCAGGTCGGATTAAAAGAATTAGCCTGCAGGGGAAGAGGTTAAGGGAATTTTTTGGTATAGACAAATAAGGCTTTAGAAACATCAGCTTGGGATACTTTTGTCGAAAAAGTTCAAAATAAAGTTCAGGGCAGTGGTTGCGTATACTTATCAAATATTTTATATGCTAGACACTAACTCTACATATTATGAAAATGTTCTACAAAACACGGTTTCAGCAGCAAATGGTTCATAATGTAATATATAATCTGGCTATCGTGTCACCTAGGAGTTCCCTATTAAGTTTTGATTTGATGATATCCATCGTTTTAGGTAGTGGTACTTTCGTAAATAAAGAAACCACGTCAGAACAGTCTAAAATATCAGCTTCTGAAATACTTAAACTTTTTATAACGTAAATAAAGTCTTGATGGTTTTTCATAAATAAGGTTTTAAATAGCTAGCACAAAATTTTGCCAATCTTGTAACAAGGACTGCCAATCGCATTAAGTATAGGTCTCAATGGGATATTAGATGTGTTGATTTTGGACAAACCATACAATTTAGGTACTTTGCAATCGGAAACAGTTAAGGGTGTAGGGTAGCCCGTTTCTGCCCATGCTATTACATGTAAAACGATTTTACGTCCAGAGAAGCCAATTTTAAAGCCACTGCTCTAATTTTTTTATATGTTGTTCTGTATACAAATCTCTAGGGCACTGCGTTGCGTATTTTTAATTTTTTCGTAAAATGTTTGCTAAAAAGCGACTTTTGTTTTAGCATTTGCGTAATATGCGTATATTTCGGCACATCAATAAAATTTTGGAAAAAATAAAATGCAGTGCCCTTGGAATTGAACACAAGAATTTGTAGAGAGGTCTGCAAAGAACTTGACCCGAGGCGTTCTCTCATTGGTGAATGATAAGATTTATTGCACTTCACCCTTCAATACATTGCAATGTTTGGGCGCTATACAAAGAATAAGGCGCTTTAAATTGCCGGCCTAATTTTATGTCTTCAGAAGAATACAAAATATTAATTTGAACTGTTAGCAATGGGTAACAGTTCTCACAGTTCTGTCGAATTATTTTCAATTTATTCTCACTCTCTTGTGATATTATAAACACGTGTAGAAGAAGACAATAGATTCTTGTCTACAACCCTTTTCTAACTGAAATAATTATTGTCTTCCTAGAAACTTCTAATACATTGTCGATGATTTTCCCAGAAAGGACGAAATTCTGCAAATCTTTTGAGGAGCATCAAATATTTGTATACTTTGAATATTATGAATGTGTCCCGGTATGCCAGTTTATTTGGCCCAAGGATTAGTGTAATAAAAGCCAGGTAGCCCCAGCCCGTATAGTATTTGTAAAAGTTACATTTACTGTTACCATTACTTTTTGCAATTCTGTATGCTCTGCAGCATATCTTATACCAGTTTTGTAGTAATTTTGTAATGAGTTGAAATTACACTTGTCAGTCTTATATTCGTTGTTCATTACAGCTCCGACATTACTGTCTTACTTTTTGATGCGAATTGAATTGCGCCGTTACCATTTTATACACTCTTTTGTTTTGAAGCTCGACATAACTTTATAATAACCTTACAATTTCTGCTGTCCTTAAAATTGTGAACACTTTTTAACAGATATTTTTATTTTGAAGCCAGTAACACTCAAAAATTCTTTTAGGGGGTCACATGTTTCTAGATGTAACACAAACACAAACTTTTTATGAAAACCATAGCTAGCTTTGCCATGGTCGAAAAAATCTGTTATTATTCAATTTTTAATGATTTAATCAGATTTGATGTTTACACGAAAAAAGCTATGGAACTGGAGAACATACTGTATAGTATATAATCAACGATAATATAACAAGATCTTGATAAATAGTTGACTGTTTACATTGTCATCAATTTTTCGAGAGTGCGAGACTGTCAATTTGACGAGACTAAACTGGTATTAATAATATGATAACTTGTTGGTGTTTATTTGTGGAGTCCTTTGGGTATTAATTTTTCTTATTGTATTTAGTTGTGGGTTCTGGCTCCTTATTTTTATAAATTAAAGACACGTTTTCTAATAATATGACGTTTCGACCTATAATTTAGGTCTTTGTCGAATATTTTTATTTTGAAATAAAAATATATATATAATAAAAATTAATATGATAACTTTTGTCTAAAATTATTAATGCCAATTTGACCGAGTCGAGCACCGCACGCGAGAAAATTTCAGACAACGTAAATAGTCGCTAATTTATCAAGACTGATTGTCATTTGTTAGAATTATTGTCTGAATTAAATTTTAGAATAAATTGTCGATCTTTTGATCACAGACGTTACCGAATCAACTGGATGTTTTGGTCTCTGACGTTTTCATTTATTTGGCATACTTGATTTGAGATACTTATTAAAATTCTGACATTCGATTTGTAATAATCGCTGTTATCAGCGCCGGATTGGTTATTATAAACTATAACTACGAATGTGATTTGCCTAAATTTAAATTTGACAGATGGAGGAAATAATCTGAAATAATAATTTTAAATCTATTAAAAAGAATATGTCCCTATTTGTATAATTAAGACCCGTAAAGAGGCGCATGCAGTTTTTCGTCAGTAGCCAAGGATGCCATGTAGTTAATGAAAATTATTGTTTGGAAACATCATTTTGCATCCATTTTAACGAAAAACAAATTAAACCTAACAATGTGTATTTGCTTAATTAGGAAAATATTATTCCCGAAAAATCCAAATTTGAGACATATCTCAAAATACATGGCCCCTTTAAAAATTCTGGATGCAAAATAATAATTACTGTCAAAAATATCTACATTTTCTTGTATCTACATACCTTAGTGTAGTATTGAGAACTGAAGGAATTTAGGTTATTTAAAAGTTCACTAGAGCTTTAAAACAAAAGACATAAAATCGGCGAATTACGGTTTAACTAACAGCAACAAAGTGAGAGTAATGTGCACACCGCAATTCTCCAGTATTAATAGTTATCGAGATACCTTGTAATTACAACGAAAATGGGACAKCTTGTACAATAGATGAATTAGTTCACACCGATAAGCAATACTTGCAAGTATAAGTAAATGCGACTATGAATGGGGGTTTTCAAAAAGAATTTCACTAAACCTTAGAGTATTTGAACCAAAATAAAATCAGATATGTTATAATTTCTATAATTGTAGTACTTGTATTTCTGTGCAAGAACTTTGGATAATTATAATTGATATCAATTCCACACTGCCTCTTCTTTGAGCATATTAGATATCAATTTTTAGTTATCATCTATGCAGTACTAGTACCATTTCATATATCTACAAGTTGACTGTTTCAGGCCTTTTAGTTTCTAAAATCGCCATCTCAATATGACCTTTAACCTCACGTCCCCACAGAAACAGTTTTATTAGAAAATAGTAAGGACATCACAGTTATACTAGTATTTTACAGACAAACTCAGTCTGCCTGCTCTTTGAACGGCAGGATACAAATCGTACCCAAATAAGAAATTCTCCGTTATAGTCTTGGTGGGTGGACCCTAATATCGGAGGGTTTGTCTAAACCACCATTAGATCAAAATACGATGAAACTATCCGGTGACGCTCCCTAGCGGAATTTGAGTTTCGGCCCTACCTACCCTACCCTCTTAAAAAAAACTTTTGTTCATTCGAAGGATTTGAAGTTTTGATAAGATCATTATTAATTTTGGAAATTTTTGAGGTAGG
This sequence comes from Rhyzopertha dominica, assembly GCA_025024175.1. Classification (NCBI taxonomy): domain Eukaryota; kingdom Metazoa; phylum Arthropoda; class Insecta; order Coleoptera; family Bostrichidae; genus Rhyzopertha; species Rhyzopertha dominica. Next base: position 9,933,769 of record QCXZ01000042.1, on the reverse strand, counting down.
ATCTCGGGATAATTTTTGGTATGTTAGCTCATCTAACAATTCTTTAACTTTAGTCTCCTAATCTGTTCTATCTGAAATTACTGTATCTGAACCTTTATTTGATCTAGTAAGTATTATAATAGACTTATCTGTATTCAAATGCATAAGACCTTTTTATTTCCTCAGATGTCACATTATGTTTGAGTGAACGTGTATTTCTAATAGCGTGGCATACATACATCCTAATATTATATGCTTGATCTTTCGTAAGCAGACTTATACAAAATTCTACAGATAACATTATCTCCACTTTTGGAAAAGCAAAGCTCTTCCTCTTCGTTAAAATATTTACAGCAGCATCTGAGATTCTTTTTTTTAAGAGTATTGTTGCTAGTTTTAGCTACGCTGTATAATTTGAATTATCTCTTCAAAATCTTGATAGAAAATCTTATGGGACAAAATATGTCATGTTGTGTTTATGTCTTCAACTGAAGAACCAAGTTTTCTACGTGTATTGTGTATGCATTCCCTAATTAAAGCAAATTTATTTTGAAGCATAATATTGTTTGACTTCTGCAGCGTTTCAAAAATACTATTCGGTTCACGTAGCTCGCTTTCTTCAACGAAGTCCTTTCTAGTCTTCTGCATATTCCTATTTATAGCTAATATTTCCTGCGTTGGTAGTAATATGAAAATATATTCACGCAATACTGGGTGCTAACGCATTCGCCAGGAATATAAGAAATCATCACGTGGAAGCTTCTTCAACTAATAATAATAATGTTCCTGGACTATTTTGCAACATGACTAGTAGAAACAAAGATGCAGGCAGAAGGTACATATGTACATGGACCTGAGAAAATTAAAGAGATAATATAGAAGAAGCAGAGAAAACAGAGTAATGCTCTTGTAAAATTTAAGAAATAGATAATATGCAGAGCATATAAAATGAGATGAAAAATCAATTCTGAGCATTACATTTCGTAAATCTATAACTGGTAATAACTGAAAAGGTATGTGCAGAATAAATCGCAACATTTATTTATAAATAAATGGGTGTTAATCCATATTCACAAAAGATGTACAAACCTGCTAATACAATAACAGGCAAAAGTAGCACTCCATATAAATCAAAGACAAGATACCCGAGAATTATGTTTTCTGATAATATCAATCAAAAATTAGATGTAAAACACATATATGATAGTAACGCAAATATGTATTTTGTGACTCCATCTTCATCAAGTCGTGTAGTTTTGGGGTACAAGGCAAATGCGAACTAATATAATACAATAAATTGGTGAGACAACATACAGAATAGTGGATTATGGAAGGAAAAGGTTTGCGCTGAAATTCGTAAGTAAACTTTTGAAAATATTTTCTTCCCATCATATTTTAGATAAATATAACATAAACTGGAGCTACTCTAAAAAAGTGGGTGGTTACAAACATCCAGGACATTTTTCTCCATAAAGAACGTCGACCTATAACGTACACGTTTGAAATCTCATTACGATAAATTTCTCGGCCACCTAATGCACTTAAAATGCACAACTTACAGGGAGGGCTTATGCTAAGTAGTATTCTGAATCAATTTACTCTTGGAAACATGTAAAAGCTAAACCATAAATAAATATCACAGGTAACGAGATTGTACCACATTTTGCTGAAAACATAATAAACACCCTCTTTAATCTGCAAATCGGTACCTGTATAATACGATTTATTTATTTGTATCAGTAGGGCCAATCTACTTATGCAAATCAATTAAGTGTAAACGGTAAACCATAACAAACATCCCAGGTAATGAGAGGATACCTTTAAGTGATAACATAATAAACACCCTCTTTTACCTGCCAAATAGGTACCGCGTTAGCTATTGGTCAGTGTGATTTGTTTATGGGGTAGGGGGATATGTCCTGATCAATGAGGTGGTACAACATTTAAGATTTTGTGTAATAATTCTGTTAGTACTCAAAATACTTCTAACCCGTTCGGTTGGAATTGTGAAAAGTTCATCAGTGCAGGCCTCCTTCAATTTTGAGTGCTAAATCCCAGACCGATATTATGGAAAGCATGGTAAGTTTGACTTTACATTATATTTATATTATTACATATCTGTCGTATGTGTTACCTGTTCATGTTACCATAGTAAATGTTTGCATTCTATACGCCATATTTGTGCTGGCGTAGATGTCGGCCATTTTGCTGCGGCCAAGGTCATGGATCTAAACAATTCGAGTTGTCATACGGTACGTAGGGGAAACTCAACGTTCTGAGCATAATTATAGTTAAAAATATTAAAAAGTGTTATTGTTTGTGTTTGAGTAGTTTTCTTCGTATTTAGGAGAGTAGGTTGTAGTAGGTTTATATTACTCTGTATTATTTAGTAGGCGTTAAAAATCGAAATTACATTTACTTGAAATGCATTATATAAGTGTCGTAAAACTTATATTTTTTCTGACTCAGTATAATGAAAACATCCAGGATCCCGACACATTACCATTTTGTGGTACAACCTATAAATTGTTATGTTCTACATCCGATTTTATTGTAGGTTAAGCTATTCACCATACATTTTAACTAATTTTAACGTGGGTTTGTAATACATTCTCAGTAAAGCGAATGAGTGTCAACTACTCACACTACACAGTAACATTTTAAAACTAAAATTTTGCACTGAACACACTGTATGACTTAAAATCACGTAAACATATGCATTTCTACTATAATCTGATAATGACTCTTTAGATAATATTACTCAAGTGTTCAAAATAACAACAAAGACAAAATTCAAAATTAAAATCGTTCTGGCGTATATCTACAGTTTTTCTTGCAATGATTGTGCTGCAATTTAAGTGCTACAAATCCTTAATGGTTAGAGCTAAGAAACACCTAAAAAATTTGAAAAATGTAAGAACATTTATGTAGTTACGACAAATTCTTCATTGCTCAACTAACCAAAGTGTTACAGTTTTAAATGAAAAATAAAATTTAAATAATTTGTTCAATTCAACGATAATGTAACTGAGTTACTGCAAATGCGCAATCTACATCCATAACTTTAAAGTCTAGATAGTTGTTTTCATTTTTTGGCATCTATGAAAATTAATTTCTGTTTCCCTCTAGCTTGTATTTTTATAACATTTGTATAAGGTACTGACATTGTCCATTTAAGGCCGAAAGGGTTTTGCCAGTTAATATTTATTTAATAAAGTGGAGAAAACCTTAGATATTTGTAAAATTTATCTTATAGTAGTATCAATTTCTCTCATACTTTATGGACACTAATCACTTAGTGATTCTATGTGCCTCTTCTGTTCTTCGCACAGTTATACATACTTTTTCCATGCACAACATTGCTACCTCGAATATTTAAAGTTGTTATCAAACCAAGGCATAATTACATTTACTTTCTGTGTCAGTTGGTCATAAAGTGTAATACTCAGCCATAGCATGTCGATAATATTCAATAACTAATAAAGCATCTCTTCTTTATGTTACAGGATAACTGTTACTTCCTCAAGAGCGTCGCTATTGAGCGGGCATCGACACCAGTACCATTGCTGTTAAGAAAAAGAAGCGGCGAGCGTTCCAGTCGAGGATATGAAGCTTTTAAGGAAGGTCTGAGCGACGACAAACATAAAGGAAGTGTTCGTGGTATGGTTCACGTCCCAGAGGATATCATATCTGGTCATTTCGTCGCATCGATAAGCTTTGGAGAGGTGTTAAACAAACTGGATGAGGAAGAGACGCAACCACCGTATCCACTGAAGAAGAGGATTTCAAGGGCATATCAAGATAACTCCATTACACGTTGTGTAGAGGTGTTAAAGCAACTAGATTTGGAGGAGAACGACCCACCGCTTCCACTGAAGAAGCGAATTTTAAAGAGTTACATGTCGGCGGTGTCTAAAGAAAACTAAGCAATTATATAGGAGATGGAGGTATAAAAATTTTTGCGACAAATGCTTCAAACAGCCTGCTTAATATTTGAATATTTCATTGTTTTTTCGTAGTGTACTACTTTATTATTATTAGTTGTCCCTTAAAGTAAAAAATAAGTTGACATTGTACATAGTATGCACTGCTTTAAAAATGTTATGACAAATGTTTCGAGCAACATGCTTTATATCTGTTCCTTTCTTTATAGTTCTTTATATTGTATCGACCAACGTTCCATGTAACAGGCTTTATACTTGTGTATTTATAATTATTTAATATTATCTTTGTTTAATAGACATTTATTTGCTTTCATATATGGTGTATCCTTTAATATGTTTTGCGCACTCAATATCTATATTGTGGTTTTTGAGTTGTGAAGAGTGACACAAGTGAATATAGAAATGAGTCCAATATTTCCAGGTAAAGTATTAATAGTAAACTACTCACCAGACGTCTGCAATGACATATTATATGGTTTGTATAAGTACTTATAAATTGAAGCAAATTGTATAATTTTTACAAGATTAGTTAAGTCCACTTTATAATAAAGTGGATTTGTTGGAATTAGTTAAGACTAATCTTGAAGAAGTAACATTACTACATATATACCACTTTATGAAAATGGACCAGTTTACATTATTATTTGTGGAATTGTTTGGCTATTGGTTTGTATTCAGCGTATCCTGTGGACTGATACCATTTTGTTTTTGGTGTTGGTATGGACATTTTTATTATACCATTATGGTCTGATATACTACAAATATCGACTGTCACACTACATTGTTTATGAGTAACATTAATTCATATGCTGTCAATGCAGTTCTCTAGAAAATAACTCCGAAAAATTACGTTTCAAGGGATCAATTATTTTTATCAAAATCGTTGCGTCTTTTGATGGAAACCTTGAAACGCCGCGTATTTATCTTGTCCTTTATTTAAAAAACCGCTGCAAATTGAATCAATACTTCCACATCCAATTGTCAAAATGACATTTACGTTTTTATAATTGAAAAAAATCGTACCAGCAGGGACCAAAATAGGTTTTTTGGAAATATTTCAAAAATGCCAAAATTTTGAATACATTTACTAAGACACTTTTTGTGAGCAACTTTATTTCCTATTTGATGGCATTTTCATTTTTTGAATATATTATAAAGATTCGGAGATATTTAGGAAAAACTGTTTTCTTTAAGTGACGCTTTTTTGCTAATATCTTCTTAACAGTATGCTGCACAGAAAATTTGTAAGAACGAATAATACTCGCAGTTATACTAGTAATCACGTACTAACACGAAAAAAATATAAAAAAATAAAAATTTGCTAAAAGGGTAGTTACGCCCTAATTTTACCCCCTTCCCGATACCCTACTTACCCCACAAACAATAGGTCGCTTTGGGTAGTTGAGATTTATACGTTTGCCAAATTTCAAGTTCATATATTAATTCTTTCGAAAGTTATCGTGTTCACAAACAAAACCACAGATATACAGACACACAGACAATAAATTTTTTGTTCAAGCTTTGTTTTTGGCATTTCCGACCATTTTTAAGCGAATGTGCGAATACAAATTTTAGAAAATTTTCCGCGATTCAATACTTCCCATCCGTTGGATGTGGAAGTAATTAGTACAGTAAAGTGTCTAGAGATTCAATTTGCGCAATGTGGCAATTGAGAGTTCTAACCAGAAAGCCAGAACGCCCACCCCAGGTAAACAACGGACCAAGGGGCCCGAAAACTTGCCCCATTCATCTTGTTCTCGGTGCTGGCCAACAAGGAAGTTCCATCACAGTCTCGGGTTGGGTAGTGTCCGGCGTTCCTTTATGCATGAGATATAGCGGTGATTTAGGGTTACCGCAAGGGCCGACAATTTTCTTATTAAAGTTGGAAAATGGTAGGTGGCCAGCTAGCGTAGTGTACCGTCTAGCCAGACAATTAACACTCTCATTAAAATTAAAATATTTCGCTTCAACAAGAAGATGGCACAAGTGTCCACAGGGAGCAGGAAAAAATCTGTAATAGATATTAAGGGTATGCTAGGTAACACAATGATGGTGCAGTAGATAGTGATCTTACATAGCAACAGAATAAGTTAAAACAAGAACACCGCAAGAGGGTAGGCAAATATAAAGAAATAACAAAATAAGCAAAAAATAGGGTATAAATTAAATAATATGATGAAGATAGAAATATTTTAAATTGGATTACGTTTTCTAGTGAAGCAACGTTTTGCCTCAATGGTAATGTGAATAGACGTAACTGATTGCAGATATTGATCAGACACAAATCCACATTAGATGGAACAAGTCCACACACAGCACCCTTAGAAAGTGAATGTCTGGTGTGGTATTATCGGTGAGCAAATTATTGGGCCTTTTTTCATGGATGGAAATTTGAATATGGTCAAGTATTTACAGCTCTTGCGCGAACACATTATACCAGAACTTATTTGCCTGTTCCCTAATCGTGAAAATGCTGCGCGTCTTTCTGAGCAGATATGGTTTCAGCAAGATGGTGCACCGTCCCATTTTGCAGTCAACGTTCGTGGATATTTGAATGCCTTATTTCTAGACAGATGGATTGGTAGGCGCGGAGCGATAGAATGTCCAGCACGTTCCCCTGATCTGACGCCGCTAGATTTTTCCTGTGGAGGTATCTGAAAAATCGTATTTATGCTGATCGGCCACATAATGTAAAAGATTTAAAAGGATAAAACAGGGCAGAAATTCAGAAGTCACCTCCAAAGAACATTAGAAAACTTTTACTCAAGGCTACATTACTGCTAAGAAGTAAATGGGGAACATTTTGAGCATCTTCTGTAATGTAAATCTGAAAAAATACTGCATTTATCACGGAATCATGTTTTTTATTTTTACTTTTAGGGTACCCAATTCGCAATGAATTGATCAAAGTAGACGAATATTATCACCAGTCAAGGAAAAACGGTAATACATGGCTTTTTTGTCCATTTTAGCGATAAAGATTACTGTTTTCATTATTTTCTTTCTTTGTCAGGCTCAATTATTGTATTTTTCTTAACTCAGAGGCAATAAATTGTACAAGTGTGATACATTTTTGAAATCACGAAAAAGTATCCTTTTCAGTAATGTGCCTTTTGACCCCCATTCACATTAAAAAATCTCGGAAACGAGAGCTGAGAGTTGCAAAAATCAAGAAAATGCATTTTAATTACCCATGGGCCTATGTATAATTTCAGAAAAATCGGCGGCACAGAACCTGATATATCCTGCTGGTTACAGCGTAGCAACAAGCGGCCCTGTATATTTTATAATATTTTGCTAATACGTAAAAATGTTCATATTTCAATATTCATTAAATGTAAACTATYGATARCACCCAATATTGTGCTAATATTGTTTGCTACTCGTGATCTATWTCATTYGATGTTTTTTCTAACGTTATATCTTAACACGTTAAATCTGTGTGTGCTAGATGTGCATTTTTTAACTGTTCCGGAAAGCAAAAGTAGGTAATAATTTTAGCATGTTTTGCAAATCAATAATTACAATAAAATGGCGGTCATGTATCCATTATTATTTAAAATACACTTTCAAATTCATCAAATATAAAGAATATGTTTTAATTACACCATTTATTTTGTCGAGGTTTTTGTTTTATTTATATATCTTCTAGTATATAAACGCTGTCCAAAGAGCGTTTATATGTAGATATTTATACCTCGTTCACATAACTAAGCAATCAGAGCGCAGCTTTTTTCTTGATGGGTCTAACGCTGGATATCAGTGAATAAACCCTCGGTTTACGGTAATAATGCCGTGAATAACGAAGGTAAAGCAGCTTGGTATTATGACGGAAAATCGAGAGCCATTCGCCTATTGTTTCTTTTAAAATCGCAGCTTCGTATTCACAGTAACGCGACGTAAAATGATGGCCTTGTTTACCATCGCCTAATTGGAGAGAAATCCACTCCGGGCAAACACACGAAATAATAAAAACCCGCAGCAAACACTGCCACATTTACAAACATAAACGGGGAATAACTTATATAAATCCTGGAAACTTCAAAGCCACCCTAATCCCTAACAAAGCGCGGAAAACCCATTTATAGAGCGAGCGTATTCGGGGGAGTTGAGCAAATCATAAAAACCATATAAATTCTGCAGAAAAAGGCTAAGAGCAAAGAGAAATCCGGAACGACGGAGTGGCCCCGGGCATGTACCGCCAGAAAATGGAAGACTTTGGAAAAGGGATAAATTAAGCCTCTTGCCGGGAAGGTCGAAGGATAATTACTGGCCTCTGTTTGCTCGCCGAGGAAAATTACTTGCGAGTGGATGCGGCCCCTTTACCTAACGCGACATCAAGTATTTAAAATGTAAAGAAGTCCGCACAAAGGCGATGGAATCTATTTCGGTGGAGGAGGACTTCTACAAATAAAAGTTATGCGAGAAGGAACGTACGCCTCCCACGCTAAGCAAAGTTTCGAGTCTCTCGCTGAAAAAATTCCATTAATTTTAATCTAAATTTCAACGACTGGAACAGGCTAACGCTTTTTGCAGATTAAGCAGAATCGACTTCTGCATTGTAGATGGTGTTTTGAAGGTACAATTTCTAGAAAACGTGCGCTCCTCATACCTACAGTGTGAGTGTAGACCGTGACTGCTTCATTTAGTGTTTTTGAGATAAATCCTTGGACACGTCGATTTTAACTCCCATAGTTTTTAGGCAATAATGCCATCATTTTTTTAAACGGCAATCACATGTTTTTATGCAATGTTTGGCAGATCTCTTATTACTTAAATGTTGATGTACTGATACAATCTAAAATCCCGTGCTACAATGCTTTTTACAGGAACTCTTATTAGCATCATACGAATCTCCGACCTTTGTGGATAACTACTACAATTGATTGACCGGTTAAAGAGCTCGGACGCAAATACTGACTATGCTGAGAAAGTTGTTAGCTCCGACTCTGCACTGCCGGATAAATAACCGTTTACAATCATTTCAAGCAATATTGGTATGCTTAATGGTAAGTCAGTTGATTCAATAGATTCAAAGCATTAATCCTTGCTTATTTTTTAAGGCAAAAGAAGCTCCGTTATCCCAGATTTTAATAACATCGCTTGACAAATAAGGTGAATCCAATACATCCGTTGTTTAACTGGGAAGCACGTAACAGCACCTAGTTTAACGATTTTTTTTGCGAAATTCATTCTAAAATTTCAGTGCACGTTTAAAATTTAAATTTTAGTACTTACATATAGTAGAGAGTTAGAGTCAATTTCTAGTTTTTAAAACCGTATTCAATTTTTTTTCGTACTGCGACTGTTGAACTTTTTTTAAGTAGCAGGCAATATTTTACCACTAGAAGTGCTTGGCACTCAAATTCATCCTGAGTAATGTTTTCACCTATGTGTAAAATTTCATTCAAATCTGTAGTACCTAATCCAAAATTTAACTCGATAAAAATAAGTCACTTAATGTGGCCATTATTCCGAACGAGGTGTAGGCTTTACGTGAATATGAAAGGAAACAGGGGAAGAGGCAACAACTGTAAAAAATAACTGGCCAGACGGACATGGTGTCGTTGTAGTTTGCGGTCGATTAAAAATCTTGCAGGTGGATTTCTTATTTTTTGCCCCCCTTATAGCAATCATGTCAAATACAGATTGTTTTCTTGGGTATGTAATTTTAGATACATCTCATTCTGGGATGCTGTTTGATGCAGGTGGAAATGCGACATCAATTATTTTCTGTGAAATAACACGCGCCAAATTCCAATTTTATGCTATACTCGAGGATGAGTGCTATTAAAGTGCGAGTAAAAAGATTCAAAAGCGTTCGTACTTTCATTTGGATCGGCTGTTAGCGATGCTCAAATTGTAGGGGCCTATATGTGTCTATTGAATAATCGACAGGTTCACCCTAGGTTATATCTTACTTAAATCAAAAGCAAGGCAATCACCTATTTCATTTGCTTAATTAATCTATTCTTACAATGATGAGAAAAAAAATAAAAATTTCATTATCGAATTGGAAGTATCAAAATCAATAATAACTTTTTGTGTACTTCAGAATTATATAGATAGCACCCCACTGTGCTGCTGGACCAAAGTCCGCGAGAATGACTCAAATTTCCACCGTTTCACGACCAAAGAAAATTTTCTTGCACCAGTCTCAGACTTCAAAAGCGCCTATACCAAGAACTTCCTCGTCACTAAGTCCACTATCATGACCCAGGTAATAACGAAAACGAAACTGTGATGAATATTTGAGTCATTCACGTATTTATCTAAATCCAGAGAATACAACATTATTTTGTAGAACATGGCACCAAAGAAGTGAATGAAAATTTAAAGAAAAAAATATTTGACTTTCTCATCATGAAAATTGCAATTTAAAATTATATTTATCAATCAACATCTTGAAAAATATTGCAAATTCCATTCGCAACAGCAATCAATATATGTAGATTACATACTTACACATAGGCCTAAATTGTAACTTACTGATGCTTGAAAGTCGGCTTACCTGAAAAAAAAACAAATAAATTCAATAGTGTTGCATGGTGGTGCAGTAAAATTCTCACAAGATTCAAATTGATCGAAATTTGGTCTCGAAAGCCATTTCTAAGGTTGACGCATATTTTTGACCGAACGATTTTGTTACCAATTGCTGCACAAACGATGCCATAATTAAAGAAATGATCTACATAGAAATGAAGTGAAAATAATACAACATTAGTTAGCAATTGGCTAACAAAAACCGCTTTTCAAAAAGCGTTCTAGGCATTCAAAGATCGACAACGAAAACAAGTTGTTACTTCATCTATGGTGCCCGCTGTACATAAAGATACTTTTCCATAATTGTCTATTCCAATAAACAGAGTCATTGGTAGCTTGCAAACGCCATGACTGAGTCAATTAAAGAGTAAAAGAAAAACTGATAACATAGATTAATATCAGACTGCTGATCAATATTGTGTACATGTATATTCAAAAAGGTTTAAAGCTGAGCTGTTTGGGCAGATGATGTTCCGAATCAACTTTCGAAGCTTTCACCATTTACCTAAAAACAATTTATCTATCCTCTGTTGGCTCTCGCAGATGTAACATTCTTCCTTTCTTTCATAAATGCTTGTGTCCTTCTTCATAGGGTAATATGTACTAACTAAGTTACAGTTCAGTTATGCCACTTTGGTTTTTTATAAGTCTCGAACTTTAGTCCATTAATACTATACTTAAGTGGAGAATGCATCCAACTATATCGATTTGTGGCTACACATGAATGGATTTTTCAAAGTTATATATCATTTTCGGAAGCGCACTCTTTTACTAGCATTTCCCAAATACAGATACATGAAGAAGTAGCAAGTAACAAGGAAATGTACAACTGATGTAGTTTGGTAATGCAACAAGTTATAACGCTTCCTAGAATAATAAATAGGAAACTCGAAAAGGCAAATCAGTAGAAACGCGACCTGCTAGTTAAAAGTGTGAGAAATTTGAAGCAGCAGCATCACTCCCAAATATAACTTTACGAAGACAAAACCAGGGTGTCCGGAAATGGAAAACCTTTACCAAAGATGAGCATGCAATTTCATGTGCATTTTCCAAATCGATATGAGTCTCTAGACAAATCCAAATGACATTTGCATAACGTACAGCGTGCAGTTCCCGAACAAGTCGGCAGCCGGCATGTCGATATTCCCAAACGAATTTTCTGCATCCGCAGCGCCTGTGGGAATGTTCCCATCTCCGTGTGGTGCATGCGGATGAGGCACTCCTCATTTTTAGGTCCCGACGGATGACGGTGATGAAGCAATTTGCGGAATAGATGTGCTAGTTTGGAAGGTGATGAAACGGAACGATCTTAAATGCCTGTGTTGGAATCGAAAGCTTCTGTTCCTTTTCAATGAAGAATATGGAAAGTCAGAAGTAATCATTTCGGTTTTAGAAGGAATACACTCATAGAATAAATACTGACTGTGAACTCTGTTAGGATGGAAAAACGTCGTTACATAGCTTTAGTTGCTTCTAGTGGAGATTCATACACTATTTGGTCGGCTCTGCGCTAACAAAGTTAAATCTGAATTACCTTCTAATCTGTCAAATAGTAATTACATGGATGCATATTTTTCACAGTATTTTCAATCAAATAATATCATCTCTAATCATAGAATGCAATATTATGAGAATGCTCAATTCCCATCCCTATAAGAATTTTCCTTAAGAATGGTTACTTTAACGCAAAAAAAATTGTGGCATAGACAACATCTCGTTGCGCTTATGTAGTCCCATTATTGAATTATACCTATTACACATCTTCATTGTTGTATCCAAAAAGCTTATTTCCCCGTCATATGGAAGAGTGCCATCGCAATACCTTTGCCTAGAAAGTCTAACCCTAAAAACTTTTCTGATTTACGTTTGATTAGCATCTTGCCTGCGGCTTCAAAACTGTTTGAATCTCTAGTCTACGAACATATATCTGTCTTTGTCTTTTCTAGAAAAATCATTCCCGATGCTCAGTGCGGATTTAGACGCGGTCGGAGCACTTCTACTGTACTAGCTTCAGTCATAAATGATCTCGTTTCAGCTTATGATAAAGTTTAGTCAGTGCTATGGTTTTACTCGATTTTTCAAAAGCATTCGATACCATTAATCGTGGTCTGTTATGCGCCAAACTAAAGTGTTACGGTTTCAGCAGTTTGTCGGTACAAACTTATTTGAGCGATAGAACTCAAGTAGTAAAATATAAAGATAGTGTCCCTCTGAATTATCACTTAGGTCTGGTGTTCCCCAAGGCTCCATATTAGGACCTCTGCTTTTCATAATATATACGTCTCATATAGTGAACTCCGTTCTTAATTGTAGAGTAATAGTTTACGCCGATGATACACACAATTGTATTTTAGTTTAGATAAGCATGATTTCGCAAGGGCTGGCAAAATTCTGAATGAAGAACTTGATAACTTAAGAAAGTTGTTTGCTGAACACGGCCTTGAATTAAATTCGTCTAAGTCGCAGCTGATGGTCTTTGGTAATAAAAGTAGTACAACATTTCTGAAACAGTCTTTCAATGTTATATAGATGGTACAAGGTTAAATTTTGTTGATCATACCAAAAATATGGGTCGCATTATGGACACTCATTTCCGATTTAAGCTGCATGTAACTAAGTTAATACAATAATCATTGTCTAACCTTAAGCTTTTGTATGTCTGTAGACATTTTTTAACCGTTAATTTTAAAAAGCAATTTTGTGACGCACTCATTCTCTCAAAATTTAATTATTGCAATTTTTTATATGGCCCCTGTTTGGATTCTGTTGATAGAAAGAGGATTCAAAAGGTTCAGAATGCATGCTGTCGCTTGGTTTTCTCTAGGTTAACTCTTTGAACTGGCTACGCATGGATTCCCGCTGGAATTATCACTTGGGTTGTTTCGTCCATGCATTACTAAATTCTTCTCTAAGTGAAAATTTGAGGTCTAAGTATGCCCCTCATTCATCTACGCATCCACGTGATACACGAAAAAAAGCTAAATATTTGTTGCTTCGCCATCGCTCTGCTATCTTCGTTCGCTGCTTCACATACAACGCTGTAAGGCTGTATAATACCCTTCCGAGCGAGTTAAAAAAACTAAATATTAACAAATTTAAATTTAAACTAAAACAGTTTCTTTTAGACCGCCAGATTTCATGATAACCATTACTCTCTTAACTCGTTCGGTCTCAATGAGGTTCGTTCACTGCTTTACAACTAATAGGTTGTCCAATATTGCTTTTGAAATTGTGCTCTATTTTGTTTACTATTGGTTCTATTTGTTTTTGCTGTGCTAATTAGTATAAATAGTTGAGTTTACTCAAAAGGGTTAAGCGGAATAGCTACAGGTAAAATCTACCTTTATTTCTTATGTAATTACTTTGTCATATTCGGTGAGTCTGTGCTTTAATTATTCTAATTTTATTTATTGCTGTGCTAATATAATATAGTTTAAGTTTCTCTATTAAGGTTAAGTTGAATAGCTTCTGCTAGACTTTGCCTTATTCCTCATGAATTACTCTCAGTATCTGCTCTTATTTCAATAAAATCCATTTATTATTATTATTATTATTCCTTCCATTGTTCATTAATAGGTCAAAGATACACTTCATTGAGTAAACAAAAAGTACAGGCATTTAAAACAAACATTAAGAGTTTTTAGCCATATTATACCCATCTTTCAATACTTGAATACCACGAAAAGGTGGTATGGATGCTCGATATCGCCAAAGGTATTGGTACTTTGAGTAAATATCGATACTTTGCCCAGCCCTACTTCTGAGTTAGTACTACTAGCATTTTAAATAATCAATGAATAAGAATAGTTTTTTGTACTGTTCTACAATAGTAAGCGCTAAAGCTGCGACTAGTTTAGCTAATTTAAATAATTTTATATTTTTTCATAATCAGGAAGTTACAGTCACAGTTACAGTGGTGGTTCATAGTATGAACCTCCAAATAAACATTATTTCGGAGAATTCAGTTATTATGTAGTTTAGCTCAAATCTCCCTCTCCCCACGTACGCTAATTTCCCATTGTGCTGGCTATTTTCCGGTTGTCACCAGTCGATATTATGATGTTAGAGTCGGTTCATCAATATCCATCGCGGTACTCGCATCCGGCGTTGAGGACCGGAAGCGAGGGGCGCCGCCGCCGTGAATGGGCCTCTGAATAGAACAAATGAGACCCAATTCATTTATCGGCCAAACGTAGTATGAATATTGATCAGCCGTGTAGCTCCCTGCCGACCAGAAGCTCCGGGAGAGCAGGAGTGATTTTAAAAGTTTAATCTGGCGGGAGTGCATGAAAAGGATTTCCAGTGGCTTGCGGCGTGGAAAGGGATTGAGCAGTTTCTTTAGAAATGATGAGGAAGGATTCGAATTTTTCCGTGACACTTATTATTGATTAGTAGTCCTTGGTAATATTGCGCCAACTGTACCTAAATAACCGGACAAGGAGGATGTAAAATCAGTATGCTACACATTTCAACAATAAATTAAATTGTGTAATTAGTGGGAACAACAGCAAATTTAAGAATATATTGGTTTATCCCTATACCGTTTGATTTGTACATGACGCTTAAATGTGATGATGTACGGGTGTAAGATGTTTAGCCATCAAAATTTTTTAGAACAGATACCTAGTGCTGCGACAGGTTTTTGCGAGAGCATGTAAAATTATTAAATTTTAACCCAAGTGTTGTCCATAGCAAACTGAGTACTGATACCTACTACTACGGAGTACCAGTATCAGATCATCGTTGCCAGGAACAAGCAAATTGTATTTTTAAAATAATTTTGGCAAATTTTTCTAACCAATTAAGGGTTTTCAGATAACGGATGACACTAAATTTCTTGAACACATTTTCTACTAGCCATTTTTAATGGCATTTTGTGCAGTCCATCCTGGGCAATGCGAAATACTGCACAAGCTGCTAGAATAAGTTGGTTAATTCAAGGTTTCCCATAGAAAAATATGGTTTTTCTTATTAATTTTTATTTCATCTAGTAAGGGACTAAATCTGGAGGCCTGGGTTCGATTCTCGGTGATAGCCAGTACATTTTTCTTCCTAAATTTGCCTATAATAATTAACATAATTAAAGTAACAGGCTGCCAAACAGCAAAAAAGGAGAACAAAACAAGTAGATACGGACTTCCTACATACCAGTATGTAGCTAATAAAGAAAGCAATAATGCAAATGCATATCAACTTGAAATACTAAACTTTATTTCCCTTGAGGAATCGTTCTCTTAAAGGAGACCAGGTCATTTAAATTATCACCCATAATACCTTTGGTGTAAAAGAAAAATATGTTCTATGCCGCGCTAGACTTAAATTATACTGATGATTTTTAACACTAGCGAAATTAATCCGTCTACAGTTATACAGATATGCAAGTGTGGAAATAGAAAAATAGTTCGATTCCACGTTTGATAAACTGTCCAATCAACAACTGTGGATATGTGTGTTATAGGTTAGTTACCTGTATGAACATAATATACTCATACTTACAGGAGCAATGACGACGTTGCACAACTTCTGAGTAGCGCAAAGAAGGTTATTGCATTAAAAGTTATCATAATATTACACAAAATAAGTTAAGTCAAGTTGTTGGAAATAACTAAGGTTATTGGCGTATTAGAAAAGCAAAGATGATATATGTTAGGAGTAAGTTCTCTTTTATTCTCTAT